>QGSO01000164.1:707605-1182259 GCA_011037825.1 Carya cathayensis | reverse complement strand
GGGGGGGGGTCCACCCCATCCCGCCCCCGGCCCTGCCCAGGGCCCTATATACGGGCGGGGTAAACCCCGCCCCCGTGTTGCCGGGCGGTGTAATCCGCCCCGCCACACGGGAGCGGGGTGGGGTAGCAGTGGGGCGGGGCCCCCGCTGCCCACCCCTAATTCATACTGCATAGATAAACCTTAAGAGTTGCTTAGTATCTGTTCAGAATGATAAGATTTCATAGATTTTCATTTATTGTTGAGTTCGTTGATCTGCGTTCTTGTTCAAAAACCATCCTTGATGATCCAGATTTTTCTTTCGGAATTAATAGGCCATCTAGGTTTATCTCTCTATTTTTTTTTTTTTTTTTTTTTACATTTAAATTTTTTGTTTATTTAGTGGAGGATGGGATTAATGAATATGGAGGATGGGATTTGGAATTGTGTGCTGTGGAGGATTGAATGTGTATGTGTGTGAATCTGTGATGATTGTTCGTGTGTTTTGATTTTGTGCTGTGGAGTGTGGAGGATCCGATTGTTGATTTTGATTTTGTTTGAGTTTGATTTTGATTTTGTTCATGTGGTTGATTTTGATTTTAATGGAAGAATCCATAATCAACATACTTGTCTCTGCCTCTATTGTTTTTTTTTTTTTAACGTCTTTTTTTTTCAGTTGTTTTTTGAACCTGTAACACCATCACCATATATAAAAATACACTAATGTCTTTTTGTAACATCTTCTTTTTCAGTTGTGTTTTTTCAGTTGTTTTTTAGTCTTTTTACATTTTTTCAGTTTGATTCTCTCGAGGTTTTTGTTTTTGTAAATAAAAATTTTTATAAATTATTAGACTATACTGTTTTTAATATATTTTTTTTAAAAACAACCGTTGGAAAATGAAGTACCATAAACTACGGCCATGAAAGACTATTTTGAAATTGTTCAATTGTATGTGACCTATGAAAATGACATTTTATTTACACGTCATGCACTTTAATTTAAAGATTGGATTAAATTAAACAAAACAAAATATTTACACTAACGTGTTTATTTGGTTGGAATCGTTGAATGTTAATACTTTTCATGGTTGCTATAATTTCAGATCTATTGTTTGCTTGAGTTCATGGAATTGCCGACAGATTTTAGTGCGAGCTCCCCTATTGAGGGTACCAATGCCTCTACCCCTACCCCAATTGAGGATAGCTTTGCCCCTACCCTTACCCCTACCCCTACCCCTTGCCCCGCCCTTAAACCTAACAAAAAATCTGCTTCCATAGTTTGGTCTCACTTCACCAAACTAGAGGGTGATGATCCTAATAACCCTCAAGCCAAATGTAACCATTGCGGGAAAATTTATGGATGCCACTATAGGAGACATGGCACCTCGTAATTAAAGGTGCACTTAGAAGAGCAATGTAAAAAAAGTCTAATTCTAAAATCTTTGTTAGAGAAGAGTCAATCTAGGCTAGAAATTGGACTTAAAAAAATGGAGGATGGGAGTAGAGGGGGTATTGAGTTGAAGGGGTACACGAAGTATGATCTTGAAGAGTGTAGGTTACACTTAGCTCGTATGATAATCATGGATGAGTTACCTTTTCAGGTGGTGGATGGGAAAGGGTTCCGAGCGCTTTGTCACTATATGGAACCAAGGTTTCAACTTCCTTCTCGTCACATGGTGGCAAGGGATGTAAAAAAACATTATCGATCTGAAAAAGAGAGGTTGAAGGGTTTTTTGGCGGGTCAGTTTGTTTGCCTGACCACTGATTGTTGGACATCGGTCCAAAATGTTAATTATATGTTTATGACTTGTCATTTTGTTGATGACAAATGGACATTGCATAAGAAAATTCTCAAATTTTGTCAAATCATCGATCACAAGGGTGAGACGATTGGGAGGGCCTTGGAGGCCGCTATAAAGGAGTGGGGGTTGACACGCGTTATGACATGCATAGTTGATAATGCATCGTCCAACGATACTGCATTGGGATATCTTAAGACCTTTCTTAGAGAGACAAATAAAACAATCTTGGGTGGTCAGTATTTGCATGTGAGGTGTGCGGCACATATTCTTAATCTTATTGTCGGTGACGATATAAAAAATCTTGATGACTCTATTGCTCGGGTCAGGACTGTTGTGAGATGGGTGAGATCTTCTCCTGCTAGATTGGAGAAATTCAAGGTTGCTGCGCGGTCTGCGGGAATAACATCAAAGAAGGGGCTTTGTACTGATTTGGCTACGCGATGGAACTCAACATTTTTTATGTTGGAGGCAGCCCAGGAGTATAAGTTGGCATTTGCCTTATTGGGTGAGGAAGACATCCAATATGTAAAATATTTTGAAGATCAACCAGGATTGGGGAAGCCGATGACTGAGGACTGGGATGTTGTATCTACTTTCGTAGATTTTTTAAGGCTTTTCTACATGGTTACGACGATTTTATCTGGTTTTTTGTATCCTACATCCCATCATTTCTGTCAACAAATATGTAAGGTAAAAGAAGAATTATATGAGATTATTGCAAGCGGTCACACTAGGTTGCGGGAGATGGCATTATTGATGAGGGCGAAGTACGACAAACATTGGGGGGGAAATTTCAATAGGGCTAATATGTTGTTATATGTAGCTGTTGCCATTGACCCCCGGTTTAAGATGAATGACATGGTATATGGATTGGGTATTGCCTATGGGCAAGTATGGGCGGAGCATATTGCATCAAGGGTTAGGGAAACTCTTGATAGATTATTTGATGAGTTTACCATCTTGCGGGGTGGTAATATTACGGCACCTACTGCTATCCCCCCACCAGTTCCAGATGCCAGGGGTGAGAAAAAACGTAGAATGGACTGGGGTGATAGGATGGAAGGAAACCCATTCACGAGGAGTACTACAGAGGCTAAGTCAGAGATAGACAGATATTTTGGTATAGATCTTGAACCATATGTACGAGACTTTGATATCCTGACTTGGTGGAAGATACATGCCTCCAAGTATCCCGTCATTACACAAATAGCCTGCAGTATTTTGGCTATCCCTATTAGTACCGTAGCATCGGAGTTGGCCTTTAGCACTGGAGGGCGCGTATTGGATCCATTCCGAAGCTCATTAGATCCTGACACTGTTGAGTCTTTGATTTGCACCTCAAATTAGATCACAGGGAGTGAAATTCATGTTCTGGATGTTATTGATTATGATCATGTCAACGTCGAGGATAAGGGTGATGATGCACTTGGATCTGGTAATATCACATGAATTCAATTATATTATTTTTATTTATTTATTTAAAATTAATTTATGTTAATTTCTGCTTTTAATTGTTGTAGTGATGCCTGCATTACCTGGGGCTGGGACGACGTCTACAGCTACATCCTCCGCTGCAGTATGAATTCTTTTATATTAGACTCTACACCCACCATTGCTCATGGTTTGCAGAATTGATCCCTTACTTTATAAGTTAAAACTTTATATTGATAATTTTAATTCGTTTTATTTTTAATTTATTATTATTGCAAGATTTATGATTTTCAATTTGTCTGCCCATATCTCAACACAATGGAATGTCTCAGTAAACTCACCGCCACCAAAAATTGATCAAATTTCCGAATGTTATGATTATGTTAATTTATAATTAGTTGTAATGTTAATTATTAATGGTACAATTTGTAGTATTTATTATTTTTATGTCTTTGTAATTTTGTAATTGTTTATTAGTTGACACGATTTTATAATTTCTATCATTGTAATTTTGTAATAGCTTAGTGCATGCCTTAGTTACTTAATAATTAATAGGCTAATAGTATAAGACTATAAGGTTAACCGTTGAAGTTTTTGAACTTGAAATTTAGTAATTAATATTTGTATTTGTATTCTTATTTTTTTTAAAGTTTTTTTTAATATATAAATATAGTTGTAGTTAAATTTTTCGTCTATAAACAAACTTGGATTGTATTTATGGGTTATTTTGAGCCCAAAAAACTTATTTGGACTCAAAATGGCCCAAAATATTTCAATGGGCCAAGGGCCCAAAACCAAAGCCGGGGGCTGGACAGGGGGAGGTCCTCTCCCACACCCCCGTTACCGGACGGGGTACCCCGCCTTGTCCATGGGGGGGCCGGGGGCAAAAAAAAGCCCCCCGCATGGGCGGGGGTGGGGGTGGCCCCGCCCCGGGGGGGGGGAGGTAGCACCCCTAGTATGAATACACTAAATAAAAAGATGAGAAAATGCAGCAAGCAATTCTCATGTTATTCGAGTTGTCTTTAATCACAGCAGCCGATCTCCATTCTTCACAACTTCTCTCTAGCTCATTTCCCTCCTTGGATAAGGAACTCAACACAGGGACAGATTGTCGAGGTCTCAAATCAAGGCCAGTGGAGGGCCTGTTTAAACCAGAAGACTCACTTTGTCATAAGAGCCCCAAAGAGGAAAAAGCCCATAGGAAGGGCCCTGAGCTGATTGAAGGGAATAAAAGAGTCCAGAATCTAAATCATACATGCACTGCGCCATCTTTCACGGAAAGTTAGAGACGTCATACAGTTGCATGATCATTCAAAGTATTGGGTGATGATCCACACCGATAAATTCTGAGTAAGATAAGTATTGTGCATGAGCCTATATAAATTCTGGTTTCATTTGCTGACTTTGGCATCAGAGCTTTCCTAGGTGGATCACATCAAAGCCACTTAACAGTACGTAGAGGAACGATTGCAAAGGGAAAGTGGGACACGTCCTTAACATTGGCGCCATATGTGAGATCTGTAAATTATTTAGCGTGGTTCTCACATGCCAACTGTAACACGTTCTAGCAAGTCGAGCAGTGGATACATTGCCGCCATCTATGGAGGCGCAATTAGTAGCAGCGAAGGAGAGACTAAGGAAGGCGTTGGAAGCCAAGGAAGTCTTGCAGAAAGAAAACGACGACCTGCGATGGAAGAATGCTGAATCTGGAGACACCGCAATGCCTGCTCACAGTGAGCAGGGCAAGAGGGAGACAAATTACAATACTGAGCCAAGTATGGGGCGAATGGAGAAGGAAATGATGCATGACGAATTAAATGAACTGGCATGAAAGTATAAGGAGATGGCGAAGAGGATGGAGGGATCTTCCTCAATGAAAAGCCTACTGCACCATACAGATTTGCCATATAGCGCACGGATTATGGCCATGATACTCCCACCAAAATTCAAGGTTCCCTAAGTAGACATGTACGATGGATCCAGAGATCCAGTAGATCATTTGGAAAACTTCAAACCCCACATCATGCTCCACGGTTTCTCGGGCGAGATTGCATGTCGGACTTTCCCTTTGACCTTGAAGGGGACGGCAAGAGGATGGTTCGGGACTCTTAGGCCAAAATCGATAGATAGCTTCGAAAAATTAGCAAAGCATGTCTTAACCCAGTTTATGCCTAGCAGGAGGTGTCGTCACCCAGCCGCCTACCTGTTAACAGTCAAGCAGAAGGAATATGAGAATCTGAAAGATTACTTACTCGCTTCAACAAAGAGCGGTTGACAATGGATGACTAGAATGAGAAAATTACCCTGGCTGCCCTTCTAGAAGAGGTATGGCGGCGTAGTTCCTTTATGGCGGAAGTAGCTCGAAAGACTCATTCCACCCTCAGAAAATTCATGGATGGGGCAGATGATTTTGTTAATGCAGAGAACACGCTACAAGCTTTGGTGGATCCTTGTAAGGAGGATAAGAAGATCGAGCGGAGAAGCGAGCAGGTTGACAGGAAGGCCAAGGCAAGTAGACAAGAAAGAGCATGGGAAAGATGGTCAAATCATAATCCTAGACTGGTGCATAGTAACTTAAAATGTACAAGAAGAAGAGAATGAGAGGGAAGATCGCTGCCCTCTCAAGCCAGGCAGTCGCTACTGCAAGTATCATCAGACAAGTTTGCATTGGACTGAAGACTGTACAACCATGAAGAAGAGAGTGGTTGAACTAGCAGGAACAAGTGAATTGGAACGAATGGTGGCAGAACGATCGAAGCCCAGAAGGCGCCAAGAACCTAGGCAAGAGACTAGACGAAGCAGTAGTCTAGAACAAATGCACCGAGCTGGTGGCCGCCAGAACGAGGGAGACAGGGCACCCCCAAGACGCGACAGGAATAGGGCGCCCATAGGGGAAATAAGAACCATAACGGGAGGTTTTGCTGGGGGTGGCGTTTCAGTATCCAGTTGAAAGGTGTATGCACAAAAGGCGAGATATGAAGAAGTGTTTTTAGCAAACAGAGCTCCTAAGCAACAGAAGCTCAACAATGAATGAATGGTTATATCTTTCAGAGAAGCAGATAGAGAAGGAATGTCATTCCCACACAATGATGCATTGGTGATCACACTTGTGATAGCCAACTATACGACTAGACGGGTGCTAGTGGATAATGGAAGTTCAGCCGATATACTGTTTTAGGAGGCGTTCATCAAGATGGGCATCGATATTAGCAAGTTAAGGCTCTCCCTGATACCATTGAAGGGTTTCTTGGGAGACACCATCCAACCCGTAGGAGCGATCACCCTCCTGGTGACTGCCGGGACTAGAACGCGGACGGCGACCACCATGACTAATTTCTTGGTGGTAAAAGCTCCCTCTTCTTACAATGCCATATTGGGAAAACCAACACGCAACCATCTCAAGGCAGTGACATCCACATACCATCTTAAGATGAAGTTCCCAACCGATAGCGGGGTAGGGGAAGCACGGGGCGAACAGGTTCTAGCCCAGGAGTGCTATGTGCAAGAGCTAAGAAAGGTTCGAAATGAATTTTGTGTTGTAACCGAGCATAACAAGGCATCCGCACCGCCCGTTGCACCACCATTGGAGGTGACTTTAGAAAAGGATGTGGAGGTCAGGGACGATCAGAGTCAGCAGCATGCTGAAGCCAATGAACCATTGGAGCTTGTGACGTTATATGTGGACCACCCAGGAACTACCACACGCATTGGAACACAAGTCCCACCAACGAACAAGGAGGCCCTGAAACAGCTGTTGATAGACCACATGGATGTCTTTGCGTGAAGGCATGAAGAAATGCCTGGTATAGACAATGAAGTCATTGAACATTGCTTGGGCATAAACCCAACGCACAAAGCAGTTCGCCAGAAAAGAAGATCGTTCAGTACGGAGAAATACGTCGCCATTAGCGAAGAGGTAGAAAGGTTGCTCGTAGCCAGTTTTATCAGGGAAGCTCACTATCCAGAGTGGTTGTCCAATGTGATTGTGGTGAAAAAAGGCAAATGGAAAATGGAGGATGTGCGTGGACTTCACAGATTTGAATAAAACTTGCCCAAATGACAGCTTCTTGTTACCACGCATCGACATTATCGTGGATGCAATGGCAGGACATCGTATGTTGAGTTTCATGGATGCATACTCTGGTTACAACCAGATATGGATGCACGTAGCAGATGAGGAAAAACCTCGTTCATAACAGACCGAGGATTGTACTACTACTAGGTCATGCCCTTCGGGTTGAAGAATACAGGGGAAACCTACTAGAGGTTGGTGAATCGGATGTTTAAAGAACAGATTGGGAAGTCCATGGAGGTTTATGTAGACGACTTGTTGATAAAAAGCAAGGAGCCCGCCCTGCACCTTGACGATCTGCAAATGGCGTTCGGGATCTTACGCTAATATAAAATGAGATTGAACCCAACAAAGTGTGCCTTTGGAGTTCAGTTGGTGAAGTTCTTGGGTTTCATTGTATCTAAGAGGAATTGAAGCCTCCCCAGAAAAGATAGAAGCCATACTCAGCATGAAGTCGCCAAAAAGTCTGAATGAAACACAACGACTGGTGGGCAAAGCAGCCACCCTGGGAAGATTCATAGCCAGGTCAACAGACAAGTGCCTCCCATTTTTTCCAAGCGCTGTGGAAAGTGCATCCATGGAACGAAAAGTGTGATGAGGTGTTCGAAAAGTTGAAGCAGTACCTGGCTAGTCTGCCCCTCTTGAAGAGGTTAGAGAAGGGTGATGTGCTCAGTGCATACCTAGCAATATCCCCGCACGCCATGTCCATCGTCCTGATAAAAGAAGAATGGATCGCACAGCATCCGGTGTAGTACGTAAGTCGGGCTCTTAGGGGAGCAAAAGCAAGATACCCTCGAATGGAAATGCTAGCCTTTGCCTTGGTAACGGCGGCTAGAAAGCTCTCCCGTACTTCCAAGCCCACACAATATGGATGCTTACTGAAGCTCCGCTAGCAAAAACCCTGAGGAAGCCAGACAGCATAGGAAGACTAATAGGATGGGCAATCGAATTAAGCGAATTTGACCTAAAATTTGAACCAATAAGGGCAATTAAGGGTCAAGTATTGGCAGACTTTGTTGCAGAGTTCTCGAGTTTCCCCCAAGAAGACACGGTAACCCTAGTGGGAAAGCCGTGGGAACTTTACATAGATGGCTCATCCTGCCAAGCGGGGGAGGGCCTGGGAATACATCTGTTAAGCCCTGATGGCCAGGAACAGTACTACATGGCCACGCTAGCATTCAAAATGACAAACAACGAAATTGAGTATGAAGCACTTATAGTGGGGCTTTCTATAGCTACCAAGATAGGGGCAACTAAGATAGAGGCAAAATCGGATTCACAGATAGTAGTAAACCAAGTGCTAGCCTGTACGCTACAAAAAGCAAGAAGTTGAAAAAATATCTAACAAGAGTCTGGGAGGTGCGCGATCTTTTCTCATATTTCAATATAACTCAAATACCAAGGGCAAGCAATGAAGTCGTAGATAAGTTGGCGCGAACAACGTCAAGAATGGAGGAGACGCCTCTTCCATGGCAAGTTGAGAGAAGAGTCATCAAAGTGCCCGCCGTCGGTGCAAAAGTAGGCGTCTTGGGCTCCAACATCCCAAATTAGGCAAGTGGAGTAGTTGAGTACTTGGAAGAAGGGAAGCTACCTGAAGCAAAGGAAGAGGCGAAGAGGATAAGAGGGAAAGCGGCAAAATTCTTGCTCATAGACGGAGTCCTTTACAATAGGGGCTTCTCCGCCCCATTACTGCGGTGCATTTCCACACAGGCGGCACAATATGTATTAGTAAAGATACATGAAGGAATCTGTGGAAATCATTTCGGAGGAAGGGCCCTGGCCAGAAAAGCAATCAGGGCAGGATCCTACTGGCCCAACGCTTTAAGGGATGCTTGGGAGTTCACTCGGAAGTGTGTCAGGTGCTAGACGTATGCGCCGATACCGCACGCCCCCTAGAGGAGCTAACATTTGTGATTGCGCCATAGCCGTTCGCCAAGTGAGATCTGGTGGGACCTTTCCCACAGGGAAAATGGGGAGTGAAGTTCATGATAGTTGTTGTGGATTACTTCACAAAGTGGGCAGAGGCAGAACCATTGGCAATCGTGACTAGCAAGCTTGTGACAAGGTTTTTGTGGAAAAGTGTTGTTTGCATATTCAGAATACCACAGAGCATAGTAACAGATAACGGACACCAATTCAATTCCAACCACTATAAGGTGTGGTTGCTGAGTTGAAGATCAGGGCAAATTACTCCTCGCCAGGTCACCCCCAAGCAAACGAGCAAGCAGAAGCAACATACAAAGCGTTACTCGCAATCCTAAAGAAGAAGGTTGCGAAGAAGAAGGGAGATTGGGCAGATGAGTTGGGGAATCCTTGTTCACATTGGTGTACGGGTGCGAGGCAGTCCAGCCAATCGAGGTAAGACTCCCAAGTTACAGAACGAACCACTTCTCGGCCGCCCAAAACGAGAAATAGATAGAAGAGTACCTTGACTTGTTAGAAGAAGAAAGGGAGATAGCGAAAGCTAGAATGTTGCAGGAAAAAGGAAGAGCTGAGCAGTACTTCAACAAAAGGGTGAGGCCCAGGACTTTTAAAGTGGGGGACCTGGTTTTGAAAAAGGCTGGAATGACTACCTGAAGCGAAGGAAAAATGGGGCCCTAATGGGGAGGCCCTTATATTGTAATAGCCAACAACAGGCCTGAATCACATCGTTTGAATGACAACCAAGGCAAGGAACTGTCACATCCTTAGAACACGGAGCACTTAAGGAAATTTTATCAGTAGTGTTTATAGTATTGTCATGTTTATCAAATTCATTTCTTCAATGTTTACAATAATGCATGTGTATTCATGTTGCGAAATTATTTGCCTTCATTTGTCAATGCTTAAAAGCTACTGTGCTCGACGTTATTTGTAACCATTCCAACAAAAGGGCGCGGAGGTCCTTAGACCACGCCACCTCTAAACACCAAAAACAAACCTTAGCAACTTGTGGTGCCATGAAAAATGGGTGCAAAGGTCCTTAGACCAAACCATCTCTAAGCACCTAAAACAAGCCTTAGCAGCTTGTAGTGCCATGAAAAATGGGCAATGAGGTCCTTAAACCATGCCACCTCTAAACACCAGAGACAAGCCTTAGTAGCTTGTGGTGTCATGAAAAATGGGTGCGGAGGTCCTTAGACCACGCCACCTCTAAACACCAGAGACAAGCCTTAGCAGCTTGTGGTGCCATGAAAAAAGGGCCCGGAGGTCCCTAGATCACGCCACCTCAAAACACCTAAAACAAGCCTTAACAAACTTGTGGTGCCATGAAAAAGGGGCGCTGAGGTCCTTAGACCACGCCACCTTTAAACACCTGAAACAAACCTTAGTAGCTTGTGGTGCTATGAAAAAGGGGTGCAGAGGTCCTTAGACTACACCACCCCCTAGACTCAAAAACAAAGCCTCGGCTTGTAAAAGTCACTACAAGTTAACCAAGAACAAGCAACGAGACAAGATAGTCTAAGCCAAAAAAAAACAGAATGGTCTAAACTTAAACAAGGAAACCAAGGAACAAAGATGTGCAATAACAAGAGTAACGAGACATTCATTGTTGTAAGCAAAGTCCATTAATGAAATAATATTACAACAGGTAAAGTACTAAGATTTTGTCTATGATACAACATATGAAAAGTACAAGAATTTTCATAAAGATAGAAGGAGGCAGGCCAGGAAGCTAGGGAGCGCTGTCAGGAGGTGGCAATGGAGGTGCGTCTAGGAAAGCATCAGGCATGTTGTCACGTCCAAAAGTGTCAACTCGGCGGAAAGCATTTTCTTCAGGAGAAAACAAACCCCGATCCAGAGTTTCAAGATTGGTGGTGGGCTTAGCCAGAAGACGGTTCCTAAGCCTCAGAATGCTAGCGCCATGGCCAAAAGCAAACGCATGATCCCTGGTAGTTGGAAGGAGAGCTAACTGAGCACGAAGCCTTGCGATCTTCGCCTGAGCAGCAGCCAGCTCATCCGTCTTCTCAGTCAAGCTTTGGTGTTTGGCCACAAGAGCCAAGTTTGCCTTCCTAAGATCCTCATCAAGGTCTTTACGGCTATTCTTGTACTGCTCGTGGCATTCCTTGAGTTCTACTAGGGACCCTGCATCTCTGAAAGGTCAAGGGCAGTAAGGTAGGCATTCTCCACGGCAGCTGCCAACTCCCGGGATAGCTTGCTACGGTTTTCTTGTGAGCAAACCAGTTCTTCATAAGTGGAGGCTAGCTCCCCGTCATGGACAAGAAGCTCAAAGTTTAGGCGGGCCTTTTCAGCCTCAAAATTTCTCTGAGCCTCTGAAAGCTAAAGCTTGGCCGAGTCCCTTTCGGACTGAAGAAGAGTCAGGGCGAAGTCATCCCTAACTTTAGCCTCTTGGGCGGCGCGTAGCTTTACGGAGCGCAACGATTTCCCCCTCGCGTATATCCAGGTCGTCCTGCAGCGAGTGGGAGTAACCTTCAGATTGCTCTAGCAGGATCTCCATCTCTCTCTTTTTAGCAGTCAAGGCCTCCAACTCGGCCCTATCAACCTGCCATTTTTTAGAGGCACACTTAGCAACGTAGCATAGTTTGCGTTGCTCTTGACCCCCTCTTCAAGCTAGGCATGGTCTGCCACAATCCATGTGGCCAGATCATTAATGCCCTGCAAAGAGAAAGGAAAACAAACAAAGTGAGAAACGGTGTAAGCACAAAAAGAGGAAGAAAAACAAGCTGTGTTGTACCTCAGAAAACCAGTCCCTTAAGCGATTAGCCATCTAAGAGATGGCCTCCCACAAGTGTCGCCCCCAACGATCTCTCCAGGGCTAGAAGGCACCCCAAATGAGGACGCCTCCGCGAGCTTCAGAGGTGAAGCCGCCACCTTTGCTGATGGAGCCCCAAGGCGTGTAGGTGGAAAGGGGGCAGTGTATAAATCAAATCGGCTTCAATCAAGCAGGCATCCTCTTGCAGAAAATTGCCCCACTCCTCCTCAAAGAAGGAGTCAGTATCTCCCCCAAAGGATGAGGCATAAAGGGGGAGAAGAGAAAGCCCTTCACCACTGCCAACCGGCGAAGGTGTTTTTCCCCTAGAGACAGTGGCTGGTGGTTTGGGGCAGCTTGTTTTAACCTGGCCTCGCCGCCTACATCCTCGCGATCTAAAGGGGTGCACTCTGCTGCATCCACAGGGCTACTCTTTTGGAGTGGGAAGGCTCCGTCCGTCCCATTTGTGGACAAGGCATTGGCCACCTCTCCATCAACGACACTGGCCAAGGGAGGTGGACGAGCCCTGGCACCCGTGATAGAGTCAAGATTGAGGGCGGGCACCACTATAGTGTCCAACTCGCCTTCCCTCACTGGACCCTCTAGCGCAAGAAATTCGAATGCAGGGTCAGACACCAGAGAAAGTGCTTGCGGAGCGGGCACGACTTGGAGGGAAGCTGCCAAGTCAAAGAGGGCTAAGCTGGCTAAACCCTCAATGTCCCTCAGGCCGGAGGAACATGGCTGAATAGAGGACAAGTGGGGTGATGGGTGAGCGACAGTAACTGGCGGGGTGGACGTCTGAACCCATCCATCCCCGGATGGTGTGGAAGTCTCCTCTAACTGTGGCGTAGAAAGCACAATGGTGGCTGGCTATGCAGGCAGGCGAATTTGAGCGCCCTCAGAAAGAGTTTGACCTGGGCACCCTCTGAAGGCGCCAAGACTTTTTTTTGGAGAGGCAAAAGGGGAGAAGAATTTTCAAAACAAGTCATTTTTCATTGGCTTTCATTCTCGTTTTTCCTCTTGCTCATTTTCTCCCTTTTCTTGGTGGTCTCCTCTTACTCTTTTAAGAGGATTTAGCCAGGGGAGGGGGAATAGTGGCCGAAATCATGAATGAGCGCCCCTGGACATAGGATCGGTTGGGAGACATCAAGAACCAATCGATGTAATCGGGCGTCAACAAAAAGTCAATCCAGAGATCATCGGGATGGCTTCAGCCCAAGAACGAACTGTTTCAATTCGGGTCAGTTCCCGGCTAGAAAGGGGTTCCATGGTATTCCACAAGCTCTTATCATCGGGTATAGGGCGCCAGATCGCCCTGACTGGAAAATCTCTTAAGATCTCTTCTTGGACAGAAAACTCCCAGCGTTGTCTAGTGATAAGAAAAAAATCTGGATTTCCAAGCCTTGGCATTGGAGTAACGAGTCTTGAAGCGAGCCAACGTTTGCTCGTTATCTTTCTTGCAAAAGCTAACGATGCTACCCTTGGTGGCAGCCCTCACGTTGTAAAAAGTCAAAAATTCTCGGGCGGTCAAGTCGGGATAGGGGTCACCGAGGGGCTCCAAGATCATAAGAAAGACGATGCAAGCACATAGATACACCCTCAATGCAAATGGTGTAGTTGAGTCGGCGCCGGTGCCAGATTAAGAAGGTTCAGGATGTCACGAATGTGGCGGCAAAAGGGAAGCCTCAATCCATGTGACAGGAGGGATACAATAATGGCCACCTTACCAATAAAGCCCTCGTCATCACAACATCCAGATGACAGGACCTCCATCACAACGGTTTCGGGAATACGATATTCCTCCCGAATCTTGAGAAAATGCTTTTCTCAGAGGCCTGAGCGCCGCCCGTATCCCTCAAAGGTTGTACCTTCAAGGATGTCGAAAGGGTGTATAAAGCCTTCACCTTGGTCAGCCATTGAAATTGGAGGAGAGAAAGGAAGCAATAAAACGAAGGAAGCCAAAGAAGGCAAGAAGCAAAAGCAAGAAAGGAAGCAGAGAGAAAGAAAGAGTAACGGAGGAAATATTAAAGCAAGGAATGAGTATTTAAAAAGAGCAAATATGGAATGCCAACGAATGCAGACATCATGACCTGGCACAGAAGCAGAAAAGTAACCATCGCACGAAAGCTTCCCTCCCTTTCTACCATGACAACAGGAAATCATGGGGGCTCCTCAATTTTTGAAAAAGTGAAACGGCACGAGAGAAGAATATGAAAGGCCGGCAGGCACCTAAAGGTTGTGGATGGGTCAGGCTTGTACCCATAGCTATTGGCTTTTTGCACACCCAGACCCATGAAAAATCATCTAAAGATATAAATTTGAGAGCAAAGAAGAGGCCCGTGCCATGATGAGGCTCACAACATTTACAAGGCGGCAGGCTTAACCAATATAAATTCCCTATGCCAAAGGGCGAAGAGAATTAGCAGGGTAGCTGGAGGGCCTGTTTAAACCAAAAGGCCCACTCTGTCATAAGAGCCCCAAAGAGAGAAAAGTCCATAAGAAGGGCCTTGAGCTGATTGAAGGGAATAAAAGAGTCCAGAATGAATCGAAATCATACATGCATCACACCATCTTTCACAAACAGTTAGAGACCTCATACAATTGCATGATCATTCAAAGTATTGTGCGATGATCCACACCGATAAATTCTGAATAAGATAAGTATTGTGCATGAGCCTATATATATCAAATAACCCTGGATAGTAAAGGATCGAACTGTCTTTTTGATTTTTGAATTCTCTAGTTTCATTTGCTGACTTTGGCATCGGAGATTTTCTAGATGGATCACACCGGAGCCACTTAATAGTATGTAGAGGAACGGTTGCAAAGGGAAAGTGGGACACGTCCTTAGAGCATTGTTATTGGATTATGCATATGTAGAGGACATTTTTTTATGAATATAAGATGAATTTAGATATTGGCTATTCCATTTACATAAATCTCCACATTGGAATAGCCATTTTTTCATTATATAACAATAAAATAATATAAGATGAATTTGACTTTAACTATTTATATCAAATTCCTACATTAGATTATCTATTTATTTATTATATAGTAATAAATAATTAATAAATTAAAAAATATTTAATTTTTTCATTATTATTTTATTTTATTTTATCATATTTTACTATTTTACCTATTATATGTTAATTAGTAATCATATTCTAATTAAATTATGGATTAAAAAATGAAAAATTCTAAACATAAGCCCCTACACCACACACCACCTATTTTTTTAATTTTATTAAATATTTATTATATAAATAATAAATAGAAAAATTAAAATATTTTAAAAAGAAAAAATCTAAAAAAAAATTTAAAAAAATAAAAAATATGTGGTGTGTGGTTTAGGGGCTTATGAGTAGCAATGCTCTTAAAAAATAGTAAAGATTTAAAAAACAGTAACTATCAAAGGAGAGAGAGACTTAAAAAATACTAAAATAAAAATTTGCTTATAAAAGAGTAACTATCAAATTTGTTTTTTTCTTTACCTATACTGTAGCTCAAAGCTAAAATATTTAACTATGGATAATTCATTGCAACTAGTTTTTATCTCTAATAGGTAAAAATGGACTTTAGTTTTGGATATAGATAATCCAGTAACAATGCTCCAACAAACAGGATCAAGGGAGTAGTGCAAATTTTATCCCAACTTGCATAAATGTTTCAAATCTATCCTTACCCTACCGAGTTTAATGCAATTGCAAATCTCTTTGAGAGGCTAACACTCAAACGCACGTTAAGGCTATTTGAGTGAGTTCAAACTTATTTATGAGCTGCTTCTTTTTTATCAAATAGATTATTTGTATTGTATGTCATAACTTTATCTACAAATTTTGATTTTTTACTAATATATTTATAAAGTTTATATATGCATATATCAATGACTATATTTATAAAGATTTAAGCATCTTGGTTAGTGATTTCCTATAATATATTAAAAATATTGTCATTATAAATATAAATATAATATTATAAAATATAATAATACAAAATTATTCAAGTTTTTATGAGTCAAGTTGAGCCTTTATCGGAGTTATATTGTTTAATAATCCATCGTAATTTTATATTTACGAACGGTTTACTTAATAAACAAATCGAGTCAAATTCAAATTTGATTGAGTTTATTTCAAGTGGCTTATTAAGTAGTCTTGTTTATTTGCTGCCCTATATGCTCTAATATTTTTCTCACTAAGAGGAATCAAAGGTATGTTTGATGAGAACGTTTATTTTCTGGAATTATTGATCAAACTCTAAGGCTACATTTGATTACGCAATACAGATAAGATGAAATATTTTATTGAAAGTTGAATAAAATATTATTATAATATAATTTTTTAATATTAATTTTATTTTGATATTTGAAAAAAATTAAATTGTATATTATATTTTGTGTAAAAAATTTTAAAAATTGTAATAATTTATATGAGATGAGATAAAATAAGAAAGTTTAACCAAACCAGCCGCCCTCAAGTATGAGAGAAATAGATAAATGAAATAGATCTAATAATATTTATTAAATTTTTATAAAAAAATTATAACATTTATTAAATATTTACGATTACTAAAAAAATTAATTATGGCTACATTTAGATATTGTGCTGAGTTGAAATAAATTGAGTTATTTATAAATAGTAGTGAGTTAAGATGATAAAATGATTTTTATAAGACCTATCTAAGATGAGTTTAGATTTATTTAGGCGTTAAGATGATTTTAAATTTGTTTATAGAAAATTGAAAAAAAATTATAAATCTCACGTATAAAGAAGTATTGATTTAAAAAAAGTTATAGATTCCACGTGTAAGAAAATTTTAAATTAAGATAAATTTTTAATCTGAGAATTATATGTTTAAATATTAAATTCAGTATAAAATTAAACTAAATTAATCTGAATGGAGTTCAACAACCCTGTAACAAAACAAGCCAAGACCCGCTTTTTACCAAAAAATAAAAAAACAAAGAGAGAGAGAGAGAAGAAGAAGCAGCCAAAACCCAAAACCTTGAAACCCCAGAATCCAGCGCCCTGCAAGACTGCAACGCATACCTCCGCAAAACCATCAGGACCATTCCTATATATACTTCTACACTACAAGTTCCGAGCAGACCTTTTTCGCTCGCTCGCATTCTCTATAGAGGCTGAGATATGAAAGCTTTGAGAGCTCTGAGAACCCTCGCGACCTTCCCTCCAAAACCCTACAGAACTTCTCTCCACCCAACCTTTCTTCTTCAATTTTACTCAGCCCAGCCTCAAGAAGACGATAACGCACACTCACTTACGTTCTCAGACTCTGAAAATGGTTCAGACTCAGTCTTTGACAGTAACCATTACACATTACCAACCATTAATTCGGAACCCAACACTGAAACCGCTCAGCAGCCCACTTGGGACGAGAAATATAGAGAAAAAGCTGATCAGTTAATCTTCGGAAAGGAAACCCAGAAAGGAAAATTGAAGATTTCGGAGAAAGAGGAGGAGAGGAGGAGGAGAGTGCTTGCCAAGGTGCTGCTCGAGGCAGCGTTACAGGCAGCGGACGATGAGGTGGGGGAGGAAGATGAGGACACGGTAGTGAAGGAGGAGGACCAGAAGTCATTGTCGGTCGGGATAATTGGTGCTCCAAACGCTGGGAAGTCTGCACTGACGAACTACATGGTTGGTTTTATTGGCAACTAACTTAGCATTGGAATATTTGAATTTTTCGAATCATAGTTTGGTTATATGGTTTTGAACGAAGAGTATTTTGAGTCTTTGACTTTATGATATACGACAGGGGCTGTAGTCATCATTTCATATTGTTTGGAATGTTGACTTATAAAAAAAGAAACAAAATTTGAATGTGGTTTGCGATTTTGGATGTAGATTACTACCTATCAAAAAAGAATTTTGGATGTAGATTACTTTGCATTTCACCATATGTTTACAAGAGAAAATGAGTTTTTGGTAAGATATGTTTACTTATGAAAAAAAAAAAGAAAAAGAGATATTGACGTTGGAGTTCAGCGAATTGTATTTTCTTTTTGATTGTGAGGCGTACTGTTCTTTGATATTTGACTCCACTGCATAATGTGAAACCTGGGGGGGGTGTTGGTGGGGTTGGTTCTGTATGCCCATATTCTGCAACGCAGTTTTCGTGGTTGTTTAATCTACCTCGTAGTGTATAACCTTGTTGGTCAGATTCATAAACTCTATTTGTAGTGCACAGGCCCTCAGTTGGCAATGAGTTCTACTTTCACCTAGTGTAGTGGTCTAAGCTTGCACCTCGATTTCACCAGGAGATTATTTTGTGTTTTTCTGCTTTTTTATTAGATATGAGGTTGGTGACGGGTCCAAAATAAGATTTTGGTACTATGTGTGGCGTAGAGACAAGCTTTGAAGACTTTTTTCCCAGAGTTGTTTCCCATATCTTGTTGTAAGGAGGCTTTGGCTACCTATAAAAAAGAAAAAAGGAGTCTTTGGCCATAGACCATTTGCAGATCTCTGATAACGTACCACAATCAAATGTGACTTTGTTGGATCAGCCCAGGACTGGCAGTGGTGGAGTTGTTCTCTTCATCATTAAACAATTTTTACTCTTTCAGGTTGAGAAGAGGTGGTCTGGACAAAAGTTGTTGGATTCTAATCCAAAAAGGGGGACCTTTGAGGCTGTCTTTCTTCGACATGGTCAGTCCACGAGTTGGCTCTCCATTCCCTTGGAAGAGTATTTACAGAAACATGGTGCCTTGGAGGGTAGTTTTTTTTTTTTTAGGTGACAGCTTTTGGGAAGATTTTAATGCTGGATAATTTGAGGAAGAGACACATTGTAGCATTGTTGTAGTGTTATATGTGTAAGCAATGAGGAGAAATCATTCGTCATTTTTTGCTTCATTGTGAGGTAGCTAGGTATTTACGAGCTTTGGTTTCAGCAGTTTTGGGATCTTGTGGGTTTAGCCCAACGGAGCTATTGGCTTGTTGGTGGAGTCCTTATAGGAGTCATATAACTATAAAGCTTGGAGGATGGTTCCTATGTGCTTAATGTGTTGTATTTGGTGTTAGAGGTACTTCTCAGGTATGCATCCTGTGTACTTGGGCTATGCCTTCTTTTCTTATGAATAAAACTTCTTGATTACCTATAAAAAAATGTGTTTTATTTGGTAGGAACACAGTGACCACACATTTGAAGTCCGTGGGAGGACAGTGATATAGTTACAATTCTTAATATTCAACTTCCTTTATATTTGATTGGCTGCATGAAATGGTCCCATGTTTTTTTAGCTTCATAGGTGTCAAAGATTTTTTTTCCTTTTTCTTTTCTCACTGGTTGGGTTTGTCCTTTTATATACTTCCCGTGTACTTGGGTTGCAATTATCTGCACTTCAAATAAGATTGCATTATTTTTTCTTGATAAGTAAGAAGATTCAAATAAGATTGCATTATTTATAAAAAATTTATTGTTTTGACTAACTATGGAAGACCTAAGACAAACATAAACTTTTAGTGTCTTTATATCTTTTTTTTTTTCTTTTTCTTGTTTGGGAGTACTATTTATGACGCAAAAGTACTATGTTTGAGGGTACTTGTAAAAAAACATATGATGCGTGGAGTGTCATCGATGAGTTACATGGTAGTTTGTGCAAAATAGATCAAAGTTTTATACCATGGTTGGTGTCTTCTATTGCTTTTTCATGGTGCCTGTATGATTTGTAATTTAACTTTTCAAGTCTGATACATACTGCTGAGCCTTGGGCATCATTGATGCAATAATTATTGAGCCACGTGTGTTAGTTTTGGCAAGTGGAATGTTCAGGGAACTTTTATAAATTTATTAGCTGTGAGGTAGGAGTTGATACATGAATTCAGGTTTGGAATGATCTTTGGTGTGGAAATACTTTATTAAATGGGTATCCAGAACCTTTTCACATTCGAAGAAACAGATAACCTATTAACCAATAGTGCAGCATATATGGACCGGTTTAATGGTAGTTTCTCCTGAAATCCTCTTTTATCAAAGCAATGCATTGCTGTGTGGACATCCCTTTCCATATAAATGTTGTTATTGTTATTGTTAATGTTGTCATTATTATTGTTATTATTATTATGTTTGGGAGTTTATCCTTGTCTCTTGGCCTTCAGTTCCACAATGGATTGTACAGTATGCTTTATGCATATTAGCATTATTCAGTAATTCTTTTATTACTAATATTGATATTATTGTTGTTTGTTGGTGGTGGTGTTGTTGTTGGCATTATCATCTTCTTCTGTCTAGCATTAATTACGATTTTTTTTTTCAGCATCTTTCATTTCGAGCGTTTTTTATTAGATAACCGAATGCATGTGTTATATCTGTGGTACATCTATCACAGGTTGGAACAAAGGTTGCTGCTGTTTCCCGGAAGACAAACACCACCACTCATGAAGTGTTAGGAGTCATGACAAAAGAAAACACCCAAATTGTGCGTATCTTATTTTGATATATTAACTCCTCACTTCTTTCTGTGTAAACACATGAATTATACAGTACGTGTGCATCTGCTTGCAAAACTTAATAATTATATATTATAATTCGTATCAATTCCATATCTTTATCAAATGCATATAGTTTCTACATCCCATGTAACTAATGAATATATGTAACTTAATAAATATTCTAAGTTTTCTATATGATATGATGTACATCTAAGATTGGGCTTCAGATGCATAAAAGAATATAATGATGGGTTCTACAATGATGGGTTGTACAAATCTAGATAAAAATATTTGTGTCCAAGGATTCACAAACTGAGCTTCCATTCTAGCAGAGCATTCCAAAGATTCCAACTAATAATTGATGGAACAAACCAATTACCAAGCCGTGAGCTCTTTCTTGCCTTCTGGAACTGCAGAGTAACCCTACTAGACCATGATTGTCCTTCCAAACAATTCAATCCTCCTAACGCTGAAAAATAATTCAATACATAAGGAGCCAATTCTTTCGGACACAAAACATGGTCCAGAGATTCATCATTTGGAGCAACACAGCAATCACATTTTGAAGTTTTCTATGAAATGCTTAGCTTCTAAGTATTCACATCGTAGGGAGGACTACAATAGATCCCAGGCTGATCTAGTGGAAAAAGAACCATCTGTAGAGCTCACCAGATAGGGATATCACCTGTGTTCAAAGACTTTTTCAGTTAAGTCAATGCCTCTGCGTGAAGCTTTAGGAATTTCATTTCATAAAGTCGTGGGAGATTATACTAAATTTTATATAGGGGGATCAAGGATTTTTCTTCCATTTTTCTATAATTATTGACTCTATGCTAATTGTATTCTTTGGAATGCATTCCAGTTAATATTGAAATATTAAAAATTTTCTAATTCAATTATTTTTTCCTTTAGCAAAAACTGAAGCATTTCTTGTGTAAATGCTATTTATCTTTTTTCTTTCATGTTACTCTTCCTACTTAAAAGCACATCAAAATGAGTCTTACAACATGACTTTAATGGTATACCACCATGCCATGATTCTAATAGTTCTACAATAAACTAAAACCACAGTGAATTAAATCTTTTTGAAAGGAAAATTCTAAAACCCTCCGTACACTTTTGAAATGGGTAGTCTGTTCCGGTGACTCCTTGCCGGAATCAGTTCCTATCAGTCTCTACTTTCATTATTCTGTTCTATATTTTGGAATGGGTTTCCTTAAGCATTTTTTTAATAGAGACAAAGGTCTTTGTTTTGTCTATGGAGGAAGGAAACCATTGTCGCATCACAAAGAGGCGTAGGAGAGTTACAAAAGAGTTAATGCTCAATATGGCAAGTGCTCATTGGTTGGCTAAGACAGTAGAAGAATGTCTTTTTTTAGGGGGAAGGAAGGTTTTTTATAAGACCTATTGGGATGGAGCCAAAGCTCTATTTGCTCATAGGCGCTCTAATGCGTATGAGCATTTTTTGGAAGTCACAGATTACGGTGGTGGCACTGATGGTCGAGTTATGTTAGTGATTCCGGAAGGAGTGGAAGGAAAGGGTTGAAAGATCCTTTCGAGGGAGTTGTTGAATGCTTTGCCAAGGAGTGCTTCGGCTAAGCAGACTCCAGCTTTGATCCCACGACTAGACAAAGAAGAAGGCAAGGAGAAGGAGAAGGAGAGGCTGTCATATGCAGAGGCGGCGTTGGGTGGTGGGGGGAGAATAATGGAAGCTTTTGGAAAAAATAAAAAGGAGTGCATGATAGGGGAACACTCAGGTGTACAAGCAGAGAAAGGTGACAAAATTGTTGTACTCGAAATGGGGAGTGGGTCATTGTCCAACGTCTACACAGAGGAAAGCAAGTTGTAGAAGGCTCTATTTTGTTTGAAAGAGGAAGTTACCGGGGTGAAGGAGGAACTGAATTCCCTTAGGAAGGAACTGGAAAATCTGAGCTCACGTATTGATAAGGTATGGGTCTGGGCTTGGGCTAGGGCCAAGGCCATGTCTCTTCTATTTGGCGAAAGCTAAGGTGGGGATGGGCTGGAGAGGCTCAAATCACACGGGCTGGAAGAGAAAACATGCTGAGACCTGTTTTGAGAAGGGCTCGTCCTCTGGGCCTGCCTCAAATGATGTTAGGCTTGAGGCCCCTCTAGTGGGCGTAAGGCCTGTCAGGCCCATCCGTTGAGGTCTCATCTCTAGCATGCGGGTTGGCATCCTTGCCTAGGTCCACAACAATAGCAACTCAGCCGACGACAAACCTTGCGTCGGCAAACCATGCGATGGCAACCCACGTGACGGAAACCCAAGTGACGATAGCTCACATGACGGAATCCAGAACTACTTTGGTTCTTTACAAGCCCAGAACTGCACGATGGAGCACGGGGAGCATATGGGTGGGCTTCCCCCCCCCCCCCCCCCCCCCAAAAAAAAAAAAAAAGGGTGGCATAGACTAGGTCGCCGGCATGCTCTGGCCCACCTTCCGACGTGCTGGCAGTGAAGACAAATTTTCCGGCTTCACAAGCAATCCTCCTTTCGCAAACCCAAAATTGTTCGATGGAGCACGGGGAGCTTATGGTTGGGCCGTCCCCCCTGTGATGGCACAGACTGGGTCGCCGACATGCTCTGGCCCACCTCCTGACGTTCTGGCAGCGAAGATAGACATTCCAGCATTGACACAGAGTAGTTTGATGGTGGTGAATGCAGAGTTGGCTGGGCTATCAGGGCACATGGTGGCACTGACAGTGCTGCCAGCACCTTCTGGGTTGCTTCCCATCTCTTTGGTAGTGAAGGTAGTGGTTCAGGTGTCAAAACAGGCTGGTTTTCTGTGTTTGGAGATGATAGAGGAGCCTAGTGTTTTCGAAAACTCTGGTTCTTTAGTTCTGTTCATGGCTAACAAGGAAGGGGAGGATGATCCTACTCCTCTCAACTCCTTTCATCCCAATGTGTTAGATTGGGTTATTCAAAGAGCGATGGACATTAAGCACATGGTAGGGATTTCTTATGGGGATTTCGAAGCTGGATTTTTGGCCCTACTTACAGCCGTAGAGGCTACGAATGCCCAATCTAAATCCGATCAATCCTCAACTTGAGCCAAAAAAAGGGAAAGAGAACTCAAAAAGCTAAAATGGGCAATGAAAGAGGATGGGGGAGAGAAGAGCTCTAATCAGGAGCGTTGTAAGGGGAGGGGTAAAATGGTTGTCCCATGGAGCCAAAAATATTATCTTGGAACGTGAGGGGGCTGCATGATCCTAATAAGCGGCTCCAAGTAAGAAATTTACTTCGCCAATGGAAGGGGGATATCATATGTTTACAAGAGACTAAGCTGGAAGCTATTACAAGACAAATAGTTCACAGCCTATGAAGAGGGCAACATGTCGGGTGGTCTTACCTGCCATCAAAGGAGCATCAGGGAGAGTTCTAATTATGTTTGACACAAGGGTGGTGGAAAGGGTGGAGGAATGTATGGGTGATTTTACGGTCGCATGCTCTTTTGTTAACTTAGAAGATGGCTTCAAATGGGCATTTTCTGGTGTTTATGGCCCAAATATTGATTCGGAGAGAAGGTTATTGTGGTAAGAATTGGCAGGAGTCCTTAGTTGGTGGGAGTTACCAAGTTGCATTGGGGGCGACTTTAACATATCTCACTTCCCAAGCGAAAGGTCGAGCGTATCTCACATCTCTCTAGCCATGAGAGATTTTTCTGACTTCATTTCAGAACAGGAGCTAATGGACATTCCACTATCAGGAGGCACGTTTACCTCGTCTAACAACCGAGATTGTCCATCTTGGTCAAGGATTGATAGAATCTTGCTAACCCTTGATTGGGAGTCACACTTTCCAGATGTAGCCCAAAGAAGGCTACTCCGTCTATGCTTTGATCACTTTCCCATCATTTTAGATTGCAGAGGCATCCAAGGGGGTAGAAGGTATTTTAAATTTGAGCATATGTAGCTTAAAGCTGACAGTTTTGTAGACAAGGTCAGACATTGGTGGACCTCTTACAGTTTCCAAGGCTTTGCAAGTTTCATTATGGAAAAAATGTTGAAAGCGTTGAAACAGGATTTGAATCAATGGAATGAACAAGTTTTTGGCAATGTGTTTTAGCATAAGTGCTCTCTTGGGGAGGAGCTACAGGGTCTAGAAGGCGAGGAGGAGGCCATAACTCTTTTTGCACCCAAAAAAACTCGCAAGAGTTAGGTAGTTGCTGAACTTGAAATGGTAACTTTGATAGAGGAGATTTCATAGAGGCAGAAATCAAGGGTGCTTTGGCTTAAGGAGGGGGATAAGAGCACGAAATTCTTCCACAGGATGGCTAACTCTCACAGGAGGAACAATGCTATTGATACACTGATGGTAGATGGGGCAGTTTCTTCAGATCAGATGGTAATTAAAAATCACATTGAACACTACTACCAACAACTCTTATCTGAAGAGCACAATTGGCGACCAAAAGTGGATGGGTTGTCTTTTTCAACATTAGACCAGTAGAGTGCAAAGTGGTTAGAGAGATCATTCATAGAAGTGGAAGTGTGCAGTGTTATCAGAGGTATGGCAAGTGATAAGGCTCCCGGTCTGAACGGGTTTACAATGGGTTTCTTTCAAGTTTGCTAGGAGGTGGTCAAGGAAGTTTTTATGCAAGTCTTTCATGAATTTCATTCTAATGCTAGTTTTGAAAAGAGTCTCAATGCCACCTTCTTAGCCCTCATTCCCAAAAAGATGGGGTCTAGGGATGTGAGAGACTATCTCCCCATTAGTCTTATGAATGGGGTGTACAAGATTCTATCCAAAGTGTTAGCGAAAAGATTGAGCACGATGGTGGAAAAACTAATCTCGAAGCCACAAAATGCGTTTGTCAAAAGTAGACAAATCCTCGATTTGGTACTTATTGCAAATGAAGTTTTGGATGGTCACTTGAAGTCTAGAGAACCTGTGCTACTTTGCAAGTTAGACATGGAAAAAGCATATGATCATGTCAACTAGCAGTTCCTACTCTACTTACTTGGAAGATATGGTTTTGGAAGGAAATGGCAGAAATGGATAGAATTTTGCATCTCTTCAGCCCATTTCTCTATCTTGGTAAATGGCTCACCGGTGGGTTTCTTCAACTCCTCTTGCGGCCTAAGACAGGGAGATCCGCTGTCTCTTTTACTTTTCTTATTTTTCATGAAAGCTCTCAGCAAGATGATTGAGGGCTTGGTGGATGGTGGGTTACTCCATGGTTTTTTGGTGGGAAATGGCGAGTCGACGTCAACATTTCTCATTTGTGATTTGTTGATGACATGCTCATCTTTTGTGGTGCACACCTTGGTCATGTCCAAACCTTGAGGGAGCTACTCCTTTGTTTTGCTGTTGCGTCAAGTTTGAGCATCAACCTTACAAAGTCTGAATTAGTGCCAATGGGGGCTGTCCACGATGTGAAGATTTTAGCTGCTACATTGGGATGCAAGATATCTTCACTTCTTGTGAAGTATCTTGGCTTACCTTTGGGTGCCCCCTTTAAATCTGAAAGGATTTGGGTTGATGTGGCTGAAAAGGTGGAATGCAGATTTGCTGCTTGGAAGAGGATATACTTGTCGAAAGACAGTAGGTTGACCTTGATTAAAAGCACTCTTTCAAACTTACCCACCTACTTTTTGTCTCTGTTCCCAATTCCCACAAAGGTGGCTAATCGAATTGAGAAGTTACAAAGGGATTTCTTATGGAGTGTGGACTGGGGGAAGAGTTCAAATTCCACTTGCTTAATTGGTCAACAATTTGTACCCCAATTTATGGGGGAGGGTTGGGGATTCACCACTTCATGAAATTCAATCAGGCTCTTTTGGGTAAGTGGTTGTGGAGGTACCAAAACGAAAGGGAGGCCTTATGGAAGTCTGTTATAGATTCACAGTTCGGGGAAGCTTGGGGAGGATGGTGCTCGAATGAGGTACGAGACACTCATGGAGTGGGGTTGTGGAAAAATACTAGGAGTCTTTGGGAGATCTTTTGAGGACATGAACATTTTGTTGTGGGTGATGGTTCTAGAGTCAGTTTTTGGTTTGATAAATGGTGTGGTAATCATTGTTTGCGACACACATTTCCTGCTATCTTTGCGCTCGTTAGAAATAAGGAGGCAACGATTGCCGATTTTATGGTCTTTTCAAATGGCTCCCCTCAATGGAATATTGATTTCATTAGGGCAACTCAAGATTGGAAGTTGAAGTCTATTACGGAGTTCTTTGCGGCATTATAGTTTGCAAATATTCCAAGGGGCACCAGAGACAAGATACATTGGAGTCATTCTAAGAAAGGTATTTTCTCTGTTAGTTCTTTTTATCAAGTGCTTACGAACTCGAGAAGGTCTGTTTTCGTGGAAGAGCATATGGCAGACGAAAGCTCCTTTTAAAGCAGTGTTCTTTTTGTTTGGACAGCATCTTTGGATAAGATCCTCACTATAGATAATTTGAGAAAAGGATGGGTAATTGTGTTGGATTGGTGTTGCATGTGTAAGAAGCATGGGAAGTTAGTTGATCATTTGCTTTTACACTGTGAGGTGGCCAGGATCATGTGGGATGATTTTTTCTCGAAACTTGGGTTGTCTTGGGTTATGCCTTGTAGATTGGTAGATTTCCTCGCAAGTTGGAGAGGAATACACGGCGATTCATAGTTAGCGGCAGTTTGGAGATTGGTATCGATATGCATATGTTGGTGCATTTGGAGGAGAGAAATGCTAGAAGTTTCGAAGATTGAGAGAGAACAATGGATGAGCTAAAAGTCTTCTTTTTTAAATTATTGTTATTGGAGTAATGCTATACACAACGCCACCATCTCACTTGCATCTCACTATATATGATGTGACGCTTTTATCACCATTTGATGATAAAGAAGCATTCAATAAATGATCATTCAATGGTGGTAAATGTGCCACATCTTACTTAGTGGGATGCAAGTGAAATGATAGTATGGTATATAGAATTTTCCTTGTTCTTGTGGGCGGGGCCATAGTTTGTAACAGACAAAGTGTCCATGATGTTCTTCTTTCTATTGTTACCTCTAGCTAGGCGTTTCCTCATGTATACTGCCTATGTACTTGGGCTTTTCCTATTTTTATGAATATAATATCTTTGATTACCTATTAAAAAAAAAAAACTTTAATGGTATTTCCCACTGTCTTTATTTTTCTAGTGAGAGAGAATTTTTAGGATTACACATTATCAATATTGTAACCGTACAATTTCGTTGTTGTAGTTGTGGTTTTGTGCTATTTGATAACATTATTACTTGATGGTTTGCTTTATGCCCCATGCAGTGTTTTTTTGATACGCCAGGACTTATGTTGAATAAAAGTGGACATCTTCACAAGGATATGAAGGTTCGTGTGGAAAGTGCTTGGAGTTCTGTTAATCTCTATGATGCGCTCATTGTTATTTTCGATGTCCATAGGCATCTTACCAGGTCAGTGAATAGAATTTGATAACAAGTAGACATGATACTTTTTAATTTTTTCATATGTTAAATTTCTTTTCATTTTTAGAAAATTATTTTGTTCAGACTGACGATGTACAGCGTAAGGTATATAAAAAAAAACTGAAGATTGATACATTGATGTACATGCCATCTAGTTTCCATTAGTCAAAAGTTTCATATAGCTAAGAATTCCATTTAAAACTTCCTTTTTTTCCTATATTTATTCTTGAACTTTTTTTTTTTTTTTATAAGTAATAAACTTTATTGAACAAATGCAACTAGGCAAAGCCCATGTACACCAGAAGTATACAAAAGAGACACCTAATTACACTCTAGCAAGCTGAAAAGAAATCAAAAAGTCATGAACATTCCCTCCCTTTAGTACAATAGCAGAAAACCATTGAACCAAAGAAAATACAAAAAAGTTCCAGATTTCCCCCACTGTTCTCTCCTTGTTGAAGCATCTCTCATTTCTTTCCACCCAAAGACACCACTGTAAACACAAAGGAATCATCCTCCACATCGTAGCTAGCTGTGAGCTTTGATGGTATCTCTTCCAACATGCAAAAAGATCCACCACGCTCTTGGGCATAGCCCAATTCAACCCAGCCCTACTTATAATGCCATCCCAAGGCTCCCTCGCCACTTCGCAATGTAGAAAAATATGGTCGGTCATTTCACCATTCTTCTTACATAGGTAGCACCACTCCAACACAATCATCCCTCTTTTCCTTAAATTTTCAGCTGTCAAAATCTTATCTAAAGCTACAGTCCATGCGAAAAAAGCAACTTTAGGTGGCACCAGGACTCTCCATATACTCTTTCAAGGAAATATACAAGACTGGTGGTCTTGCAACACCTTATAAAAGGATTTGACAAAAAGTTTTTGTTCCCCGAAAGTTTCCACAGCAATTCTATCTCTCCCATTTCCTCCTATCTTCATGGAATAAAGAAAACTGTAAAAACCTACTAACTCCTCCACTTCCCAATCCTGCACATTTCTGGTAAAAGACAAGTTCCAATGCACTATGCCATTAGATCGACACAACACATCGGAAACAGCAACCTGTTGATTTTCAGCTAATCTGAAAACCCTTGGAAATGCAGAAAACAGAGCTCTCTCTCCGCTCCATTCGTCAAACCAGAATCTGATTCTTGAGCCTTCACCAACCACAAAATTGTTATGTGTTGCAAATACCTTCCACCCTTTTCTAATAAACTTCCAAAGACTCACTCCATAATTCCCCCTACCCTCCTTGGAGCTCCAACCCCCCCCCCAATCACAGCCGTACTTCCCCTCCACAACCATTCTCCACAACCACTTTCCTAATAAGGCTTTATTGAAAGTAATCAAATTACGCAGCCCCAAGCCTCCCATCTCCTTTGGACTACACACCTTTGGCCAACCCACAAGATGAAATTTGTGTTCCTCACCCAAACCACCCCAAAGAACACTCTAAAAAGTTCTTCAATCCGATTGGCCACCCCCACCGGTAAAGGAAAAAGAGAGAGATAGTACGTAGGGAGATTGGAGAGAGTACTTTTGATGATAGTAACTCTCCCACCTTTTGAAAGATAAAGCCGCTTCCATCCCGACAATCTTCTACCTTCTCTACTACCCTATCCCAAATGAATTTTGCTTTAAAGGAGGCTCCCAATGGAAGGCCAAGATAACACATAGGAAGAGCAGCCACTTTACAACCCAACAAATCAGCTAGAAGATCCATATTCTCCACCTCCCCCACCGGGACCAATTCCGACTTCTCCAAGTTTACCTTGAGACCCAAAACCGCCTCAAAACACCGGAGTACAGCCCTTAAAGCTTTAAGTTGACCGCTGTCCGCATCACAGAAAATTAAAGTAACATCCGCATACAATAAATGAGAGATGGATAACCCATTACTATAATTTCCCCCCGAAAAACCAGCCAAGCACCCACCCCTTACAGCAGCTTCCACCATACAACTCAACACCTTCATAACGACAACGAATAGAAAAGGAGGTAACGGATCACCTTGTCTCAGACCCCTCAAACTCTGAAAAAATCCACAAGGTTGCCCGTTTACTAGCACGGAGAACCGGGCGGTTGAAACACAATGTTTAACCCAGCCACACCACTTATCACCAAATCCACATCTCCTTAACATATAAAGCAAAAAATCTCAGCTCACATGGTCATAAGCCTTTTCCATATCCAACTTGCAAAGGACTCCCGGGATACCATCCCTCAACTGGCTGTCCAAGCACTCATTCGCTATCAAAACTAAATCCATAATTTCTCAACCCCGAATGAAAGCAATCTGAGGTTTGGAGATTGTTTTCTCCATCACCAAACTCATGCGGCTTGCTAGCACCTTCAAAATGATTTTATAGAGCCCTCCTACGAGTCTTATAGGTCGGAAATCTTTCAACTCCATGGCCCCCACAATCTTTGGAATGAGAGCAATAAAAGTGGCATTAAGGGACTTCTCAAACTTGTGACGAAGGTGTAACTCTTGAAAAACCTGCATCACATCATCCTTCACCACATCCCAACACTCTTGGAAGAAAGCCAAAGAAAAACCGTCGGGGCCCAGGGCTTTGTCTTAGCACATACTACGCACCAGTTGATGCACTTTGGCCTCCTCAAATGGTCTCTCCAGCCAACTTGCAGCACTGTTATCCAGTTGATCGAAAAACAAACCATCCAACTTAGGGCGCCATCCCGCCGTCTCTTTGAGAAGCTCCTCATAATAGCTCACTATATGATCTTGGACATCCTCCGGGGCTTGAAACACCGTATCTCCCGATCGAAGACTGTCAATTACATTGACCCGCCTATGTGAGTTGGCCATTTTATGGAAAAACTTAGTACACTTGTCTCCCTCTTTCAACCATAGCATCCTAGATTTTTGTCTCCAAGAGATTTCTTCTGACAACAAAACCTTCTCTAACTCCACCACTACCTCAACCTTCCTCAAAGAATTCTCCTCATTAGCCCCCCCAACTTCTAGAGAATGCAACTCCTCCCATAGAAGAAATGCAACTCCTCCCATAGAAGATATGCAACTCCACCATAACTTCTCATTTATGTGGTAGGGACTTTACAAAATTGTCAATTTAGTTTGTGTGCATGCATGTTTCCGCTTGTATTTAGTGTATGTGGTTAAGTTTGTATGTGAGGTTTTTGTTAAATTTTACTCTTTGTACCAATCTGTTATGAAGACAGTCTGCTCTTATTTTCACTCTGTCACGCTAATTACACTTTTCAATCAGATAACTTCATAGCATTCTGGTGCAAATATGCTGAGAGGGGAAGGGGCTATAGATCATATTCAGGTGCAAATATGTTGTATTGGCTGTATGCAATAGGATTTTGTTTTAGCTAGTAAAATTCCTTCCGACTTTTTTGACAAGTAATAAGAGAATTTTATTACCAAGTAGCATAGCCCAAGTACACAGGAAGCATACAAGAGAAAGCACCTAGATACCAGCTAGAAACTAGAGAAAGCAAAAAAAAAAAAAATCATGAAGATTATCTCCATTCAATACAAGAGCCTTAGCCCAAGAACACAGAGTACTAAAGAAAAACTCCCTAAGTTCTCCCATCAAGTGTTCTCTATCTTTAAAGCACCACCCATTCCTCTCCAACCATGAGTACCACATCAAACATGAAGGGATCATATTCCATATGGCAATAATGCAATGTCTCCCCTTAAAACCTTGCCAACATGCAAAAAGATCCACCACTTGCTTAGGCATCACCCAAGCAATACCCGTCCTATCAAAAATCTCATCTCACAAAGTCTTAGCCACCTCACAATGAATAAATAGATGGTTAACAGATTCAACATCTTTCTTACACATGAAGCACCAATCCACGACAAATAATCCACGCTTCCTCAAATTATCCATGGTCAAAATTTTTCCAAGAGACAATAACCAACCGAAAAATGCCACCTCACTAGCCACTTGGCACCTTAGATCTCCAAATGCATTTCCAGGGGTATTTATTGACACAATGACAGGTTAATGCCTTATAAAAGGAGTTAACCGAAAATCTGGAATTTCCAGCATGAATCCACAGCAGACTATTCTCCCTTCCCTGAACAATCTTCATATCATATAATCTTCCAAAAAAATCAGAGACTACATTCACTTCCCAATCATGCACATCTCTAATAAAATTGACATTCCATTGAAGATCATTATTTAAAAAAGTAAAGGAATCAACCACTGCAGCGTCTTGATCTCTAGCAATCCTTAAAAGGGAGGGAGAAACATTCTTTAGAGCCGAATCCCCACACCAAATATCATGCCAAAAATTAATCATTGTCCCATTCCCACCTTGTATTTAAAATGCTTGACAATTCCCCTCAACCCAACCAAATAGACTTCCACAAATCCACCCCATACGCTCCTCTTACTTCATTAAAACACCGACTCCCCCGCATCCTACCATATTTAACATCAACAATATTTCTCCATAAAGCATCCCTCTCAAGATGATACCTCCAAAAAGAGCTTTGTTAAAGAGCCTCAAATTTCTCATCCCCAATCCTCCACAAGAAAGCGGTGAACAAACCTTATTCCAACTAACTAAGTGAAACTTTCTTTCCTTCCCGTTACCTCCCCACAAAAAATTCCGAAAGATCCTCTCAATTCTATTTGTCATCCCTACGGGGAAAGGGAAAAGAGAAAGGAAATACGTTGGAAGATTCGACAATGAACTGCTTGTCAAAGTAATTCTTCCCCCTTTAGACAAGTATAGCTTTTTCCAACCAGCTAACCTCCTCTCAATCTTCTCAATCACACCATTCTAAATCATTATAGATTTGTGAGGAGCGTCCAAGGGAAGACCAAGATATCTCATAGGTAACAAGGATACCTTACTCCCCAAGATATTAGCCAAATTCAAAATATTCATAACAGAGCCCACTGGACAATTTCAGACTTGGATAAGTTAATTCTAAGACCAGAAACAGCTTCAAAACATGGCAAAAAGGCTCTCAAAGAACGAAGATGATCCTGATTTGGTCTCACTAAAAAGTAAAGTGTCGTCTGCAGAAAGAAGGTGTGTGACTTTTATGCTGCCCGAGTCTCATCTCCCACCAAAAATCCCGACAAGAAACTCTCATCCACCGCCGCTTCAATCATTCTACTCAAAGTATCCATTACTAGAACAAAAAGAAAATGAGACAAATGATCCCCTTGTCTCAAATGACAGGAACTATTGAAGAAACCAACCGGGGTGCCATTCACCAAAATAGAGAATCTAACTATCGAAATACAATGCTTGATCCACAAACACCACTTCTCTCCAAAACCATATCTCACAAGTAAGTATAAGACAAACTCCCAATTAACATGATCATATGTCTCTTTCATGTCTAATTTAACTAGAATACCAAACTTGCCCAATCTGATTCTACTTTCCAAACATTCATTAGCTATTAAAACTGAATCAAGAATTTTTCTTCCCCTCACAAAATCCTCACCCTATCGACAAAGCCCTCATTCTCTAACCACAAATTTTCAAATTTAAAGTACCTACGCCCTCCAATAATGCCCCACCCTTTTGGAGTGGTAGGTTTCTGTGCGGTGCCGGCATCGAGAATGAATGCACTGATTAAAAAAAATAGTGCCCCCACAATCCAACATAATAAGATAATGATCAGAACAAATCCTCAGTAGCCTCTTCTGACACAAATCAGGAAAATAAGCTTCCCATGAAGCCGACACCAAAAATTTGTCCAACCTAGACCATGCTCTCCCATTGAACCATGTATAATCCCCACCTACCATAAGTAAATCAGTAAGATCCAACTAAAAAATGAGATCTGAAAATACAATCATTGCATGAGAGATGTGAGAATCCCCACTCGATCTCTAGGAAACCGAGTAATGTTGAAATCGCCTCCAAAACACCAAGGAAGGTCCCACCAACAGCAAAGTGCCATTTCATCCCACAAAATTCTCCTACTATTGTCCAAATTAGGGCCATAAACACCTGCAAAAGCCCATTCGAATCCGTCATCCACATTCTTAAAATGGCAAGCCACCACATATTCTCCCACATAATGTTCTATCAACTCCACATTCCTCCTATCCCACATAACAATGATGCCTCCCAAAGCTCCATTTGAAACTAACGCGGCCCACCCCACACAATGACAGCTCCACAAACTATTAACAATAGTTTGATTAATAATCTTCAATTTGGTTTCTTGAAAGCATTACATCAGCCCTCCCCTTACAGATCAAATTCTTCACCCGGAGATGTTTTCTAAAATCATTTAGCCCCCAATGTTCCAAGAAATGATCTTTGGTTTCATTGATAACAGTTGACAGCCCTCTCCTTACCCTTACCTCTATATGCACTCCCTTCCCTAACATTATAGTTGATGGAACACGACAATCTTTTCAATTCCCTCTCCTTTTTAGAAGCAGATCTAGCCAAAGATGGTTGACCAGCCTCAATAGCAATAAGGGGAGCTCTAAATTGTTCCTCAAATCCATCACAAGTGATCCCCACACGATACTTAATTTTGTCCACCTTTTTCAACACTCAATCAGAGGAGTTATTAGTCCATTCAATGCCTGGAGGAATGGAACATAACGGGTCAAGAGCAGATTCCTCATCTGATTCGAAAAACTTATCAGATTCTCGAACCTCATATCCTTCCCCTCCACCAAGAACCATCTGCAAATCTGAGTTGTTAAACTGGGTACAATGAACCCCAAAAACAATCTTCTTGGCAGACACCCTCAATCCCTCACTACAATCACCCTCTTCCACTATTTCTTCCCCTACAACCTGCCCTATGCCACCATCACATAGCTATGATGAGGACAAAGATGGCATTGACCCCTCTCTAATCTCCTTACAGTGAAAATCATCCTTTGAAGCCATGAGAAGTAGAGAAGACATCGACAACCCTATCACCAGAGAATAACTCGCTGCCAAAGTACCTCAAGAAGAGTCACATGCCGCTGTAGACCCATTCTGTGTAGACGACACAGCCATTAGAGCAGTCATTAGTTTGGGCTGAGCCACCACGCTTATCGGGCTCTTGGGTCTCAGAAGCCCTTGTTGAAGCTTAGCCCGTCATTTCACAGGCCTATTAATGCGGCCTTTGTCCAGCCCGTATCCCACCTTATCTTTAGAAGCCTTAAGCCCAGAAGACTCCCCCGTCACCTCCACTCCTTAAGATCCACAGATTCACAACCCAATCCTATTACCAAGCCCAGGCCCCATCTACTTTCTTCAACAAAGCTTCGAACCTCTCCTTCCAACCAATAAGCTTCACCTGAATATGCCAAAGCGACCCTCCACTTCTCCAAACCTCTGCTTCACCTTGGAAGGCCAGCCATTGGCACCACCGTCTTTACAATTACGCCGAGACTCACCTTTCAAGCAATCCTTACTATTTCTTCCCTCCAGCACAAGATCATCCTTCCTATAATCTCCATTGCCACTATTATGACATGAACCAATTGCTGGCTTCATCATCACCAACAAGTACGGAACTTTACAAGGAGAATTAGCACCTCTACTAGAATTTCCTGCGATCACCTCTTTCCCTCTGTAGTCTTGTGGAGCACCACCACTATTAGTCGTAGCTTTGTTCTCTGGAGCTCAAACAAAGGGTTGAAAACCTACGATATCTCTCATTTTCCTCACAAAACCAGCCCATCCACTCTCTTTTCAACCTTCTGGGATCACAATAATGCCCTTCCCGGTTCCGGTACCATACTCAACCAACTTCACAAAACTTTTTTTTGATAAGTATACGGCAGTATTAATAAGAATAGGTATAGCCCAAGTATACAAGATGATATGCAAAGAATAAGACCTATTTAGATCATAATAGTGGAAACAAGTAAATCATGTAAATTTAGGCCATTAAAATCTACAGCTATAGCCCAAAGAAATAAGGTACGGAAAAATAAAGATCTAAGCTCCTCTAGTGACCGCTTCTTATCTTCAAATATCCTCTCATTATGTTCACGCCATATACACCACATAATGCATATAGGGACCATCTTCCACAGAGCTTTGATTTGTGAAGCACCACACGGAATTGTCCAGCTAGCCAATAACTCCGCCATTGTAGCCGACATCACCAAGCTTAACTATAATCGGCTGAATACTTCGCTTCACATGGCTCTAGCTGTCTCACAATGTAGCAAGAGATGATCCATTATCTCGCCCGCATTTTTGCATATACAACACTAGTCTGAAATAATTACCCGGCGCTTTTGTAGATTATCGTTTGTCAAGATCTTACCCAAGGTCACTGTCCAAGTGAAGAAAAGAGGTTTGGGGGCACCTTATTCCTCCACAATCTTCTCCAAGGAAATTGCATATTTGGAAGAAAAGTAATGGCCTTATAGAAGGAATGAATTGAGAAAATACCCTTACCTGCAAGTGTCCACCACAGCTTGTCAGCTTGTAGTCTATTCAGTTTCATGGAATACACAAGGCTAAAGAAAGTCTCAAGGCTGTCTAGTTTCCAATCTTGGCCTGCTCTATTAAAAGTGACATTCCATTGGACTTGGTCCCCTGAACGAACCATGAGATCCGCCACTGAAGCTTCTTGGTCACATGCCACTCGGAAAAAGGATGGAAAAGAGTCCATTAGGGCCTCCTCCCCGCACCAAATATCCCTCCAAAATTTTATACAAGGGTATCCTCCACCACAAGTTTAGTATGGCAAGAGAACACCCCCCAACCTCGTCTTATATGCTTCCAAACCCCCACTCCCTAGGTCTCATTCCCCTCTTTGGTACACCAACGCCCCATACACTATCATGTTTGCAATCGACCACCCTTTTCCAAAGAGCTTCCGGTTCCATATTATATCTCCAAAGCTATTTCCTAAGAAGAGCCCAATTAAACATCTTTAGGTTTTTTTATCCCCAAACCCCTAGAGGGAATTGGCTTGCACACCTTATCCTAGCTGACTAAATGAAACTTGAATTCATTCCCCATCCCACTCCATAAGAAGTCACGATAGAGTTTTTAAATCCATGCTACCACACTAGCTGGAATTGGAAAGAAAGACAGAAAATAAGTAAGTTAGAAATAGTACTCTTGATTAGAGTCAGTCGGCCTCCTTTTGACAAGTACACTCTTCCACCCTGCCAATTTTCATTCTATCTTTTCGATAATTGTGTCCCAAATAGATAAGGCCCGCGAGGCAGCCCCCAACGGCAATCCCAAATATGTCATAGGGAGAGAAGCAACCTTACACCCAAGTGAGTTGGCCAAGTGCCGAGTGATACTGACGTTCCCAACTGGTACTAGCTCTGACTTATCAAAGTTCACTTTCAGCCCTGACGTTGCTTCAAAGCATAGTAGGAACGCCTTTAGTGCCCTAATCTGCTCTTGCTCTACCTCGCAAAGAATTAGTGTGTCATCTACAAATAATAAGTGGGATATTGAGATAAGGCCCCTACTCGAATCACCAACTGAAAATCAAGCCATAAAACCATTTCTAACCGCTACCGATATCATCCTACTCAGGCCTCCATGATAATAACAAAGAGAAGTGGGAATAGGAGATCTACTTGTCTTAGCCCATGAGAGCTGCTGAAGAAACCCTCTGGGCAGCCATTTATCAAAACAGAAAATCTTGCCATTGAGATGCACCATTTGATCCACGAACACAATTTTTCCCCAAAACTATATCTCTTCAATAAGTAGAGAAGAAAGTCCTAGTTTACATGATCATAAGCCTTCTTCATATCTAGCTTATAGATAATCCTTGCAACACCAGACTATAATCAACTATCAAGGCACTCATTAGCTATAAGAACAGAATCCAGGATTTGACGAACCATTACAAATGCGTTTTGTGGCTTCGAAATTATCTTCCTCATGGCCTCCCCTAGCCTGTTAGCAAGAACCTTGGAAATGATTTTATACACCCCATTTATGAGGCTAATGGATCTAAAATCCTTCACTTCTAATGCACTGATTTTCTTTGGGATCAAAGCAATAAAAGTAGCATTCAAGCTTTTCTTAAGCTTCCCAACTAAGAACAATTCCTGGAACACATTCATTATGTCCTCTTTCACTACCTCCCAACATGTTTGAAAAAACCCCATACAAAAATCGTCTGGGCCTGGTGCTTTGTCTTTCACCATTCTTCTTACCACCCCATAAACCTTCTCTTCCTTGAAAGCTCTTTCCAACCAACACGCTGTTTGGGACTCAATAGTATCAAAGCCGAGTCCATCTATATGTGGCCTCCACCCCTCTTGTTCTGTAATAAGCTGTTCAAAGAAATTCACCACATGGTCCTGGATCACGGGGGCCTCTGTGCAGTCTATACTATTGATGTTCAGCATCTCAATGGTATTATTTCTCCTAAGAGAATTGATCACTCTTGGAAACTTTCAATGCTCAACTTCACAAAACTTCCATATGAGTTGTGGCATCTTTGAACCAAGAAAATTCTATACGCCTCCCTTCTAGTCTGATATGATCCCATGTTACCAAGAGACCTCAAACACTCCTTCACCATAGCCATCCAGTTCACCATCCCTCTACCAAGATAAAGAGACTTCTCCATCTTCCTACTCTTCTCAGAAATACAGAAAAGATTGCCACCTTTCCTGAGAAAAACAAACAACTTTGCTTCTACCTGTAGTCTACGCATCTTCCACTTATAAAAAGAAAAGAAATAGCTTCAAGCCTCGATAAAAAGATATTAACTTGAAATAAGGCAAAAACAAACTGAAAGAAACTGGTAAGATTAAGGATTATTCCTGGCGAGAAGCACCAGGAATAGGAAGACGAAGAGACATGACAGAAGAGAGAGAAAAGTAAAAACATACAATCAACAACAGATTTATGCTTTCCTTCTGACTTATTAAAAGGTTCGTGTAAAGAAGTGTATCTAGATGCCCATTTATTCAAATTGCATTGGGATCAATATAACTTGACAGTAACATTTTTATAAGTTCCATTCCATAGATTTTGGCCAACACTTTCTTACCAATATCATGTTCCAAAGGTCTATATTGAAAAACCTTCCTTTGAGTTTATGAGATTGAAATGCGAAGTGATTTTTGTATTTTGCTTGTCATTTAAATTGTCTTTTTTTTTTTTCTTTTTTTCTTGGCTTGTTTTTCTGGATAAACTTCTCATTCTTGTATATTTTTGTTTTGATCGGTAAACAAAATTTTATTGATCATAAGAACATTCTCGTATAATGATTGTTAGTATTTATTATCTTAGGTTTCAAAATCTTACCTGAGCCTTTTATTTTCTTGTCAATTATCTGCTATAAGAATCAAATGGAAACCCTTAGTCATGCCTTTTTCCATAATAAAATGATTAATATGCCTCTTGAAGGGCTTGCATGGTTCCTCGTTGTTGTTTGCTTATTGTTGATATCAGTATCTCTTATTGCTTGTACCAAAAGTGACAAGTTTCACTCACTTTATATATTAGCTCTTATTTAATATCCTTGAGCATTCCAAGTTTTGGATTTATTACTGAATTGTATGGACACTGTTAATAAATTGAAAAATCATTAGAAATTGCAACAAATGATCTATATAAGCTAAACATGACAATTTAATCAACTAAGGATTCAACAAGGAATGAGACAAAACATAAACTGTATGGTAAGTAAATATCAAGCATTCACCACTGGTGAGATACTAATGCCCCACTCATTCAAGAGGCAAAAGTGTTTGAAGTTGCCTAGAGAATTGCTTTTTTTAATGAATAAGTAAAACTTTTATCAATAGAAGCTATAAGGGTGCTACCCAAATGCAAAGAAATTACACATGAGATCCACCTGAACAGGACAAAAAGCGCAAGAAAGTCTTTAAAACTAGAAATAGAACCAAAATGAGTAGTATCCGAAGAGAAAGGGAATTAGGGAAGATAGCCCTGAGATCCTCCGTCCACTCACAATATTCAACTCCATAATTTCTTTGCCTCCAAATGCACCACATCAAATCAGAGGGAATTTTTTTTCAATAATGTTTCACGATGAATTGAAGCCCGTTGAGGCATGACCTAATTTAGTGCAACCAAGCTAAAAGTAGAATTCCATAAAGTGCTACTTACCTCACAATGATGCAAAAGGTTATCAACCATCATCTGATTACTTAATTTGAGTTGTATGTAAACTTAATATAATGTGAAACAATTTACAATCTGCTGTATCATACCTCTTTTTATAGCCCTTTTTGTGAATAAGTGCTAATGAATCCACTGCTATTTATAATCATATTTTAGTCTTTGATTACTTGGACCTTTTGCATCTTTCCACGCATTCAGGCCTGATTTAAGGGTGACAAGATTGATCCAGCGAATGGGAGCACAACCACACCCAAAACAGAAGCGCATCTTATGTATGAATAAGGTGGATTTAGTCGAGAAAAAGAAAGATCTGTTAAAGGCAGCCGAACAATTTAAAGATCTGCCTGGATTTGAAAGGTAAGTTTTCTTGCAGGGAATAAAGGAATGTTAGGTTATGACCCTTCTGAAAAATTTGCGGTGTTTCGGATTGCTTCTGATTGCATATAATTTAATTTAATTTTGTAGGTATTTCATGATTTCAGGACTTAAGGGCTATGGAGTGAAAGGTCTAACCCAATATTTGATGGAGCAGGCATGTAGTTGTACTACCATTACATTTTCTATTCCTAACTGTATTTGAACTTCAGTTAATAAGAGATTTCTGGAATTTACGTTATTACAGTACATAGGTTAGAATGTCATCTGATTATCAGCCTAAACATTGCAGACCAGCGTTTTGGTCTGCTGTTGTCTCTTGTGTGGACTATAGTTATGGGCTCTCTTATAACTGCTGATTCTCAGAAGAAATTTTTTCTGATTTGTATTATTTGGTATATATGTATATATACTTATAACTCATATCATGCCTTTGCACCTTTACTTCTTTCTTGGAAGAATTAATATTCTAGTTCTTCTCTCAATCGTTTCAGAATTAATATTCTATGAAGAATTACGTTCCAGACAGTTTAAATCCAACTTTAACTGGGATACTCATATAGCTTGTGGTTTATTTGTTTTTGTTGTCAATAACCGTAGACATATTTGGATGGTTTACTCATTTTGAAGTATATTATCCACGGAACGTTTCATGAACTTTCAGCTTGTGGGATTGGTATAGTCTACCTCCTGCATATAATAAGTTTGTCTTTATATTTTTGAATATTCATAGGGCTTTAAATGCAGTTCCCTAGTGCAAAGTTTGCTCATGAAAAAAAAAACACAGAGAGAGAGAGAGAGAGAGAGAGAGATCTTACTGACCTGTTTTGCATGCAATAATCCGTCCATTCACAATGGATCCTCTTGATCCCTGAAATCAAAATTCTTACATGACAGGAAAGGTATGGGTGATACACTGAATGGATTGTAAAAGAAACCTGATGAAATTGGCATTGCTCTTTCTATTCATTATTCACTCAAATCAAGTTCTCCTAACACTGACTTTTCAGTGGCTTTTAATCCTTAGGCAGTTAAAAGGCCCTGGGATGAAGATCCTTTTGCTATGAGTGAAGAAGTTATGAAGAACATATCATTAGAAGTTGTCCGTGAAAGGCTATTGGACCATGTTCATCAGGTAGACATGGGATTTTCTCATATTTCTACTTTAAGGCCATGGCATTCATCTGCCATAGGGCCATCTGGGTATTTCAGGAATTAGCTTAGATAATGACCAACTATTCTGCTCCTTTTAGGAAATACCATACAATATTGAACACCGTTTAATGGACTGGAAGGAATTAAGGGATGGTTCTCTAAGGATTGAGCAGCACTTAATCACCCACAAGCCAAGCCAGCGCAAGATTCTTGTGGGGAAAAAGGGCTCCAAAATAGGGTAATTTGCCAAATTCCTTTCTTTAAGATTATTGATCTTTTTGTAGTTTCTCATTGTAGTGACTAGTATTTTAATATTTTTTTAATTGTAGCTCTCTTGTTTGATCATTTATTCATATTAGAACAGATCCTGTTGTCGTGTTGGAATGACATAGAACTGGAGTTATGAAGTTTGTGCATTACCAATCTGTTCTCTGCTAGGAGGCGTCTAAATTCATGATCTTAGCATTTGAACTTTGCCTAGTTATTGAAGGGACTTAATTTGACCATATCTTTGAAAATCATCTGAAGCTGCTCATAAGTTTGTGAGGGTGATTTTATTCAGGAATTTATAGAATGATTTTGACAAGATATAGCGGCAGGCCACTTGAAACTGAACGTGCCTAGTGTAATTACCTTCTCATCAGGATTCCCCCAACCACAAGCTGCCAACTAGGAAAAAGAATGCCAGGGGAAGACAATCTCCTATGCGACTTGGAGAGTTTTTTTATGAGATTTTTTCTTAATTCAGCAATTTTCTTTAACCCAGAACTAAAAGTTTGATCTACCATGGTTTGTATTGGTTCCCAGTTGCAATTAGATCCCGCCCCGTTCTGGATGGAGCATAGGGATCGAATCATTTATGAGTCAATTCTGACTCCAAAAGGGCCCGAGTATAAGCTTTGGATCTAATACAGCAATGCTTGCATCACGAATATTGATTGTTCCAATTATTTTATTGTTTGTTCTCTTTCTTTCATCGAAGACTATATATACTATAATACTTGTTCCTGTATGAAGACCCTCAGTGTGTACTCTCTTTTGCTTGAGAGTTTTATCTCTCTTTCTGCGCGATCAATAGACAGCATCTGTTTTAGATCTTTATTAATTTTTCACAATCCTAATTATAAACACATGCTTTTTTACATGAACAGGAGAATCGGCATTGAAGCTAATGAAGAGCTAAGGTCCATCTTCAAGAGAGAAGTGCATCTCATCCTCCAGGTTAGACTTAAATGATGCGTTAGCAAGTTGTATCAAGTATCAAGAATCCTACCCTCCTTGCACACCGACTTGAAGTGTATATAAAAAGGCCGGTTTACTGCACTTGTACCTTGATCTTCCTTGATACTTTACCTTTCAAAGGCGATCCGGAGCTGAGCTTCAAGGTGGCAAGTAATTCAGAAGATCAATCTGGTATGAAGACAGGTGGGTCCGCAAGACTCCATCTTTTCCAGAAGAATTCCCACCATTCTGCTTAAAATTTGTTAATTAATCATATAAAGTTTTGAGAATATGTATTGTCGACTCTTTTGATGAGAGTGCTCTCTGTTCTTTTCTTTGTACCATGACTGCATCTATTATTTTTTTAAAAGAATATGGAATTACTCCTAATTCTTAGTAAGGGGTTGTATCAACCGCACGTGTAGAGGTTTATTTCCAATCCCCTTGTAGGCATGACCATTTTTGCTAGCTTACGATCTTTATTATTATTACTTCTGAAACAAGTATGATTAGTCATTCAGATCCTTTGTAAGTGAAGTCTATTGGATCCTTCCAGAGTTCCAGGTGGCTCAAACTAAAGCAGCCAAATACCAGAGTTCAGCTTTCTTTTATCGTGGTTGCGGGAGTGAATCTCTCCTTCTCACTTCATGATTATATTACAGTTCCATTTGTTACTAGAAACCGAAAGCAGGAGAAGTAAATTTAAGAAAAAATACAGCACAAAAAGAACGATAAGCAGGAGGGAAAATCACGTCTTTGCATATTTAACTGCTTTTTGATAGACCCCGTTTGGAAGTTAGTCTTAATTGAAATCAATTCAGCTAAGTTTAATTTTAAATTGAATCTAACATCTAAATATTCAATTCTCAAATTATTAAACACTCAACTTAAAACCTCTTTACACGTAAAATTTATTATATTTTTCAATTTAATACTTATTTGCACGTGAGATTTATAATATTTTTTAACTTTTCATAAATATATTTAAATTCATCTTAATATCTAAACATATTTAAATTTATTTTAGATGAATCTCATAAAATTTATTACATCATTTTAATTTATTATTATTTATAAAAAATTTTATTTATTTTAACTCACCTCAACTTCAAATGGATCTAAATAATACTGATGTTTTAATTTTATTGACTATTATAAAACTCACGGTCAATGGTGATTTATTTGGGCATCAAACTGTATTGCAGAAATTTGGAAAAAGACAGCCGACCAAGAAGTTCAATAAAAGAAAAACAGTGCCAAAAGAATGATGATTGTCCCTGCTTTATTATGTAAGGAAAAAAAAAATATTTATTAGCATGCTTTTAGACACCAACTATTCAGTTTACATAAAGACCTTTCACATCAAATTCAAAGATATGCGTTTTAATTATTAATAGTTCCAAATCCTACCCTAAGGATACACCATAACTTTTGAATAGGAGTTTGAACTCAAAAGTCAAAAGTGCACCTGATGAATGTTGTGTAGGAATAACAAAATATAGAATAGACAGTGACGAAAATAATAAATTATATATCTTTTATCATGATAATTCAAGAACGAGTAAAAGTTTAAAGAAAATTCACTTAAAAAGAAAGAAATATTTGAGTAAAAAGAGAATATTTTGACCCATGCCTTTTGATTGACGGATGGTGTACACATGCCTTCTATTTATAGGCTAGGCTAGGGACCTTCTAACAGAGTTAGACTTGAACTATTTCTTTCATCAAAGAATAGGATATGACTTATCCATTACTAGTTGTTCAAAATGAAACTTTTAATACTCAAGTTTAAATTAACTTCTTAATAGATAAAATCTTATCAAAATTTGATAGATAAAAGGGTCATTCTAAATAGAACTCTAACATTCTCCCTCTTGACCCTCATGTCACACAAGTTTCCATATAGGGTGATAGAAAACTAAATATAGCCAAATATTATTTATTTCAACTAGTTATAGAACACTCTCACTCAGATAAAGAATATTATACACGAATCATGGCGGTAAAGCCTTTATAAAGTTAAGTCATCTCTTCCATGTATCACATGTACAATACTCTTAAATAAGTACCATATAAGCAAATAACTTTATGAATGAACTTCCAATAAGTCATTCCGGTCCTACTTTACATAATTCCCAAGGATAAAAATAATATGTGCAAAACAACTTTATTCTCCAAAATAAAATAAAAATAAATATTGTATATCTATAGACCAAATAAAGAGAAACTAAACAAAAAATAAGTTGACAAGTCCCATATTGTCCACATGACCTTTGAACTGTAGTACCGGTAAGCCTTTGGTCATGGAATCTGCAATCATCAACTCATTACTTATGTGCTAAATAAACACCTCATTCCTCTTAATGCTCTCTCTAACACTAAGCTACTTGATGTCAATATGCTTACTTCTGCTGCTGCTTTTATTGTTTTTGGAGAAGAAAACTGTAGCAGTACTATCACAGAAGATCTTTAGTGGCCTCTCTACTAAATCAACAATCTCAAGACCACCGAGGAAATTCCTCAACCACAAAGCCTGTGTAGTAGCTTCATAGCATTCTATGAATTCTGCCTCCATAGTAGACGTAGTAACAATAGTTTTCTTACAACTTCACTAAGATATAGCACCTCTAGCAAGTAGAAAAATATATCCCGAAATAGATTTTCTGGTGTCTACACATCTGATAAGATTCAAGTCTGAATAACTAACCACCTCTAATTGGTTAGTGTGTCTGTAGGTCAATCTGTAATCATTGGGTCCTTGTAAATACCATAGAACTTTCTTTGCAATTTTCTAATGACCCAATCCTGGGTTACTTTGATATCGACCCAATAATCTCACTGCGAAGCTAATGTCAAGTCTAGTGCAAACCTGTGCATATATCATGCTTCCTATTGCAGATACATATGGTATCCTTTTCATTTGCTCCTGCTCTAATGCATTTTGAGGGCATTGGATTTGACTAAATGCATCCCCTTTGACAATAGGTGCCACCGAAGCCTTGCAGCTCTTCATGTTGAATCTCTCCAAAACTCTTTCAATATAAACCTTTTGAGATAGTCCCAAAATTCTTTGTTCTCTGTCTCTGTGAATCTCTATGCCAATGACATAAGAAGTTTCACCTAAATCCTTCGTTTCAAAGTTTTAAGAAAGAAATTGCTTGGTGTTGTAAAGCAAATCCAAATCACTACTTGCAAGCAAAATATCATCTACATATAGCTAAGAAAATGAATTTACTCTCACTGACCTTAAGGTATATGCACTGATCAACAAGGTTTTCAATAAATCCAAATGAGTTAATAACCTTTTGAAACTTTATATATCACTGGCGAGAGGCCTGTTTAAGTCCATATATGGATTTCTTTAATTTGCAAACTCTCTGTCTGTTTTCTTTAAAACCCTTAAGTTGTAACATATATACCTCCTCTACAAGATCCCCATTTAAGAATGTTGTTTTCACATCCATCTGATGTAATTCTAGATCAAAATGAGCTACTAATGCCATGACTATTCTAAATGAATCCTTATTAGAAACTGGGAAGAAGCTTTCATGTTAGTCAATGCCTTCATTTTGAATAAATCTTTGAGCTAAAAGTCTGACTTTATGTAGTTCAACATTACCAGAAGCATCCATTTTGATTTTATAAACTCATTTGCTCTCAATAGCTGCTGCTTCATTAGGTAAGTCAATGAGATCTCAGACTTGACTTTTAGCCATGGATTCCATCTAATCTTTCATGGCACCATACCAAGATGTGGAATTATCTCCACTAATGGCCTCTGAAAATGAGCTCGGATCTTCCTTAGGTCCAACATCAAAGTCAGATTCTTGAAGATAAACCATATAGTCATTAGAAATTGCTGGTCTCCTTACTCTTGAGAATCTCCTTAATACTACTTCCTCTGTAGTTTAGAAGTAGGTTCTGCTTGAACCTACTATTGTTGTTCAGAGTAATCAATTTGATCTTTTCTTATCATAATCATATGTCCTTCATATGAATGAGCTTTAGTCTACTCTTGTGTTTCCTCAAATTGTAACTTACGAGGATAAGCACTCCCACTAAGTTCAGCATCCTCAAAGAATTTGGCATTTCTGCTCTCAACAATTCTAGGACTATTTGAAAGACATTAAAACGTAAAACCTTTAGAATTTACCGGATAGCCAATGAAAAAATCACTTATTGTTCTTGGGTCCAATTTTTTTATGTGAAGATTATAAATCCTCATTTCAATAGGACAACCACATACGTGTAAATGACTCAAACTTAGTTTTCATCCAGTTCATAACTCAAAAGGTGTCTTAGAGACAACCTTGGACGGAACTCTGTTCAACATATACACAGCGGTTTTCAAGGCTTCACTCCACAAGAATAATAGCAATTTAGAATTATTAATCATGCTTCTTACCATGTCCATTAGCATGTGATTCCTCCTTTTAACTACATTAATTTGTTGTGGTGTGTAGTGCATTGTGTATTGTGCAATAATGCCCTCTTCTTTAAGGAATTTTACAAATGGACCCATCATTTGTCTCTTTTCTGTGTACCTACCATAATACTCATCTCCCCTATTAGATCTTACAATCTTGATTTTATTTTCCTTTTGTTTCTCTATTTCAATTTTATAGATTTTGAAAACATCCAGGGCTTCAGCCTTTTCATTTAGAAAGTAGAGATACATATACCTTGTATGGTCATCAATGAATGAGATAAAATATCTCTAACCATTTAGGTAGGGAGTAGGAAAATGTCCACAGATATCAGTATATGATTTTTAAAATACTTGAACTCCTTGTGGCACCCTTAGTGGTCTTGTTGATCTGTCTTCCTTTTATGTAGTCCACACAAGTCCTAAAGTCAATAAAATCAAGAGTTTGTAAGACTCCATCATTCACCAACCTTTTAATTCTCTCTATAGAGGTATGTCCTAATCGCCTATGCCACAACATGGATAAGTTCTCATTAATGATGCTCCGTTTAATACCAACATTAATATGCAAGGATAAATAATTATTATCAAAATTGGGATTTAACTCAAATTTAAATAAACCATCAACTTTTATTCCATCATCAATGTAAATATTATTCTTAAAAATGCTGAAAGTAGAATTAACAAATCTAAACTCAAAGTCAATTTCAATCAACTTTGAAACTAAAGCCAAATTTCTAGAAAAATTAAGAATAAAAATTCATTTTCAAGGTCTAAAATAAGACCAATTTTTAAAAATAATCTAAAGATCCCAACAGTCTCCACTTGTGAACGCATCTTGTTTCCTAAATAGACATATTGTTCACTTGGTTTCGGCTTCCTTGTTTTGAGAAATCCCTACATGGTATTAACAATATGGATTGTAGAACCAGAATCAATCCACCATGTGTTTTGGGGAGCTTCTATAAAAAATTATTCATGAAACACTAGAGATAGAAGATTACCTTTTTTTTTCGAGCTATCTCTTAAACTTTTGTCAATCTTTCTAAATAAGCATCCTTATTGCCATTTTTTTTAAATGACACCTTGTGATTATGCAGTTGGGCATCCTTGCCTTCTTGGTCTTTCCATTAGTATAAGTGGCTACATGAATACTTTCAGGCATCTCATTTTTCAATCTCTCCTCTTCTTAAACACACATGGTCAATAATTCATTAACTAACTATTTATTCTTATGTGTATTATAAGAGATTTTAAAAGAACTATATTCAGAAGGGGGAGAATTCAGAATGAAATGTACCAAGAATGACGTAGGCATCTCTATCTTTAGGGACTTAAGTTAACCTGTCATGTCCCTCATTTGCATAATGTGCTCACGCACACTTTTAGTACTATCAAAAGTCTTACTTGATAGTTTCTTCATTAGGGTGCTAACTAAAGCCTTGTTAGAGCGAACGAATTGTTCCTCAACAGCCTTTAGGATTGCTTTAGCATTATCAGTTTCAGGGATAAAACCCCGAATGTTCTTGTTGATGTGAGATTTCATGAACAACAAACATAAGCGATTAGATCAAACCCACTGTTCATTTTTAGAAATTTGTGCTGGCGTACTTGATTTCATGAGGGTAGGTGGTTTGTCCACACGGAGTGCCATAATTTAAAAAAAAAAAAAAATCTTTCCAGCAAGAGAAATTATCACCATTTAGCATCAGAATACGAAATAATATCATCAAAATGTGAAGTGGGAAATGTTAAAGCTGCAATAACCAAGAAACACTTTAATACTATGAATTTTAACTTTATTTAAATCAACCAATGTCAATGTAACCAATAGTAAATTTTAACCAACTATAAATAATGGTTGCATTACATAAAAATTTACTAAATATCTAAATAATAAGACTAGAATAATTTGATGCTAATGAATAAATTCTTCATACCTTTGGGCATAGAAAAATCTACCACCAACACGAAATCATCTATCTGATTCTAATTAAACCACAAAATAACCTCCCTTTGGGCCTGGGCAACTAAAATAATAATTTAATCACAACACGTATGCTAATATATCTTTATGAAGTTAAAACTTTATCAACACGTATGCTAATATATCTTTATGAAGTTAAAACCTTATATGATAATCGTTATAAATTAGAATGCTTTGGCTACTACAAAGATACTCCAATAATCAACCTTACATGATTTTTTTTTTATAGATAAGAATGTTTTGGCTACTCTCAAAATGTTTCAAATAATCATAACCTCTAAAATCGTACTATGAGAAAAACAATATATATATATATATTGATCTACTAAAAATTAATATAAAAAATAAACAATCCAAAAAAAGCCCAAGAGTAAAACCCTTTTTTTAAATAATAAAATATTATTTAAAAATTAATATTTTATTCCTTTAAATTGGGCTGATCAAAATTGTTCTTTGTGAATCAATATTTGACTGAACATAACTCATTCCGAAAGCTGGCCTTTATAGGTGCCTTTTAAAAAGGACAATTTTTTCTTAAAAGCCGAAGGCCTAATAAGCCCAACAAAGTTTTAAAAAGCTGAAAGGCCTAATAAATCATTAAAGTCTAATAAGGCTAGAATTGATAGAAGACCAAAACAGACTAAAAGTAAATTTATAGTTAAGGTTCGTACTTTTTTTAAAAAATATAGTTACAAGCATAATTGTATACTAATCTGTACACTAATGTGATGTGATTGGTCAAAAAGTAGATTTTAGTGAAAACAGTATTAATTTAAATTTTAAGTATGAATAAATTAGTATTGGTACACAGATTAGTGCACAACTGTGTTTGTATGTAGCAAAACTCTACTTTTTTTATAAACAGACTAAAGGTCAAAATCGCACATTTTTTCTTTATTTTTTTATTTTTTTGAACAGTGACAATTAATACCTTGATCAATTTTACCGTAAAAATGAATAGTATTACTAGGCCCAGCTTAAGTTCCAATATCCTAAATAGAATTGCTTTAGACTGTAAGTATTCATAATCTCATTGCAAAAAATCATAAAATTTCTCATATCAAACCAAATTTGATCTCACAAAAAATACACAATAGATAAAATTTTATCAAAACCTGACTGTAAAAGGGTCAAGGTAGAACTTTAACATGTATAACTGTGATCTACCTAAAGTTTTAGGAACTGAGGAAGCCATTTTTTTATTTATTAATCGTTTTCAACTGTTCCACAGCATACACGTGCATGCACAACACACCCCCGGTATCCGTTGCGTTGATTCACATATATGCCAAAGAATAATACTATATAAAGTCTCTTTTAAATATTGATATAATTAATTAGATTAATTTTTTTTAATATACAACTAATTATATTGGAGTGTATAAAACCAAAACACAATGGAAAGTCCAAAAGGATCGGGAGGAGAGAAACCAGTAATCGAGCTAATTGGTTTAGGTCTTTGACGATGTAGAGCAGTACTACTTATAGGGTGACAATACCACAGGCAAAGTTCTTAGACTTGGCATTTTGTTGTTGCATACGTACAGTTGAGCTTTTGCAGTAAATAGAATACTTGAAAATCAAGCCAGAATCAGTTTCAAGAGATTCAAGACGCAAAATGGTACACCTGATCATCGGTCTTCACATGACACAATATGAGAGAGCTGACAGAAATTAATAGAGCTGAGAACATTACACAACTGCATGCTAAAAAAGGATCCTAAACACCTGAAACGTAGTTCCTCCCTAAAATTACATGATGATCTTGTACTACAACTACATATATTATTTCAGTACCACCCTTTGCAGCCTGCTGCTACTACTTGAGATCAGACACCAGATTCGAAACTAATTAGCAACTAACCATTGTAAGTCTGAAATGGTAGGGTCAACTGGTCCAGAAGTCCAGTGACTGGGGTGGCAAACCTAGGCTCATAAGCAAAGCCATGCAATTCACCATCACGTCCATTGTTGCTGCTGCTGCCACCACCACCTGGAGAGTAAGGACATGGAGGGATCCACAGCCACCTCTTTTCGCAGACATCCAACAGCAAAGCCTTGTCCGACCCTCGTATCATAATCACAATAAAGTCTCCATGTCCAACACAGTCGAACCCATTTCCACCTTCCAACTCCGCAAACTGGATGTAGAGTTGCTGTGGCATTCTTTCGACTTCCACCCACGTAGTCCCGCATGCTTGCAAATCCCACAGCCTCAAACTCTTTGGTACATTTAGTTTGCTTTTCTCGACTGCTGCAACTAAGAGGAGATTTCCCCTACTCTCGACCAAGCTTGGCGATCGCAGAAACCTTCGCATGGGAGCTTGAATCTTGCACCATATATTCGCTGCAACATCATGAGCTAAAACGCTAAATGGGTTATAGTTCATGCAGTAGAATTTTCCTCCCACGTAAACCATTCGACCTGACTCAAGGCTACATAGCCTTGGCAGAGAAGAAGTTGTACCCCATATTGAATAAAACCCACCCCCATCCATATGAAAGTTCTCGGCCGTTAAATTCTTGACTGCATAGGGAGAAATCATGTCATCCCCGGCAACTGTGATATCTATTGATGAAGGGTTAACGGTTAGGCCAATAGAAGGGAAGAGCCGGGGTCTTAGCGTGGGAGGCAATTGAGTTAGAGAACCAAGGATGGGGTTGCATAGGATTATGCTTTTTGGACCAGCCTCATCTGAAACCCAGCAAACTAAGCCACCGGAAGAAGAAGCAGGTGAGAACCCGGAGGGAACCAGAGCAAAGGAAAGACGATGCCATGCGATATCAATAGGATCAAAGAGATATCCTTCACAAGGTCCCCTATTGTCCCCATCTCCTCCACCACTTCCCCTATATATGTAGCTCTGGAGGGTTTTGTGCTTAAAGAATAGAAACCAATGATGGCGAGGAGATACTTGGAGGTATAATTCAAGAAAGCTGTCCGAAAACAAGAGTGCGTACCATCTCTTACAGACAGAACGTGCTCGAAAAAAGGCCGGTGGAGGGAGAAAAGCAAGCACACGATCGAGCAGCCTCTGTGGGAGTTTACTCCAGATCCTTCTGTCCATCCAGGGTGTAGTAATAGTATTTGGAGTGGCCCCGCTACTGCTACCACTCATAGTAGCAGTGAAAGTGTAGGAAAAGGGTAAGGGCGGCGTCATAGAGGGGTGAAAGGTCTCCATGTTTATGGCTTGGATTGGAATTTTTTCTTTTTCTTTTTTATTCAGTATAAAACTAAAGCGCTCCTGATCTCAGTCTTTCTTTCTCAGTGGAAACAGAAAGTAGAGCAAAGCCTTAAGCTGGAGAAGGCTTCCGTTTATGAAGGGATGCCGTGCTTTTCATGTTAATAGAAGTGAGATTCACTCTTTCTTCATCGAGAAAGAAAGGTGGCTAATATTTTTGCTTTTGGTGAGAGCTTGGAAGTCAACATATAAATGGAAATCTAAGAAGGCACCATGTTGGAAAAAAAAAAAAAGGGTTTTTTAGTATTATTTCGGCAGGTTACTGCGAGAAACTGCTAGCAATCACCTATTCGGTTTTCTCATCATTAGTGGGGTTGGAGAGAGAAGTAGATAGAGGCAGCAGCCCCCCAGAAGACAACTGAAAACAGAAGAAAAGACGCGTTTCTAGCTAGGAAGAAAGGTACTAAAAGTCATGAAGTTTGGTTGGGCTTGGATTGTTTTGTTAGGATGGGGCGGGACAACTGACAAGTGTTTATATAACGTGGGGTTGGCATATTTTTCTGATTTCTCTTTGGTTTCTTTTACGTCGTTTCTTTTTGCGAGAAAATGAATGGCAGTGATTCGGATTGATCTATCTATCTATCATTTCAGTGTTGTTTTGTCATCGCCGAGGTAGGACCTAGGAAGGACAGAGCAGATCAGAGAGGTAAAGTGCCAACACGAGTGTCCTTGCACTTATCATTCACACTGCGCAAACCCCTCCAAGCGGTGCACCAGCTCAAACTCTCACAAGTTGAACCAGTGCCAGTAACGTGAAGGATATTTCTTTTAATTATATATATATATATATATGCAGCAGCCGATGTAAAGATGGATAAAAACAAAAAAACAAACAGTAGAAGTTTTTCATTGCAGTCATGTGGTCATCCTGAGGATCAAGTACAACAAAATCCTAGCACCCATGATCGTGTGGCAAGGCGTGTACCCCTTTTTGTAAAATATTTAATGATATTTGGTCAGGCGTGAAGATATAATTAAACAAAACAATTTATTTGTGTTAATTACGAACGTACGTACTAGTTTTACTCTCCGACCCATATAATATACCTACCTATAGTCTATAGAGAAACGATATTATCGATCATAATCCCTAGCTAGCTAGCTAGAAGGCGTTGATCTTCTTGTCTGTTTGATGCCTGCAGCTTGATCACCACAAAGATTCCGAGGTGCATGCGTAGGAAAATGAAATAAGAAAAACTATATAATAATAATACATAAACTTCTTAGAAAAATAAGAAATATTTTCAAATTATAAAAGATCTTGGAGATGGCCCTCTAGTCGGTTTGACCATATAAAAATGTTATCTCATTCTTACAAATTTTTTAAATTTTTATATAAAATATAATAAATAATTTAACTCTTTTTTAACTTTTTTAAATTTTAAAACAATTAAAATATTAAAATAATATTATATCTTAAAATTTAAAATTCTCAATAGTCAAACCAAATCTAAGCATAACGTGGTTTCATCATGGTTAGATTATATAAAAAATATATATATTTTTATCATCTTATATTGTAATATTAGATGATAAATTTACAAGTAAAATATAATAAATAATCTTAACTATTTAATGCCACATAATGGGATGATAAAAAGATTATAAGAATTGAGATTATGTATATAAAAAGAACTAATTTGTGCAAGTCTTAAACAGATAAATCACGCATAAGCCTTTATAAAAAATTAGACAATCTTAAAAATTTATAAAAGAAAAATTAACTGTAGAATCTACTTTTTTACAAATGACTTATATGTGATTTGTCTATTTAAAATTTATATCTAATATTACTTATATATAAAATGAAAAATGATGGATGCAAGCGCTGAGTGCAAGCGGCTTGCCTACATCATTTAATAAAACGGAGAGTTTTTCATCTATTTACTTTTTTGCTCTCCATTTCTTTCCATCTCTCTCTCAATTTCGATCCCCCCTTCCTCCCTCCCTGCATCTCCATCTCTGTCTTCGTCGACAGAAATGAGGCCGCCTTTTATGCTCTCCATTTCTTGGAACCATAAAGATATCTAAATCACCATTACCTGTAGACATCGAGAACGAGAAGTTTGTTGAAAAAGAAACTAGATTTATGGAGTTACCTTCCACAAGTTTAATGGGGCTCTTGTACATAACTCGTCCAGCACTTGAACTCGTTAGACCAGTTAGTTGAAAACCGCCATCAACAACCTTTGCATTTCCCCATACAGACCGATTTTGGACTTTATTTTTTAATTATTATGAAATCGTGCGAATGAGAAAGAATAAGACAACGAGATATTTGGAAATGGATAATGCGGTCATGGGTGAAGTGGCTTTTTTTTTAATCCTGGTTGTGTGCGAAATGGTGATTTCTAAGGTTTGTGGGGTGGACCCATTTGCTTCCGAGGTGAATTTTTCTAAGATTTGAGAGTGGAAAAGCAGAAGGAAAGTAAAGCGTGGCTCAATATTCTATATTCTTTGTTTTGGTTTTTTTAATAGTGACTGACATAATATTATTTTTTTTTTCTTAATGATTAAGAAAAAATTTTTTAATATTATTATAAATTTTTTATATTTTTTTAAAATATTTAAAAGTATTAAAAAATAATTTAAAAAAAAAAATCAAAAAGTAAAAAATATTTTATGCCTAGCGGTGGCTCCCAGCGGTGACTGTAGCACCGCTCTTTATATATGTTGGTTTATGGAGAAGTGAAACTCACGAGTTAGCTGATGTTAAACAACAATAGTCGGGAGATCAGCATTTACAGCAATGAATTTGGTGAAGAACATTCAGCGAAAAAAATAATAATAATAATAAAAGGGTAGGATATATATAATTTTACGAATAAACTTAGTGGCGAAAGTTCATTAATCAGATTGATACCATGTCTTTATTCTATTTATCAATCTATATGTATATGAAACGTATTATATAATTAATCATGCAAGTATATGGTCGATCTTCAATCATTATTAACATGTTGTCGTTGTTGTTATTATCATGTCCATCATCAGGTGACTTGAAAGAAGAGTTAAAAAAAAAAAAAGGAATATATAGCAAGTGCCTGCAGGCGCCACGTGTCTCTCTCCAAAATGGTGGAATGAAATAGAGTAACAGACTAACAGTAACAGATAATTTTAGGATGCTTATATTTTACGATTTTTTTAAAAAATAGAATTTATTATTAAAATTTTTTTTTATATACATCTAAGATTTACCTTTTAAAAAAATTTTAAAAAGTTTTAAAATTATAAATATTATTTTTGGATTGGGATGTTGTAGCAGCATAGAAATTTCTTGTTATTATTTATTTTAAGAATAAAAATGATAGTACGACCCTTAAATGTATCCATCTACTCATATATTTTATTTTTTTAATTGTTTTAATATGTAAGAAAATGAATATTAATGAATTTATATTTATTGTTTTTTTTTGTAATAGTTAAGAATGTTTAAAAATTACTTTTAAAAAATAGAATAATGATAGATACAAATCTTAAATACATAAATTACATGCAAGTCTTTAGTAATAAAATGGATCTCATTAATAAATAATAGTTTCTTTTACACTTTTTGTTAGGTAGAGTTCATTTTTTTATAAATATTTATATAAGATTTTATCTATTTAAAATTTATATAAATTATTTTTCTTTTTTTTTATTAAACAAAAGAGAAAAAAGAAAAAAAAAACATTTATATGCACATTTGGTATGACTGTCGTTTTAAGAAGCACGTACCGGGTCCAGAATCTTGATATCACCAACGAAGGTGACTTGATTGAATACTGGCTGGTCAACCTCTAAAGTGACTTAATTAACTTCAGTAAATTGAAGAGTTTCGGCCTCAAATTAACGTCCTGATTAACTAATATTCAAGAGTTAATTTGTGAATTGATTATCTGAAATGATTACAAGAAAAATAGATATTTTTGATAATTTTTGATAATTTATTTTAATTAAAAATGATTATTTTATTAAATAAATTGATCATAAATATATAGTATTATTGTAGTGAATAATTAATTAGGTTTTTGTTCACCTATCAACTCATGATATCGCATTAGATGATAGGTAAATAAATAAAATATAATAAATAGTCTTTAATTATCTAATGTCTTATCAATAAAAATAAAAAGGTGGAGAGTTGGAGATTATGAAAATGAAAATAAAAAAGTATTTAACGAAATAAAATATATGTATTAAAAAATAATAATATTTTAATATTATAGAGAATGAGATGACTAATCTAACGTGAAATTTAAATTTTGAGTCATTAATTAAAAGTCAAAAAGTCACATATTAACCAAATTTTGACTTATAGATAACTAATCCATTGAGAGTTGATTTGTAAGTTAATTGGTAATAACCTACGTACATAATAACATATATACCAAATATATTATAAAATATATATTGTACGATTTCCTTTTTATAGGAATATATATATATATGTATGTATGTATGTATATATATATTATTATTATATATGTACACCCGGGAAAGGCATATATTGATCCTAAAACAACTTCAATAAAAAAATACTCATTTATTTATCATGAAATAATATTATTTTTACAATATGTATTTCAAAAAGGATAAAAAAAAAAAGATAATAATTAAAGAATTATGTCTACTTAGGCATGTTTTAGGTTACGTTTAGGTACTGAAAATATCCAAAATATTTTTAAAATATTTTATTATTATTTATTATTTTATAATTACTTTTAACTTATTTTTTTACTAATAGTATGATTTATTCTTGTATTTTTTTTGTACACTAAAATCTAGAAAACCATCTAAGAAACCAAAAAACAAAAAAAATCAATTGGCTTTGAAACTTTCGTCATTGACCACTTCATGATGACTAGGTTAGTGCGTCCACACAATTAGTCCACTATTTAAATGGAACGTTTAAGGATTGTTGAACTAAATATAATTCATTTAAAATTAATTATTGATAGATCGAATTTATTATTCTTTTAATTTATCATAAAAAGGTTAAATACATTTTGATCTATGTTATATATTTTAAATTAAAAAGTTACACTCATCTTAATGAAACTCACAAAATATTATTATTCATAATTCAATTCAAGTACTAATCTCAACAGCCAAATGCAGCCTCAAAGTCTAGAGAATGGATGACCTGACCAATTACTCTGACTAATTGTAGATTTTCTTCCATTGTTTACATGTTTTAATCACAACATAACGGCATTGTTTAGATTTAGAAAACATTTCATCTTGTCTTATTATTATAATTTTTTCAAATCTTTACATAAAAATAATAAAAAATGTAACTTTTTCAAATATTAATTCAACTTTTTCAAATAAAAAATAATAATAATATTAAAAAATAATATTTTATTCAATTTTTATATTTCATTTTAAATCATCTCATCTCTGAATCTAAATCAACCTTAAATATATTAAGAGCTTGTCAATTTGGCATATTATAAAATAACGTTAAAAGTTAAATTTAATTGATTATCCAATTTCTAATATGACGTCTAAACTACCAATTCTAACATTTTGCATAGTGAATTTTAGACAAGTACTACGCATAGTCATAAAAATATTTCATAAAAATAAATTTAAATATGATTTTATATTATATTTTAAATTTATTTTATAATAAAAATAATTTTGTAATCTAACGTATCCTAATAAAATACGTCATGTATCTGAACAAAATTATGTTAATTTATAAATTTATTTTTATAAAATCACTTTATAACTAAATTAGTTCTCATTTATAAGTTACAATATGCAGCCTTTGTGGTTTTTTAAGAACTAAAATTATCATTTTATCTTCGCAAAAGAAAGAGAGAGGGGTGGTCATAAAAAATGAAGAAAACATGATTATCTCAAGCCATAAAAAAAATACAAAAGATAAGTATTTCACGTACATAAGTTGTGCCAAATTGCCAATTGCTAAATTTAGACTGACAATGACTATCTTTGATTAATTTTGGCTAATAATGGTTATTGAAAAATAATATATACAAATTTTAAATACATAAATTGTACGTAAGTTTTTTTTTTTTTTTAAGAAAGACTATATCATAAAATAAATAAATAATAAAAATTTATTTTTTTCTATAAAATTCAAATTTTCATTAAAAAAAAATTATATATTTGAGATTTGTAGCTTCATTAGGTTACTTTTGGTTATTACGGGCGTTGTTGTGATGAATCTGAATTAGGGTTGTGGAGAGCTGAGAGGCATCTTTGTCCGAAAGCAGTTTGTCAGATCATACGTCTAATCTCATATCCCATTGATGGGTTTTTGACAGAGACAGGCGTGAACTACAAAAAGCTTTTTGGAAGTCAGTCAGTCCTTTGGAGATTCAGGTGCAGCTTATTAAAGCTGTATTCATACGTACCTTAGCTACCTGGGCTACTCCTGCACGCTCTGTCCTCTTTCTTCTCTCTGAGCCACAATATTCTCTCTCTTTCCATTAGTCTGCTGGCTTTTGTTTGGTTTCGTTAAGAGAAGCAAATCTTAGTCAGAAACAGTCACAATGTCTTGTTCGTGTCAATCCCTTTACCGATTAGCATTTGTCTCAGAGTTAACCCTTTGAAAATGGTAAAAAGCGTCGTGTGCAGATTTGGAAGTGGTTACTTCCTTCAAGAAATCTCCGCATTTGGAAAAAGCTTAACCGTTCATTTTTAGAAAATTGTGTTCACCTCAAGCAACCCATTTCTCTCCCTCGATTTTTGTTTTTTGTTTTTCAATATTCAGATGGGTCTCCCACCTTTCTTTTTTAACCTACATACCACATTTTTCAACATATTTTATAATCTATATTATTAAATAAAGATATTTTGATAATTAATGTTACTTTTATTAGGTTATTTATAAAAATATTTCTCTTTTTAAAATATTATTGTATAAAATATTGTAAAAAGTTACACATATTTATCAATTTTTTTTCCTTGCAACAAGAATTTTTTTTAAAAAAAATAAATAAATTATTATCCCCTCACCCATTTTCTACAAAGATCTTTTCTCTTCTCTATTCTCCAATTATATGGCTAGACGCTTTGACTTCCCCAAATTTCATATTCTGATCTTCTAGGCAATTGATTTAATTTATTGAATAAAGAAGTGGAAATTAAAAAAAAAAAATCATGCATTAAAAAACAGAATTTTATCAAAGAATTGTGGAAAAAAGTAACCTACATCATTTCTATGTTTTGCCAACTTTAGCCGTGGATCTTCAATCCTTACAAGAAAACTTGTGATTATTGAAAAAGAAATCACAAAAGTATTCCTTAATAAACTTTTTGAAATATCTCATGTTATAAGATGAGAAATGATATTTACAATTATGAATTGTAAAAATATTGGATTTTCATTTTAAAAAAATGAATAAATATAAAATCTATATAAATAAATTAACTTCTTAACGAAGGATCTCACTTTTTTTTAAAAAAAAGAATATAATATATATATATATATATATATATATATATATATATATATAATATTGGATAGAATGCATATCAGAATTTGACTAATTAATTATAAACTATGACTATAACCATCACCCGATTACTCCCATCTTATTGCTTTGAACCACAGCTTCATATTTCATAAAGCAAAGAATAATGTGGATTTATTATGGCATAAGACGCACAACGATACTTGGAAAACTTGAAATGGGAAAGCCTTCATCCAGAATCCAAAAAACAAGGGAAAAACACATGCAACTGAGAGCTAGATAAACCAATTCCATTCCATTCTTTGCTACTTCCTCTCTCAGGGTTTCAGTCTCCTCTTATTACCAAACATATTTGTAGCAGACGCACTTTCATTATTTAGATTAATTTGCAGTACATAATTATTTTCCTTGATTCCCTACTCTGTAATTTCCTTAATTAGCTGCTTAATTTGCTCCCTCGCGTACTATATACCGTGGACATTTTTGTTAATATGGGTATAACTAATTCGGTTCAGTTCGATTTTAGACATATTTTAGAATATAACCAGTATATAATGGTTTTGAGATTTGAAAAACCAATGTTATAGTGGTTACACTTCTAAACCGGTAGTTTCTGTTTTATCGGTTCCATTCTGGTTCGATCTGATTTTTTGGGTATATTATATAGTATATATAATATAATATATAATAATATAGTGATAATATATTGTAGTATATTATAATATATATTATAATTATATTATAGACTATAGTGATATATTATAATATATAATATAGCAATATTATAGTATATTATAATATATAGTGATATAATATTAATATAACTATTTATACAATAGACTATAGTTATTTTTTTATTTACAATATAAAAAACCATATAAAAATACTTAATACAATAGAAAAAATTAAATATATATATAAACCGGTTCAGTCCAGTGTTAGAAAAAATAAAACCAAACCAGAAAAATCGAAATCTGACTGATTTTGACAAATTTTTTTTAAAAATAAAATCAATGCTAGACCGAACCAAACTTGGTACCGAACCCAACCTACCGGTTCGGTCTGATTTATTGGTTTACTAGTTTTTTCTCACCCCTATCTATGAATATGAATATGAATATGAGGAATTTTTCCGGCAATCTCCATGTTTACGCTTAACATGGCATCAGAGTCATAATTGATCATTCTTTTTATTTTATCCATTTCTCTATGGAAAATCATACCAACTCAGTGTCTTCTTATGTCGTTGGCCTAGATCCATTGTCCCCTTATTTTCTCCATTCCTCTAACCACCCAGGCGCTATTCTTGTTTCCTCTCCACTCACAGTAGACAATTCTCCTGCTTGGCAAAGAGCCATGAAAATGGCCCTCAATGTCAAAAATAAATTTAGCTTCGTTAATGGAACCCTCAACACACCCATTGATCTAAAAGAATTGTCATCATGGGCACATTTTAGCGATATGGTCATTTCCTGGATCCTTAAACTCCATTGACAAATCATTGGCTTCTAGTGTGATTTAGTGCAATAGACCCCGAGAAGTCTGGGTCAATCTTGAAAATCATTTTGCACATAGCCACAACTCACGATTATTCAAGTTGAAATGTGAATTTAGTACTTTACATCAAGGTACCATGCCCATTGTTGCGTATCACAACACCATCAAATCTTATTGGAATGAATTAAGTGCCTTGACAAACCTTCCTGACTGCTCTTGTGGTGCCTTCAAGACATTACATGAACACCTGCAATAGACATAGAGAGTCTTTGCATTTTTAATCAGACTCAATGTGTAACAGCCCGCTAGAAATACAGTGATAGAATTTCTATAAACTTGAGGAACGTTGTGAAAACTTCATAAGTTTTCACGAATCGGCTAATCGCAAAGGTTTTAGTCTGTCAACATAATCAGTATTATCACTTACTATGGTGCTAGAAATGCGATTTTAATCGTTTAACGTAGTTAGAAGTGTTAGAATATGTTATGGTCTGCGCCACTAGACTCAGTAGAATATTTATGATTTTATAGGGCAATAACCCATTTTCATAATTTTGGACGAAACGGTTGTTCAAAACTGTGAATTTATTTATAAGGGCATTTCGGGGTTGAGTTTTGGTAAACGGTTTTTACTGTAGGTTAATATGAATATTTAGAATTTTTCAGTACTAAGTTTATTACGTTTTTTTAAGTGAATAGTAACCTTGATAAGCGTACTAAGTGCAGTGTTTTCAAAATCACAGTGTGGAATGTCCAAATTAGGTTAGAGAAGTTTTATTTGGACACTTGGCAAGATCTGAGCCACACATAGTGAATAGTATTAGATACTTGGCATAAAGAGGATTATAAGATGGATTTGTGAAGGAAATCAAGGTGTAAGCTTATGTCACCTGAATAAAACCTTTTTCATCTGATCAACCAAATTGAGCTAGATCAAATAGGGTTTCAACCCTAGTGAAACCCTAAATGGTTGGAATCCAATTGAAATCCCAAAAACTTGGTTGAAACCAAAACCCTAAACGGTTTCCCCAAACCCTAAAATTGGCCTTCAAACCATTTTTGATCCAATTTCTAGTTTTGTGTTTAATCACTTGATTAAATCACTTCCACATGCTATTATTTTCTCAAATCCTTGTTATGACATAATTATCCAACCTTTTAAACCTTGAAAATTTGATTGCGTCAAGAAAAATTGGATTTGGGATTGATAGCATCTCAAACCCTAACCAAACCCCCTTTAAACCCCAAATTGAAGCCCACTTAGTTGAGGCCCACCAAGGCCCACGAATTTGGCCACCTTGTTAAACCTTCTTGAAAAAGTTTCCTCCCCCACATGGCAGACCATTCACTGCCCTTGGCTGCACCCAATAGTGCCTTGATGAGATGGAGAAACCCACCCCATCAACCTCCATACCTCATAGCTTCTGCAGGCAGTCCTTTCCCCTCTCTATTCTCCATTTTATGTCACATAGTTATCTCCAATCAATGATCATTCAAGTCCATATCTTCCCCCTCAAGAAGTATAGAGTCGTGCAAGCCACACTTCTTTCACTTTAATCACTTCTTCACTCCGTTCTTAGAGAGAAACCCAAAAGAGCTCTCTCGGGCAGATTTCTGGGTCTTTTTGTGTGGTGATTTTTGACTATTTATAAGTATTTTCACATGATGAATCTTTCATAAAAGTTGTTCCTCTTTGAGTATATTTTCTGTAGATATATTATTCGCATCATTGCATGGTCATTTGGTTAGTCAAAAGTATTTTTAACCATGGAAAGATCATTCTGGGCGTGAATCTGGAGAGTATGTTACGTTTTGGAATTTTTGACCAAGCTAATAGACATATCTTGGTCCGAAAATTTTATGGAGTGTTTTTAGCATGTGTTTAAGAGTTTTCATTGAGGTTTTGTTGCATGACTAAAGTTTTTGATGATAGATTTTCTTAGATCTAGAAACTTGAAAACTGGAAGTGGAAAAACAGTTTTTATTTGGAAAAAGTTTGAATATTTCGAGATTTAATCTTACTATAAAGGCTTTGATATTTTTATATGATGATCCTAAGTCTCTTATTTTCATGTTAGGATGTTATTTCAAAAATATTTAGTATTGGTTTTAAAGATATCATTTTTCTATGTAAGAAGATTTCGGTTAGGCTTAAGATTTGATTTTTTGGATTAGATCCATGTTTTATTGAGTTTTAGCCATGTGATTTTAAGTTTGATGGTTGGATCTTCTTTAAGAAACATTTTTAAACCATGTGATGTTTTAGTTTGAAGATCTCATCTTTGTAAGCCATGGATCAAGAGATTTATCAAAGCTAATGGATGAAAAAGTTTCTGTTTTTGGATTAAGTGTAAAACCAAAAACTCCAAGTGTTATTTTGTAATTTTGAAAACTTTAGTTTGATGATTTAAAGCATGGTTGATCTTAAACTTATGTTATGAATATGTTAGAAGTAAGATTTGATTTTTGGAATTCTTAGAGATGTTTTGATTTAGGGTCAAAGCTTGTGATTAAGTATTTGGATCTTTTTACAAAAAGTTTGGTGTTGATTATTAGCTATTTCTAAATGGATATTTTAAGTATGGTTGTAAACTTAGAATAGGAAGATCTTTGTTGCAAAATTTTGGTTTAAGCATGAACTTTGAAGTTGGAAGGAATTGCAACAAAAATCAAGAGAAATGGCCTATGGATGTTTCGGTCATAGTGTGTTTTCCATAGTTGTGATTTGTTTTAAATTTTTCTGAGTTGATATTTAAGTTTATGATAAAATTTGCATGAGGAATGTAAATTTTGAAAATTTTTGGAGTTAGGATGTGAAATCCTTAAGTTAGGGGTAAAATGGTCATTTTCCCACATGTAGAGGGTAAAATGGTAATTTGTTAGCTTGTTTTCATGTTTCTAATTTTTAGTAATTAAATTTCTAACTTTTATAATACCCTATTACAGTTCCTCGTGTTTCGTACTTTATTTTCGTAGAACGTGACGATCGAGGTAATTTAACTTCTAACTTACTATCAGTTTATTGTGTATGTATGATAAGTAATGGAACTACAATTTATGTATGTATGTTATCATATATGTCATGCCATGCCACGTCATTACATGTTTATCTGTTATGCATGATTTATTCTTTCACGAATATTTATCTGTTACACAATCTATTCTGTCACGTATTGCTATATGTTATAAGTATGCCATGTTAAGTATGCCATATGTTACATGTATGTCATATCATGTAATATTCACCATTGCAAGTATATCATGTTAAGTAAAGAAGTCAGATCAAGTTTATATTAAGTCAAGTTTCAGATCACATTTATGTTAAGTTATTCATGTCAATCACGACCCTAAGTGCTAAAATGAGATAATATCCTAGTGGAACTTCTTTGTTCACGCTGGAGTGTCTAAATATGTGTGAAATTCCTTGGGTTGATGAAGTACAGTGAACAGGTTGTGAATGAGGCCTAATTAGCTAGTCACCGGAGCGCGCTAGGCATTAATGCCGATGGTGCCATATTTTATTTTTACGTGTGTTCACAGCAAGTGTGGCACAAACAATTCATGGGGCCACAACAACTGTGGAGCATATACTACGTGAGACACAACAATTGTGACACGTATAATACGTGGGGCCACAATAACTGTGGAGTACGTATTAATGCACTCATAGCTGGTGTAGATATCTGTGTTGTGATGCGGTAATCAGCAGAGACATATGGCTTAAGGGTACCCGTGTAGCACCCATATGGTCACGTTATTAATTAAATCAATTGAACAAGAGTCAAAGTTTATGTCAAAAAGTTAAGAATAAGCAATCATGGTAACCCCATGAGATAAGAATAAGTTTCAGATCAAGTTCATGTTATGTTATATTATGTTCACGTACATGTTATGTTCATGTTCACGTTAAGTTTCAAGTTCATGTTCATATCATGTTATGTTCACGTTTATGTTATGTTCAAGTTCACGTTCATGTTATTTTATGTTCATGTTCACGTTATGTTTCAAGTTCACGTTCATGTCATGTTATATTCACGCACATGTTATGTTATGGTCATGTTTACATTATGCCTCAAGCTCACGTTTATATTATATTATACTCAGGTTTATGTTAAATTCAAGTTCATGTTTATGTTATGTATGTTCATGCTATAATTCAAGTCCATGTTATATTTCAACTTCACGTTCATATTATGTTGTTAGCCCATGTTATATTATAAATTTAAGTTCAAGTCATGTCAAGTCAAGTTCAGTTCATGTTTCAGTCCAGGTTATGTTAGTTATGCCATGCTATATGTCAAGTTATGCTATGCTTATTTACGATTTTAATTATGCATTAATGTTTTTACTGCCATGCATTCATAATTAACCTGTGTGGGAGTTTCCTGTTAATTTACTGAGATTTGTAATCAAATCTTACCGTGGTAGTCTCAACTACCATTCTCCCCTAATGGTAGGCGATGTGTCAAGATCAGAGCAGGGAGCAAACATTGATAGATTGAAGGAGGTTGACTAGACGTCGCAGATACGACACGGAGCTTACAACTTCCATAGTTAGTTTTTGGATAGTATTCTAGCCTCATTAGTCGAGTTACACGAGTTACTCGACGAACTTTCTCAATAGTATATTTTGGTAATGTAAATATGGAGTCTGACCTCCCATATTTTTTAAATTACAGTCTTCTGAGACTCGTACTGAAATTGTGGATGTTTATTTTTGTTAAGTATGCTTGGATTATGATTTAATTATTTGGGATACTATAAGTTTGGTGCATAGTATTGCTAAAAAAAAAAAATTATCCGCTGTGAATATTGCATAATACTAGATGTATGTTAAGAACATTGCATCTTATATGTCATGAATAGGGGCAGATAACCTTGTGTTGCATGTCCCGACGCTTTAGATGTCTGTTCGGTCCCAAGCAGAATCTGGGGGCGTCACCCAATGACTCTTATTCATCAATCTGGAGTCAAATTCTTGCCATGAACCCGCTTCCGAACGTCAATAAGGTCTATTCTATTCTCAGTCAAGAAGAGCGACAATGTCTTTTACATCTTCCATGTCAACCAGCCGAATCCGTTGCCATGGCAGCCAATCAGTCCAATCTTTTTCATTCCTCTACTCTTGCTTCTAATTCAAAGGGGCATGGTCATGGTTGACCGAAGTGTAGCATTGTGGTAAATTTGGGCATTGGAAAGATACTTGTTATAAGCTCATTGGCTATCCTCCAAACTAGGATCACTCTCGTGGGAACCAACAGTCTGGGAACAATAAATCTGGAGCTCATCCTTTTGCAAATAATAGCTCCTCCTCTTGCAAATAACATTGCCACCAGCCCAATTCCCTCCGCACCTATAAAAAGTTTTATTACAGGTTTGAATGTTTTCCAACACCGCCAATTGATGGATCTCTTATCTTTCCCTCCTCCCACTTCAACCAACTTTGCTAGTAATTTTTCTTCTTTCTCTTGCAAATCTATTTCCTTTTCACATAGCCAAGATTGGGTTATTGATAGTGGGGCCAATCAAAAAATGGTGTTGGATTCCTCTTTGTTTCACACTACTCATCTCGTTGATCATGCTAACCCTATCCAATTACCCACAGGTAAGGTGGTCCCATTACCCACTTAGGTCATATTTAGCTTTTTGACCCGTTATCTTTAGATAATGTCCTTTATGTTCATGCATTTAAATTTAATATTCTTTCCATCGATAAACTCGCCACCTCCTTGAATTGTGTTGCTCTCTTCTTTCCAACATTTTGTGTTTTTTAGGATCTACACACGAGAAAGTTGATTGGAATGGGTGAGCTTCATGATGGACTCTACCATTTCAAACCAATCGACCCCACCATGCCTGATGCCTTTAACACTTCACGTGTTGCTTTTCCTTCATTATGGCACTGATGTTTAGGTCATCCATTTATTTCATGTTTGAATAAAGCTATTAACATGTCTACTTCCAATTTTCATTGTGATGTCTATGTTCGCGGCGAACAAACTCGCCTTCCATTTTAATTAAACAACAATAAAAGTGTTGTATTCTTCAATCGAATTTATTGTGAAATTTGGGGACCCCACCCCCATCTCATTTCTGAGCCCACTATTTTTTAAAAATTGTTGATGATTTCTCTCGTAATATTTTCATGCTCTTGTTCAAAATCAATTTTACTACACCATATATCACATTCAAAGTGATAAAGGACAAGAATTTATATCTCACCACATGCAACAATTCCTCACAGGCCATGGAATAATTCATGAACGCACTTGCATTGAGACCCTTCAACAAAAGGTTGTTGTGGAACGTAAACATTGACATCTTCTAAATGTTGCACGATACTTGCTTTTCCGAGCTCATATTTCAATCTCCTTTTTGGGTAAATGCCTCCTCACTACCACCTATCTCATCAATTGTATTCCCCCTCCTAGTCTTAGAAATAAATCTCCATATGAACTTAATTTCCATCACCCATAGCCTTACGATCACCTCTTTGTCTTTGGTTGCCTTTGTTATGCCCAAACTCTACAATCTGGTCGTGATAAATTTTCTCCCCATGCTATCAAATTTAGTTTCGTAGGCTACCCAATTGGTCATAAATCATATCATATTTATGATCTTGAAAACAAATGCTTATTTATCTCTCGGGATGTCACTTTTGTTGAAACATATTTTCCTTTCCAAACTATCCCCCTAACTACACCTATCTCCACTCCTATACCCCTTTTGCCACCTGATATACCTCTTTCCAGTCCATCCTTTGACCATCCCATTAGAAGACCACCTATTGATGTAGCCCCTCTCCATCCCTTCCAACCCATCTCATCTCGACCTCTCCGTCACTTCACACGAGCTACCTACCTCCAGGATTATATTTGTCCTCCACTTCCCCATGGGTCCTCTAACATCTTTTATTTCTTATACTTGTTTTAATATTTAATACTTGGCTTTTCTATCTGCTTTATCACATCATGAGGATCCCCAAAGTTATTCACAAGCTATTCGAGTTTCTCATTGACTTTATACCATGACTTCTAAAAAACAAGCCTTAGAGGATAATAATACCTAGACTCTTCAACCATTGCCTCCTAGAAAAAAACCCACTTGCTGCAAATGGTATTCAAGACCAAGCTCAAATCCGATGGTATCATTAACGTCATAAGGCATGCCTCGTGGCCAAAGGTTAACATTCAGGTTGAAGTAGAGTTGTAAGACTATCAGTCTAGATTAGAAAAACTGACTGGACCGGACCGGTAGTCTTATTGGTCGGTCTTAGGGTATATTTTTTTACTAAACAAGATTGAGACCGACCGAGTGTATATATATATATTTAAAATATATATTTTTTATATATAATATATGTTAAGGTGAAAATTGTCTAGGATTAGATGACTAAATGATAAGGTTTATCTTATCATTCTATTTGAATTTGTTGGATGAATGTAAAATAATTATTTATTTATCTCTAAACAATATTGAGTCTATGTTGTTTAGATAAGTCATTGAAGTTAAAATCGAGTCCTGGTATATCCTAAAGAAAGCTAGACAGATTAGTCAATCCAGAAGATTGTTATTCGCGAAATGTTAGCAGTCCGTCGAAACACGTCTTCGCGACTGTTGCTAACCGTCAGCAGAGTCCTACTATAACTGGAACTCTTTCCAGACTTTCTATTTAAAGGGATTCGGTTTTGTATCTTGTTATGGACTTTGAGCCACAAATTTCAGAGAGGATATTATAAGCATATGTGTGAGAAAATTCAATTGAGAATTTTCATGGAGTTTTTCATCTCTCTTTAAGTGTGATCGTGCTCCGGTATTGGAGGATCGTGTGATTAGAATTCAGCCCCTAGAGTTCTAGGAGGAAAGACAACATTTGAAAATCGCCAGAGGTTCTGGCTGCTACTGCGGTAGAAGACAAATGTGTCATTTGTCTTGGCAAGTAAGATAGTCGAATTGCAAAGGTTTTGTAATTGATGATTGCTTGTAATTGTTTTTCAAATAATAAGATTGACTTTTCTGGATTTGGCTGCCCCGTAGGATTTTACCTTCAAAGAGTTCTTTAAAGGGTTTCCCTTCGTAACCAATCGTTGTATCTTACAAATTTGTTTATTCTCTTTGAGTATTTTGATTCATTTATTAATTCTAGATATTGAGATCTAATCAATTTGTTCAAGGAAATTGGTAGACAATTTAGTGGTTTTACGGGGGTACGTTGGGCTTTTCAATTGGCATCAGAGCGTGATTCACTCATTCGAGTGTGATCCGTGCCCTTGTAGATCATGTCGACGTCATTATACGTTCCACCATATTTCGATGGAGAAAACTATGCTTATTGGAAAGTTCGTATGAAGGCTTTTCCTAAGTCTTTAGATGAACGTGTATGGCATTCGGTTGGACGAGGATGGACTAAACCCGAGACATCTATAGACGCTTGGACAAAAGATGAAATTAGCAATTGCAATTTGAATAGCAAAGGACTTAATGCTATTTTCATGGCGGTATTTCCCGAAGAATTTAAAAGAATCTCCATGTGTGAGATTGCTAAAGAAGCTTGAGATATTTTTGAAGTTACACATGAAGGCACAAGAATAGTAAAAAATTTGAAATTACAAATGCTAACCTCAAAATTTGAAGAGATTAAAATGTTGGAAGATGAAAGTTTTAATGATTTTTATGCTAAACTAAATGATATTATGAATTCCAGGTTTAATCTCAGTGAGAAGGTGGAGGATTCAAGGATCGTGAGAAAAATTTTGATATCTCTACCAGAAAGATTTTGGCCTAAGGTTACTGCCATTGAAAAAAGTAAGGATTTGGATACAATAAAGGTTGAAGAACTAGTCGGTTCCTTATAAACGTATGAATCCTCACTTCCTCAAACAAGAAAAGGTATGTCCATTGCTCTCAAAACAGTAAAAGAGGATCAAGATGATTTTTCTAATAAACAAAATTCTAATAATGAGGATATAGATCTCATAGTAAGAAAGTTCAGAAAATTCATATTTAATAAAAACTCTAGTAGAAAGAAAAAAATGGGTAAATAATTTTCTGTAAAGAAAAATTATTTTGAAAAATGGAGAAAAGAAAAATCTGATAATAATGATAAAGTAAAGTGCTATGAATGCTGTGGTTATGGTCACATAAGAATTGAATGTCTAAATTTCAAGAAAAATAAAGGAAAAGCATTGAATGTCACACTTAGTGACAGTTCAGAATCTGAAATTTCAAGTATACCATCTGACGATGACAATTCTTTTGTGGATTTTCCTACTGTTGTTAATGATTTTTCTGATATTGAACTAACAAAAGCTGAAAGTGAATGTGCCTTTAGTGATTCGGATGTAGCACTTGTTGAAACTGATCAGGATTTTAGCATACAAGAAGCATATAATCACGTGTGTGAAGAAGTAGTCAAATTAAAGAAACTCAACAAGAAGCTGTACAATAGACTCACTGCTGTGGAAGGTGAGAAAAATAATATCTCAAAAGCACTAAAAAATACTGGTGTTGAAGTATCAATATTAAAAAATCAAAAGGCTGCACTAGAAAAAGAGTTGGAAAAGTTTAAGAAGTGCCAAGAAAAAACAGCAACACAAAAGTTAGAAGAGATGTTGAGTGTTCAAAAATCTAATTGTGATCGCACGGGTTTGGGGTATATGACTTCCCAAGGTATGAAATTTAAAGGCTCATCATCCGTTGCCACTTCATCAAAAGATATCATTTTTGTTAAAGGAAGTCAAGATGAGGAAGCTCCAAAAAAAACCGAATCTGAAACTCATGTTCCAAGAGGCTCATATGATAGATCAATGACAAAGAAGCTCAACCAAGGTAAGTCCAAAGGTAAGTATATTCCTACTTGTCATTATTGTGGTGTTGTTGGTCATATAAGACCAAATTGCTTTAAATTGAATAAAGTGCAGAAAATGAATAGTGAAAGAAATACACAAAGTAGAAGAAAGAGTCTAGAGAATCAAGTTTGTGATATGAATCAACAAATCAATTTTTTAAGTCTCAAACTTAGTGAACTAACAGATTTTTACTTTCAAAATAAAGAAAAAATCATACAAAGTGATGTTGATAAAAAGAATAGGCCAAAATTTAAAGCAAAATGGGTGGTCAAAGAAGATGCTATGTCACATTAATTGATAGGACTACTTGCATGTTTTTGCATTCTTTATATTATTGCATTAGTCTAGGACATGCATTTTATTTTTCTGTTTTGCTTCTATGATTTTGTTTTTCAGTTTTAAATAAGAAAAATATAATATAAAATTTTTTTCTGGTTTGGTTTAAAGCTTTTCTTTAAGGAAAGTGCATGCTTGATATGTCAAAGTTTAAACATTTGTATTCTCACTTAATAAATTTTTGAACCTATGCATCTCTCTATTTTGTGCGATTCACTTTATGCTAGCGGTGTGCAAATTTCCGAAATTTCTGATTCCAGCCGACCTCCGCTCCGACTATGACTATAGTCGGAGTCGGAGTTTCGGAATCGGAGTGGTCTCACAAAGTCTATCGGAGGTCGGAGTTGGAGTCAGAGTCAAACATGACTCCAAACTACGAACTCCGAACTTCGATTAATTTAAAAAAAAAACACAGATGCAAATCTGTGTTTATTTTTTTAAATTAATCTATCTGTCTTAAACAACGCCGTTCCATTTAAATAGGAACGACGTCGTTTTGGTCTGCCTTTTGTTCTTCTCTTGGTCCCGGTCCACAGGTAGTCTGGCACTCAAGTCTCAACTCACTACTCAGTCTCAGTCTCTCGGTCTCGGTCTCTTCGTCTCTCGCACGCACCGCAGGTCCACGACTCCATAGCAAACTCGCACGGCTCACGCCTCACGGCCCAACCAACATCCAGCTTGCCGTCGTGAAGCTGCCTTCTTCACAGCTCGAAATTATGCACCGTTAGCAACTGGTAAGTTTGGGTTTTATATTTATGCATTTTAGATTAAGGATTTATAATCTGTATAAGTATATGGGTTTTGATTTTGGATTGTGTAGATTGTAGGAAATTGGGAATATGGTGTGTTTTTCGTTGATGGTTGTGAAAATGGTTGTGAATATGTGATGAACTTTATCATTGGGTTTGTGGTTGGACAATGAACGGAATGTGTTTGTGAAAATGTCCCATCCAAAAAAGGGCTTAGACGCACCACGAAAACCTTTAGTCCTCCATCCACTAAAATTATTATTAGTTATTACCAATCAATATTGCACCAGCCAATTACAAACCTTGGCCCAAGTGGCTAAAAGTATCCTATTAAATAAATCCAATTTCCGCATGCTTGATGATAACTCCATGGTTACAAAACAAATGGCAAAAGCATTTAGTGAACTTTTTGAATCGTTCACTAAACCGCTTCAATCAACCGATTTTAGACTGATTTGAACCAATTCCAACATTCAAAACTGTATTTACTTTTACATTGTTTAACAACTGAGGTTTTTTTAAAAAAAATTTCTTGTACGAAATAGAATAGAACTAAACATGTATTAACTTCTGGAGACTAGCTGGATATGCTCCAACATGTGCAATTAATTCAATAAGAAGATAGATTCCATTTACTGTGTGCTTCTCTTTCTGTACATTTATTTACCTATGATGGTGTTAACATTTTTGTGCAGGCATTTAGGAATAAATTGACTTTTTTTGCCGTTGCGAAGAGCTCATCATCATTTCCTCCTCCCGAACTCCCAGAGATTGCATTTGCTGGTAAATATTTCGAATTCTCACCCTCCTTCTATGCTAGTTATTTTAATTACAGCTGCGTTCCTTTATTGCTATCACTCAGTAGATATTCTCCTTTCAACTTGGATAAATATTTCATAATCTGCAATTTGTTAAATTTGCTATTATTCCAAGGTGAATGCATAAATTAATGGTTTCAATTTAAGTAATACATTGGCAAGGATGTAATGTAAATGTAGTAGCACATTATGCCCTCTATAAGCCGAGGGCAGATTTGTGTTATGGCCTGAAATTACAACCTTTTGGCAAAAGGAAGGATACCCTTTTTGGTCTACTTACTAGTTAGCCTAAACAAATTGGTTGATTTCTTTTGTGGAAGAGATTTTCCTTTCTGGCCTGTTGTACATAGTTCTCAAACTCTTTTTGTATGGTAAACGATTTTATTAATATTAATCTGAATAGGCATAGACAGAAGGAAATTTTATTGTATTGAATATGTGGAGACTAGCTGGATATGCTCCAACATGTGCAATTAATACAATGAATGCTTAATTCTAAAACTGTGTAGAATTCATATATTCTAAAACTGCAAATCTCTCTAATTGTTTTAATTTATTTGCCTAATTGGTATGATATATAGTCAAATCATATATAATTAACAATGATTCATATATATTATAGCCAAATCATATACTTAGACAACCTTTGATGGCAAGCGGTCCCATCTATGGATGCTGGACCTAACTCATTTCTTTTTGAAGTTTTGGCTACCTAGCACTTTGTTTGCATTATATTAGATGACTGGAATGGACCTCATGGCCCTATTTTTGGACCATATATAATTTTTCAATATTAGTTATTTGCTTCAAGAAACCAACAACTTACATTTAATTAATAGCATATACTTACTTGCTCTAATTTTATTTTATTTACAGTATTTACATAATTTATTTAGCAACTAACTTCCTGTTTTTAATCTAATTTTTCAGTTTCTTTGATTTCAATACTAAGGAATCTATGGATGCTAGACCTAGTGGAAGTAGAGATGTTGGAGACAATGCCAGTGCTTCTACACCGACGGGGGCTCCCACCCCTCCGACGGCGTGTACTTCCACCCCTACTGCCCCATCTAGGGCAGCACCTAGAGCAGCATCTAGAGCAGCTACTTCCTGTGCAAGTAGTCGACTCCCAGTAGATATAGAAGGAGAAGATGAAGATATGTTCAATGAAGAGGAGGAGATGGCAGATGTGCCCATTGAGAATGATCAACCACCACAGCCTTCTAAAAAACGGTCGTGGACGTGGAAAAATTTCACTAAAATTCCTGGTGATCGTGTGAATCCCAAGGCAAGATGCAACCACTGTGGGCAACTTTGTGGTTGCCATTCGAAGAAGCAAGGCACCAGTGTATTAATAGCACACCTTTTTGGTTGCCAACGGTATAAGATCGCGAAGGGATTGGCGGCCACTGGCACTGATCAAACCAAGCTCAGTTACGAAACTCAATTGGGAACTGATGGTGGCCCTTCACATGTTAAGAAGCTTATAATCCCTCAATATAGTGAGAAAATGTTGCGGGAATTACTTGCAGAGATGATCATTACTGATAAGATGTCTTTTACCACAGTTGACAAAAAAGGTTTCAACAAATTTGTGCACTGTCTTGAGCCACGTTTTCCCATGCCTTCACGGTACACGGTTATGCGAGATTGTATGAAGAGGCATGTGAGGGAAAAGAAAGAAATGAAAGAGATGTTTAGTCGGACTGGCCAGAGAGTGTCATTCACCACTGATTCATGGACGTCCATACAAAATGTGGGCTACATGTGTATCACAGCCCACTTTATTGACAGTGAGTGGACGCTGCATAAACGAATAATTGGATTTAAAGAGATTGTTGATCATAAGGGTGCATCCATTGGTGCAATGATGGATGATTTTATTCAGGACTGGGGTATTAAAAAAGTCTTTTGTATCACAGTTAACAATGCCAGTGCCAATGACACTGCTCTTGAGTGGTTCAAGAGGAATACAACGGTAAAAGATGATATCATTCGTGGAAACGAGTTCCTACTTGTTCGATGCTGTGCTCATATCATCAACCTCATTGTTTCTGAGGGGTTGAAGGAGGTTGATGATTCAATTACCAAAGTCCGCAATATTGTAAGATATGTCAGGGCTTCCCCCCAAAGGCTTGCCAAGTTTAAGGCTATAGCAGAACAGATTTAGATTCCATCTTCTGGGATGTTGTGTTTGGACGTTCCGACTCGATGGAACTCGACATATATGATGTTGGAGGTGGCGCAGAAGTACGAAAGAGCGTTCCAGAGAATGGAGGTCGAGGACGGGGGTTTGAGGTATGCTTTGATGGAGTCTACTGGGGGGAGAAGGGGGCTCGGTGTGCCAGATGCAGTTGATTGGGATCGTGTGAAGCATTTTGTTGAGTTTTTGAAGTTGTTTTATGATACAACTATGCGGATATCTGGATCCAAATATTGTACTGCGAACATGTACTTCGACGAGCTTTCGAGGATTCATGAACACCTGCAACAAAGTTATGCTAACAGTGAGGGACTGTTATTTGCTACAGCTATGAGGATGAAATCAAAATATGATAAATATTGGGAAGATATTGTGAAGATAAATAGATTATTACTTGTGGCTGCAATCATTGACCCCCGATATAAGTTAGAAATTATACAATTTTTCTTCATTGACATCCTTGGGGAAGAGAAGGCTGAAGAGTTTATTAGAGAGCTGAGAAAGGATATTGATGACTTATATGGCCACTACAACAATAATAGTCATCCTACTCCAGCAAGTGGTAGCCGTAGCTCCTCACACCCGACCAGTTCGACATCTTCCGGTGATTACACTGCTTCTGCTGCAGCTCTTTCATCACCATTGGTGCAGCAATATCATCAAAGGCGTGCATCGAGGAATATTATGCAGTGTAGGTCTGAGGTTGAACGCTATTTTATGGAAGATGTCGAGGCACCTAGTGATGCATTTCAGTTATTAACTTGGTGGAAGGTTCATTCCACCAAGTTTCCTATTCTTTCCCGAATAGCCCGAGATCTATTGGCTATTCCTATCACTACGGTTGCCTCTGAGTCGGCGTTTAGCACTGGAGGTCGTGTGTTGGATGCTTATCGGAGTTCATTGTCAGCTTCAACTGTGGAGGCCCTCATTTGCACACAGAACTGGCTATGTGAAATGCCCATTGGAGTAGATATCATTGATCCCAAGAGCTATAGGCTTGAATCAGGTAACTTATATTTTATATGCTTTTAAATGAAAATTTAAATATTTGTAATATTTTAATTATTCAACTTCTAATTTTTATGATTTTGTAGACCTACTTGTCAACCCTAGCATAGTTGCAGATGAGTGATAATTGCGGATGACTTACAAGTTACATGGATGAGGAGTTGTGTTCATGTGTTGTAGTGATGCTATTCAGGTACTATATTAATATTTTTAAATCATTTAAGAAATTATTGACCATTTCATAATTTATACTATCTTTTTTTAAAATATTTTCATATGTATTATTTTGCAGATAAAACATTATGAGACTGGCTATTGGCTTCAACTTCAAGAATCAAGACTTTTTTCCTTTCTCAATGTTCAAGAATCAAGACTTTGTCAATGTTTAATTACTAATTTACTACTTTTTGATTGTGTAATGTATGACTGTTTAATCAATCTCATTTGTAGGAGATTTTTTATTTTTATTGTTTACATAACTTTTTTGAAATTGGAAGTCAATTAGGTGGTTGGGCCTTAGATTGAGCATGGACCTTCGGAGGTGGGCCTTCGGAGTCGGAGGCAGGCCAAAGCCCAAATCAATTCCGATCGGAATTTCGGAATTCTGATTGGAATTCCGACTGCCTTCGGAGTTGGAGTCGGAAAATTTTTTTTCCTGGTCGGAATTGCCAATTCCGACTCTGTCGGAGTCGGAGCCCACCCCTACTTTATGCATACTAACCCTATGGATTATCTTGGCAAAGTTCATTTTCAATGCACAGTGAGGAACCTATATGTATGCATTTTATAATTAAAGTTCATTTTTTTTAATGAGATGTTCATCAAAGAGGAAGTTCATGCCTTAAATTGACTAATACTAGTTGAACCTAGTACATTAATAAAGAGCTCTCCTCTTGCCAAACACAAAGAGTTGATCCATATAAAAAAATTCGGTGTTAATTCATTGCGAAAAAAGACAAACACCCTACACAGATCTACCACCTTAAGTTCTTACAGAAAAAATTGTTGCTCTAATCATTACGGAAAAAGATGAGCAACAAACATGAACACAAAAAGGGGGTGTATAAACTAGTGTTTGGAAGAGATGCTCATGTATCTAGGCCCTAGCATAAAGTTTGACTTTTAAGGTGAAGCAACAAACTCTTGTGAGCATCTATAAGAAGCAATCATTTATGAATAAAGGTATAAAAAAATTTATTGAAGAAAATAGTTCATAAATATGCTATGGTATAAGTATACTTACTCACACACTCGCATGAACTTTGACATTGATGATCTTATGATGAGTAAACATTTATAGTGATTGTTGCAAATAAGAGGGTGTACTCTATTGGATTTGTTTTGTGAGTTACACTATGTTTTGAACTAAGATTTATCTAGATATGTTACTTGCCCTTTTGCCTATTTTTTTTATATAAAAAAAAAAAGTTTAAATTTTTTGTTATTTTTTTTCTAATCTCTATTTATTTTGGTTTATATAAAATAAATACATGGGAGTTGTTCATCATGTTTTTTTTAGTGTCTTCATCTTGGCACACATAAGTGATGTTTATTCTATTTTGTGTTTTGTCAGATTAGTGACAAAAATGGGGAGTATTGGAAGAGCAAATTGAAATATTTTGATAATGTGAAATTTAGGGGGAGTTTGAGTAAGTAGGAGTTTAATGAATTTGCTGAAAATAAAAAGGGGGAGCAGCAGAATATTGAGGGGGAGAACTATATACTTTAGAGGGAGTTGCAGAATATGGAGATGGAGAACTAAGTACAGAACATGGTTATTGAAGATGACTAGAACAATTTTTTGATAGATTTACATTACGTCTAACCTTTGATTATTATTGAGACTAATTTCAAAGAATGTTCGATGTCATTTTTTCTCATTATTGTATTAAGATTATCTTCACGAGATCTTGGTCTGCTGGTTGTTTTTGTCTTAGGTACACACTACATTCATCAAGTTGGTTTTGTGACCAATCCGCAAATGGGGGAGATTGTATATGCAAGACATTTATCAAGTTGGTTTTGTCCCTAATCCACCAAAGTGGGAGATTGTTAAGGCGAATATTGTCTAGGATTAGATGACTAAATGATAAGGTTTATCTTATCATTATATTTGAATTTGTTGGATGAATGTAAAATAATTATTTATTTATCTCTAAACAATGTTGAGTCTATCTAGAAGTCTTAGGTGTTGTTTAGATAAGTCATTGAAATTAAAATCGAGTCCTGGTATATCCTAAAGAAAGCTGGACAGATTAGTCAATCCAGAAGATTGTTATTCGTGAAATGTTAGCAGTCCGTCGAAACACGTCTTCGCGACTGTTGCTAACCGTCAGCAGAGTCCTACTGTAACTGGAACTCTTTCTAGACTTTCTATTTAAAAGGATTCAGTTTTGTATCTTATTATGAACTTTGAGCCACGAATTTCAGAGAGGATATTCTAAGCATATGTGTGAGAAAATTCACTTGAGAATTTTCATGGAGTTTTTCATCTCTCTTTAAGTGTGATCGTGCTTCGGTATTGGAGGATCGTGTGATTAGAATTCAGCCCCTAGAGTTTTAGGAGGAAAGGCAATATTTGAATATCGCCAGAGGTTCTGGCTGCTACTGCGGTAGAAGACAAATGGGTCGTTTGTCTTGGCAAGTAAGATAGTCGAATTGCAAAGGTTTTGTAATTGATGATTGCTTGTAATTGTTTTTCAAATAATAAGATTGACTTTTCTGGATTTAGCTGCCCCGTAGGGTTTTACTTTCAAAGAGTTCTTTAAAGAGTTTCCATTCGTAACCAATTGTTGTGTCTTACAAATTTGTTTATTCTTTTTGAATATTTTGATTCATTTATTAATTCTAGATATTGAGATCTAATCAATTTGTTCAAGGAAATTGATAGACAATTTCGTGGTTTTACGGGGGTACGTTGGGCTTTCCAATATATATTTCATATAGCAGTTGTATAAATTATTTATGTAATTTTCATCCAAGGGATCACCATTGATCATATATACAATGAAATTATTTAATATTTATTAACCATTTATAAAATGTTAAAAAGATTACTTAATTTTAATTTTACTAGTTTAATTAATCTATTGTATTAATTTTTTGTCAAAAAAAGAATAAAGAAAAAAAAATTATTCATTGATCGAATGGATTGATAGCTAAGGGTTCGATTTGACAAAAATAATGGACCAAAATTTTCGGTTCGTGACTCGAATCAGATCAGACCAATTACACCACTAGGTTGTTGGCCTTGATTATCATGACACTTTTGCTTTATTAGCAAAACTAGTCACTGTCCGTTGTGTTTTTGCCATTGTTGCATCTCGTCATTGGTCATTACATCAACTTGACGTCCATAATGTCTTTCTCCATGGTGACCTTGACGAATAAGTTTATATGACCCTACCACTGGGATATCCCAAGAAGAGGGAGACATGAGTTTATCGCTTGAACAAGTCCCTTTACGGCCTCAAGCAAGCCTATTAGAATTGGTTCTCCAAATTTTCATCCATTGTTACTTTGGTTGGTTTTACTCAATCTCATGCTGGCCACTCCTTGCTCACATGCTCTCAAGGTACATCTTTAACTATCGTCCTTGTATATGTAGATGACATTCTTATTGCAGGGGATGACCTTCTAGCCATCACCAAATTAAAAAGCTTCTTAGCTCAAAAGTTTCGTGTCAAAGATCTTGGCACCTTAAAGTATTTTTTGGGTTTAGAAGTTGCCTGTTCTCCGTAAGGCATCTTTCTTAATCAACGAAAATATGATCTTGACATTCTGAATGATAGAGGTCATGTTGGCTCCCGCTCTATTGCCTTTCCTATGAAGCAACATGCCAAACTCATTGATCAAGATGGGGACCTACTCTCCGATCCCAGCTCCTATCGTCACCTAGTTGGTCATTTGATCTACCTCACCATCACTAGGCCATACATTGTTTATGCTGTCAACACTCTTAGTAAGTTCATGCACCAACCGCGCAAGCCACACTCTGATGCTACAATTCGTGTCCTCCATTGTCTCAAGTCATCCCCTAGCACTAGCAATTTTTTTTTCATCCACATGTAATTTTCATATTTATGCTTACACTAATTCCAACTAGGCTAATTGTCCCACGACTTGTTGATCCACCACAAGTTATTTCATTCAACTTGGTACTAGCCCCATCTCTAAGAAAATGAAGAACAAGTTATTGTCTCTTGCTCATCTGTTGAAACTAAATATAGAGACATGGTTGCTACAACTTGTGAACTTGTTTGGTTGAAAACTCTCCTTACTGATCTTCAAGTCACTCATCCTCAACCAATGCACCTATATTGCAACAATCAAGTTGCTATTCAAATTGCAAAAAATCCCGTGTTTCATGAACACACTAAGCATATTGATATTGATTACTACATTGTCAGAGAAAAATTGCATGCTTATTTAATCTCCATAGCTTATATTTCCACTGCTTCTCAACTCGTTGATACCTTCACCAAGGCCTTGAGTCGTGAGTAATTCTTATATTTGATTAACAAGTTGGGCATTCGGACCTTCATGCTCCAACTTGTGGGGGAGTATTGCCGAATATACTTCTTTGTAGCAGATGCACTTTCCTTATCTATATTAATTTTCAATATAGAATTATTTTCCTTGATTCCCTCCTCTGTAATTTTCTTAGTTAGCTTCTTAATTTGCTAAATTTCTCCCTCTTGTACCATATATTGCATTTATGTGAATACGAATATGAGGAATTTCTCAAGCAATCTCTATATTTACTCGTAACACTTATAAAGGACTATCTGGGACCACAAGCTCTGGAAACAAATACACAATTGAATTTAACAAAATTAGAAAACAATCCAAAATTGATAAAGGAAACAAGAGAAGGGCAAGAGGTAAAAACGCCCATGCTTTTTACAAGAAATAAATATCAATATGCACAAGAATTGTTTAACAAAAATGATGCAACCTCTTATGCAAATATCATCCACAAATTTCATCTGAGAACATAAAACCGAAGAGAAAAGATGAGAACATGAAACTGAAGAGAAATAGAGGGAGAGAGAATGAAACCTATGAGTAGTGCCAAGAAAGAGAAGTTGGTGACGAAGAAGATGGTGATGGGGCTTCGATTTGAGAATGGGCTTTTTTGGAGCTTGCAAGTGCAAACAAGGAAATAGGAGTTGGTGGCGGGGAGGAGTCTACAACGGAAGGCATTGGAGAGAAAAAGAAAAGAAAAGAAGGCTGACATGTGGGAAAGAAGAAGTAGAAGGTGCAAGAAAGAAATTGGCTAAACAAAGTAGGTAGGGTTGAGGAAATGATATAATATTATATAACTTACTACAATAGCAAGTCATATTTGTAAATTGGAATGTTGTTACTGTAGCTCATGGACTAGATGGTCTTTAGTTGGCTAATCTAATGTAATCTAATTTACGGCCACATTAACTAACTAAAGAGTTCGATTGACAATATCACTCTTCATAGAAATAGAGGACTCAACCTCTACAGAAAAGCATTGGAGAGACTAACTCTTTTTTTTTTTTAATAAATAATAAGGAAACTAAAAAGAAAAATTGTAAGATAAATGCAAAAAAATATAGATTACAGTTTGGACCAACTCCAGTAGATTTCGGAATCTATGATGGCACATCAATGCAACACACTTGTTTCTTAATTTTTAGTCATAGAGGTCAGATCTGAAAGGACTAGTGGTAGTGAGTTTGGTGATCTGGCGCGTTTGTCGAGAAGAGTTGTTGGAAGAGAACCACGTGAAGTGATTTTTGCAAAACCATCACTTTCTTCTAAACAATTTTTCGACCTGTAAATCCGCTTGTGTCGTGCGTCTATTGAGAGTTGCTAGAAAGCTATAAATCTGTCTTTTTAGACCTTGAAAAAAATAAAAAAAAATCTTAATAAATAAGGTGGATGAATGGAGAAATGAGATAATGAGAGGGAGGAAGAGAAAAATCATATTTGGAATCTGTAAAATCTTATGAAAGAAGAAAGCAGAAGGGGGAGAAGAGGCGCTAATTGATTAAAAAATAATATTTTAATAATATTATATTTAATTTTTAAATTTTATCTAAAATGATTGTATTCCATCCGAGCATTAAACAACTATCTAGGGCTGCAAATGAACAGAGCTGTTTGTGAACAATTCGAGATCGATTTGTATAAACTCGACTCGAACTCAGTTCATTTAATAAATGAGTTGTTCATGAACACTAATATTGATTCGAATATTAAATGAACAAAATTCGTATAATCTCGACTCGATTCGGTTTAGGCTCGTGAACAATATTCGTATAAACTCGATTCAACTCGTTTTGAACTCATCACAATACTCATAATATTTATATATATATATTTACATATATACTTACATATATTCTTTTATTATATATATTTTATATGCTATATATATTATTTTTGATACTTTGTATAAGTAATATATGTTGTTATTTTAAGTTTATGTATAAGTAACATGTTTTATTATTTTATAATAATAATTTATTTAGTTCATAAAAGAATTATTGAGTCAAATATAAAATTTTTATAAAAATAAACAACTCTAATTGATTGCGACACTTTCTTAACTAATCCTATTTTGATTATTTGGCCATATTTAATATTATATAAAGGATAATTGAATACTTTAATATTAAATTAATAGTTTTATTACGTAATTTTTTAAATGACTTTAATGTATTAGGCATTTTTGATGCCATATGTATTGGAAAGTAACAATGAATCAATGTTACATTGATATCTAGTTAAAATTGATTAAGAGAAATAATCTCATTTATTTAACCGAGCTCTAGTCGAGTTACTCGAACTCGTATAAACTCGTATATTTTTTGTACTTAAGTTCGAGTCGAGTTCGATCATCATTTATTTTATATGAGTCGAGTTCGATCAGAAATTTTCAATATTTTTCGAGTTCAAGTCGAGTTCGAGTAGATATATATGCTAAATGAGCTTTTAACACTTTATTTAAATTCGACTCGGTTCGGATTCGATTCGTTTGGAGCCCTGTAACCATCACTACAAACGAAAGCGGAAAAGAGGCCAACACATCAGTTTAAGCCCAACAATTGCAGTTTCCATACGTGCCACGTGGCAGTCAAGGAAATCAATTTTATGCTACTTCCTGAGGGAGAAGCGTTTTCGGCCTCTCTCTCTCTCTCTCATTTAAAAATAAACCTTCATAACTTTCGGGTCTGATCGTACAGGCAGCTGAAGCTAACCTCCCAAGACGTGCCATTTCTCCGAAGTAATTCAACTTCTCGTACATCGCAGCTTCTGGGTATGTTTCAAAAATCTTAATGAACATGAATTTTTGTTTGGCTTCTGAAAGTTGTATTTGTATATGTCGAACAACTACCATCCGATCTTATAGCCCCATTTCTCTCGCTTTCTCTTTCTCTGCTCTTATCTGTTGACGATGTTTTGTTCGTTTTTGTGGTCTGTTATGTAAATTTCCTTTTTTATTAGTTATACTGTTGATGATAAGCATGGCTAGAAATGAACTGTGGTCTGTACATTGCTTACGAGTTCTGGCCCCTTTTTTTTTTTCAGTTCGATTGAACTCTTGATGTGTTTGCTGATTTGGGTTTTCATGAACGTTGGAAACGATGGCCCTGTTTAGATAATTTGAGATTTGATTTTCTCTGAACGATTTCAATGTTGGATGTGTTATTTGGTGCTCAACAGATTTGGGTAATGACCACTTGGGTGAAAACAATTTGCTAGGTCTTGGTACTGATGCGAGTGAAACTGATCCTAAATATCATTTACACTTGCTTAGTATTATCCTAAAATATCCTATAAATTTGTGACAGGTTGGTATTCAAAATTTTAGTTGAAGATTTGTAGTTTCTTCGTGGTATATTATTTTGTACATAAGTTCCTGTGTTTCTCTTTGTGTATATTGATATTGTCACGGACTTTTGATTAGCTAAAATATTGAAAACTTGTGAGCATTTTCAAGTTGGAAGCTCCCTAGTCCTTTATTGAAACACTTGAAAGAACTTGAGCAAAAACAGGAAATACTTTTGGTGAAAGCCTAGAGTGACTCAGAATTTTGACACTGTTTTTGAAAGATATAAAAAGTGCTTTTCTCAGTTTGGTAATTAAAAGAATAAATCAGTATGTTTTTTTTCCTTAATGAGAATTCATACAAGTTCTGGCTCTTTTTCTGCTCTATGCACATATATGTGATGTAATGTAATCCTGAAGATGGTGGGTGATTTTTGCTTGTAATTGAAGCTGCTTTGTTGGATTTGAAAAATAAGGCCAAAAATATATTCACTTAAAACCAAGTCCACCTTGAAAATCTATGGTAGTGGATAACGGTCTTTCCATATTAAAACAACAAATGACAACTAATAAGAGTTTTGGTTTAAAAAAGTGACATGGTGAGAAACTCATATAATCTGTGATTTGGGATAAGAGGATTGATATCCCTCTGCACAATTTTAAACTTTCTAGTAGACGGATGGTAACTTTATTATGCCTTAAAATCCGTTGAAAGCTGAGTTCACCAACAGCCTTTGCCAATTTTCCTAGATGGGATATCTGTTTGTTAAGCCATACAAAATATGCTATAGCTTTGTAGAGCTTGTATGATACATGCGCTAGAAACTTTTGAAGCCCAATGTATTTCATTTTTGAGTTTATCTCATTTTATTGGTGTTTTACACTTGCAATGAGAATGCCATTAGTTATGGCATAATTGTTAGGGAAAGTATGGTATGACTTAGTTTCTTACTTGGTATTCTATAAAAGGATTGGCAAGGCATGAAGTTTCATGAGGTAGATGAGAGTTTGATATATTATTGCTGAATTTCTCTCCGTTTCTTATGGTATTTATGTACCTAAACAATGCTCATTATATTGTCATTTTAGAGGCTTCCCTTCAGAGTTGATGATTGTAGATCTATGCATCTGCAAACTTGTTTACAAGATTTCTGTTTTGAATAGAACGTGGCAACTCTCCAAAGTAAAGATTGGGGGAATGGTTTTGTGAACATATCTAATTCTGTTGTTGATTGTCTTTCTATCTTCCCTGGTCGAGGTCCTAGTAATACAGATTACATAGTCTTTGTAGATTATAGAACCCCTTAGTTTTTAACATTTCTGATTTCTCTTGCCTTTTGATTTCACCATTTGGTTAGCTTAGAAATTAAAGATTCATCATTAATTAGGACAAGGAGACAAATGTTGAAATGCATGTGCATCTCCTTCTTTTTTGATAAGTGCATATGCATCTCATTCTTAGGTGGAATGGACTGATGATATATTTTTATTAAATGGTGCATGGAGACAAACAAGAACAGCTTATGTGGAGTTGTATTCCTGTTGGATTCCGGTACTAGGACTGCTTTATATGACCAGGTCTTTAGTCTAACGAGATTTCATCTATCGTGATCCACAATATAACTTTATTATTTTTCCTTCATAAGAGGAAAAACGAATAAAAAGAAAGAAAAGGAAACCCATTATGCTTTAAATTGATGGATTGTAAGAAATCAGAGGGCCATGATTGATAAATGTGCAGACTCAATTCATCTTTTGAAAGCTAGGCGGTGAAGAAATAACTATTAAATACTTATAAAAAAAAAAATACGAAACTAACTATTAAAGCTTAGTTACATAGTGCTGATGCCTAAAGCAGTGAACCAGAGAATAAACAAACAGGAATCGTACTAATCCGACTAATCATACAATGCAGACATTAGCCCTGAGTTAAAAATTGGGAACTGAATTGGCAGGTTGGTGAACTGATTGAGGAAAAGAAAGAGATTGACCACCTCATTGATATAACATCCTGTTAGGACTGATGTTGAGGAACTGAAAATCTGTTTCCAACCCTTGAGGCCAATGGTTTTAGAGAAATGATTTTAAGTAAAAGATTAGACTATATAACTGACAATAAGTGTGATTCCTTGGATTGAGTAAAGAAGGTGAATAGAATCCCACAGTGTCTGCAAGGGAGAAGTTCTTGCGCTTTATAATGATTCTAGGGGCTCCAATTATAACCTTGATTGGTTTTTTTGAGTGTAGGCTCAAATATGGTTCAGACTCTCCTTGGATCATTAAAAATGTATCAAAGACAATCCTAACTAGAAGTGTGGAACTTTAGTTATGCAACCTACAACGGAATGTCCTGAGGAGGAGATAAGATAAAAAGGGGGAAAAGAGATAGTTATATCTCGAAGTGAGTATAAGCTGGTGGTTTAGGATCCCACATTGCCTGTAAGGGAGAAGTTCTTATGGTATATAATGTTTCCAAGGGGCTCCAATTGTAATCTTAATTGGTCCATAGTGTATAAGCCCTTGTGTGGCTTGAGCATATCTTGAGCTGTTATAGTAAGTTAATTTGGAGAAGGTTAGAACTGAAAAATCTAAAGAGACCATCTTAGTGCCGATATTTAGCACATAAGTAGTAGGAAATTAGTCCAGACTATCTTTTCCTCCATTTATATGTTTCCATTACGAGTCATTGAGCTACTTAGTCAGAAGAACTTTCATTATACTATGATCATTACTAAATGAACAAGGAAACAAAAGCTAACATTTGGAAAAGAAAATGCATGCTTACCCAGATCCTAGGTTTTCATGGAGAGGCCTTGGTCTCAAACTCGGTCACTGATACAGAGCAATATTAATCAAGTAAAAAACAAATTGTTTAGTATTTACACTGAGTTGGATTTCTTTTCCAATGCTACTAACTGAAAAAAAAAAACTGATTAAATTCTGTGCATGCAGGATTGTGGAAATGGCTGGAGTTGGTTGATCCATGTTATTGATCAGCCTTTGAACTTTTTGCAACAAGTGCTACTCCAAAAACCCATTAAACGTCAATCCAGGAATCTGCTTTGTGGCTGCTGCTACAATGTCAATATTGCCGAAATTACGTTGTATCACCGTGGATGTTACTGGTACTTTGATAGCTTACAAAGGGGAACTTGGTGACTACTATTGCATGGCAGCCAAATCTGTTGGGCTGCCATGCCCTGACTACAAACGTGTGCATGAGGGCTTCAAACTTGCCTATAAAGACATGGCCAAAAAGCATCCTTGTTTTGGGTTTACCACAAAAGTGCCCAACATAGTGTGGTGGAAGACGTGTGTGAGAGACTCCTTTGTCAGGGTAAGGAAATATGACGAGGCAGTGCCTTATCATGCGTTGCTTATATTGCTGACTATCTTTTTGCTAATCATTTCATATTACATCATGGTATGGTGGTATATGCATTATGCTCCAAAAAAGTAAGTCTACAAAATGAATCCTTAACCTGATGTAGGGGGAGGGATGATGATGAGACTGAGTAAAACTGTGTTTTTTGGCTCACAATTTTACATAAATATGCAATTCTATAATTTTCTCGTTAGGAAGTTAAAATGCAAGTTTTGTTTTTCCTACAGGCTGGATATGACTATGACGAGGATACATTTGAGAAGGTGTTCAGACGCATATATGCATCTTTTGGTTCATCTGCTCCCTATACTCTCTTTCCAGACTCCCAACCATTTCTAAGATGGGTGCGTGAGCAGGGGATTAAAGTTGGGATTGTTAGTAATGCAGAGTATCGGTATCGAGATGTAATTCTTCCGGCCATGAATATCAACCAGGTAAAGAAATCATTCTGTTTTGGATTCTGCTTCCAAAATTCTTATTTGGTATATCTTTAAATTAAAGTGTTGGAGAGATTGGATTTAGCATCGGTGTGGAAATCTACCAACTGGTAATACTTCAAACTGTCACATACTGATACTGATACCGACGCAGCTGATCATTATCAAACCACAATTGTGGACACTTTCATTTATTATGGTGGAATTGCTAGCTTGTTCTAGTTTTAATACACTAATTTTGTCCCGTATCAACGATGTTGCACTGTTTATCTTTGTTCACATGATCAACATAAGATTATGGAGGGAGGGAGGGAGGGAGGGAAAAGGGGAGGGGAGAGGGGGAGAGAGAGAGAGAGAGAGAGAGAGAGAGAGGGGGGGGGGTACGGTGTCAAAATGTTCTGAATGTTTTTACAAATTTTAAACCAAAAGCTTCCTTCCCTGAAAGCCTTAGATTTCTTCTCTACTCACTACTCGAAATGCCAGACAGCTTTCTAAATTTGAACTTCTGAAACTTGTGAGTTGGGAGATAGTGCAAACTATTAAGCTTCCAAAGTCAATAAATTGGGAGACGATGATGTGGCTTTATAGGAGCACGTTTTGATACTTAAAAAATTATATATTACAGTTGATATCAATACACATCACTTCAAGCTTTGTAAGAAATTTTAGTGAAGGGTGGTAATTTTTTGGCTGTTGCTTCATTGTTATCTTCCGTACATGCATCTATATGCAGACAAGTGTAACATCACTATGTATCTCTGTTCTTTCATATGTTGACTAAGTTATTTGATGTTGAATTTCATGTCTGCATGGGACTTTGGATGTTAGACTAGAAATGCTGATCTTGTCAAGTCTAATGTGTTATTCAGGGATCTGAATGGGACTTTGGGGTGTTTTCTGGTCTCGAAGGTGTAGAGAAACCTGACTCAAGGATTTACGAAATTGCACTGGAGAGAGCTGGAAATATTGCACCGGAAGAAGTTCTGCATATTGGGGACAGCATCCGCAAAGACTATGTGCCAGCAAAGACTCTGGGAATGCATGCATTGCTGTTGGATAGATTCAAGACGCCTGATGCTGAGGTATGGAGAAAATCTGGTGCCATTGTGCTTCCTGATTTAATGGCAGCAAAAGATTGGCTTACTTCAGGAAAGTCAACCTGCTGACTGGCTTTCTTCTCTCTCCTTCATGAGTTATGTGGATAATTCTTCCCCAAAATTTTGGTTTATGCACAACATATGACTCAAATTCCTCAGGGATTTGATGTGGGAGAAATTAACCCTAGCTGCGATTTTAATGAACTTTACATTTCCATTGATTGTTATCTTGCAAAACAGGTTGAAATGATGCACTCTCGCATGTGTACCCCGAGGTCATGATTGCCATTAATTCTGATGCAAACGCCATGTTCTAGCCGATGTTGGGAATGTAGTCATGGTGAGTACAGGCGGGCGGAAGAAAATGGGGACATGTTGAGTCATTAATAATAAGGAGAATCATAAAGGAACTTTGAGACCATCCTTACGTAGAATACTACAGGGCATGAACCAAACCAAACTAAACTAGTCCTAATTTGCAGTTCAAACAAATAGAATTCTAATACAATTTTGCAACAGATTAGATTTCTTGGAAATCTTATAAGAATCGCCAATCGGATTAGAAAGGAAGGAATAAATCCAAGGGATAAGACTGAACTAAGCAAAAGGATTAAGGCCCTGTTTGAATAATGAACGTGTTTTATTTTGTCTCATTATTATAACTTCGTAAATTTTCATATAAAATATAATAAAAAATTTAATTTTTTCAAGTTTTATAATAATAATAATAATAATAAATAATATTATAATAATATTTTATTCAATTTTTATCTAAATCCTTATTATCTCATCTAACTTTACAAACCGTAACTAAGACCTCTATAAAAGGTGGGAACCACTACAAACATAAAAGGCACTTCTATACTCTCTCTTGGGACTCACACACTCTCTCTCTCTCTAGATAGCTGAGCACCATATCAACGTCCAAGTACTATTAGGGGCCATTTCACTATGTTGTCCATCGGAAAATTGCATCAACAGATGGCGCCATCTATGGAATCGAGTTACCGCTCTCCAAAAAAAGATTGCATGACCTAACAAAAGCTAGTTCCACACAAAAAAGGCACTACACTCTACAGAGGATTACAGCTGAAAAGAAGGGATAGTGGAGTACTAGATCAAAAGGGAGCCACTAAATTGAGCCACTGAATTATTCAGCTAATTCCAGGCACAGAATAATCTAGCAGCCTGTCCATATTCCAATCAAAGATGTCATATCAGCAACTTGAAGATCCCTCTGCTGGATTAACTCTGCCTTTTCAGCTAAAATTCCTTTTCTAAACCAATCCTCAAACCGGAAAATGAGTTGCCCTTCTTTTATAACCCACTTACAGCGTTGAACAACTTCCTGGATCAAAGGCAAGATTGATTTTCCAAAATACTGGAATCCTACCATTATGGGAAGAGTGAAAAAGGATGGGGCATTGTCAGGTTCCTGCCTGAAAGCAGAAAGTGGGATTTTTAGGTTGTGATTTGAAGATATAAAGTGGGAATTGGTATTGGTTACAAGGACAAGATTGCTAGTGTTGTAGCACATGTAATTATTTTGGGCAAAGTTCTTCTGGTCTTGTTGCTTTAGCTATGGATCATCCTTGAACTTGTTCTCACCATAGCCAGACAAAATAAAAGCGATCCATGAAAGTGGAAGTGAAGAACAATCAAATAGATTCCCTCTGAAAGAGTTCAACCTCAGCAAGTCCAGGAGTGAGGCCCTTTTGGTTCCCGTTTCTTGCAGAAATCCAATTCTTCTTGCAAATAAAATCATAACGACCCTCTTTTTTTATGCAGATTCCCAAAATTAACCCAATCGAAAGAGAGAGAGACCCCATGAGAGGCAGTCTACACCGACACAAAAGCACTCCGTATGAGATATCTGTCATGACACCATGCAATTTACTTATAACCCCAGCATTTGGATATAGGAGAATCTGTCTAGACGTGATCATCCATCTTTACCTTCAGTTAGATCAAACAGTGGCTGGGAACATTGAAGAAATTCCTCTTATCCATCAATTTTCTCAGCATCTCCAAACATCCCCACATCTTCACCTTCAGTCAGACCAAACTGTGGCCTGGAACTTTGAAGATTTTTCTCTTATCCATCAATTTTCTCAGCCTCTCAGCATCTACAAACATCCCTACACCTGCAAAGATGTTGGACATGAGCACATAATCCCCTCCATATTCTCTTTCCATCTCCAATATCTTGCCGGTGACTCTCTCACCCATCTCAACGTTATCGTGAAAGCTACAAGCACCCAAAAGTATCCTCCAAATCACCACATTAAGAATCTCGACAGGAATCCCCAATGCCATCTTCTCCGCTTCTTCTAACCTCCCCGCTCTCCCCAACATATCTATTAAACACCCATAGTGCTTGATATCTGGGACAATTTGATAACTATTTAGCATCTTGTTCAGAAATTTTAGCCCCTCCTCGACCAGTCCACCATGACTACAGGCATTTAAAAGACTCAAGAAAGTTACCCGATTCGGCTTCATTCCAACTTCCTCCATCCTCTCGAACCTCTCCATAGCTTCTTTTCCCATGCCGTGCATTGCAAAACTAGATATTATGGATGTCCAAGACACCAGATTTTTCCTCTGGGCAGATGTATCCTCGAACAATGTTGATGCACTCTTTATGCATCCACATTTTGCATACGAGTCTATGAGAGAATTTGTAATGCGTATGTTAGATGTATTAAATCCTCTTTTCTCCCCATAAGCGTGAACCGATTGGCAGATTTTAAGGGCCCCCATAATTGATATAGCCGGAAATATGGCAAGGAGAGAGATTTCACTGGGTTTTATACCTTCATAAATAACCATTCTTCGAAATAAAGACAAAGCTTCGACGGGCCGATTCATGCGTGTGTACCCATCAATGATAGCTGTCCATGACACAACAGTCCGAGTAGGCATCTGATCGAAGAGAGAACGAGAAAGTTGGAGATGACCCCATTTCGCCAAACCGGAGATCATGACATTCCAGGTTACGGTGTTCCTCTCAGGCATTTCGTGAAACACGTGCATGGCTTCAAGTAAAGACCCACAAACTGCATATGCATATACCAAAGCAGTTTGGACATAAACTTGGGACTGAAAACCAACTTTGACGATGAGAGCATGGAGTTGCAGTCCTGAGAAGATAGAGTGTAAGTTAGCACAGGTATGGAGTAGGAAAGTGTAGGTGAAGCTGTCAAAGGAAAGACAGTTGAGGTTTTTGTAAAGCAGGAGAGCTTCCAGAGGGAATTGGCCGAGGGAATAGCAGCGGAGCAGGGTGTTAACAAGGAGAAGGATATGGGATGTGGACTGGTGGCTGTGTAGAAAGCCAGAGGTAATGAAGTGAGAGTGGACTTGTTGGGTGGCTTGGCGGCTCGATGAGTGTTTTTGTAAGAGAGAGACCAAGTGCTTTAGTAGTTGCTGTTGCTGTGGTGTATTAGGCCGGAGATGGGTGGCATGGTGCAAGGAAGAGGAGCAAGAACAGGACAGCCCTTTGGCTATCAAGTGAAGATGCGGCACTCTCCTCCTCGACCTCAGCATACTGCTTTCAGTTGTTGCAAAATTTTTATACCATGCTAGATCATTTCTCTCATTGTCGATACAAAAGAGATATATGCACCGTTTAATTCGCGTTGCATGGCAGTTGCTTCATCGTCTGTCTACTTCGGCCCATAGGTTCCATCCAAGACATGGACTGTATGTATTAATTAACACGACATATAGATATCGCAAGAAAACTTGAAAGTGGTACAGATGTGAAATACTCAATATGCATTGACTATATATACACACACACACACACACATACATATGAATGCCTTTCCAAAACTTTCTATGTAGATATTTCACAGTAAAGGATCAATTTTTTTTTTTTTCCCCATAGTTTTTCTTTATCGATATATGCACAAGCAAAAAATAAAAAAGGATCCTCAATTATACCCAGTACGAGAAAGAACTTAAACATTGATTCACAATACATTAAAATAGCATAAAAAACGACAACAAAATATTTTTGTTTTCAGAAACAAAGAAAGTTGATGGTCGAGACAGAGATCTAAACTCCCTCTAGCCACTATGGATTTTGTTCTGCAAGAGAAGACGTAAATGCTGGAATCACTTTGGTCAGACAAACCAAATGGGTCAAGGGCTTGCAACCAAAGAGGCTAAGGGCATGTTTAGACAGGTAAATAATTCTTAAATTTCTCAAAATTTTTCATAATTTTATTTCTAAATATTACTCAAACATAAAATATTTCAATTTCAAATTTTCAAAGTTTTCATCTAATCATTATCCAAACACAAAAGGCAATACAACTTTTACAAAATTCAAAACAAAACAGAAAAATCAACAAACCTTTTACAAATTTCAAAAGAAAAATAATATTAAAAAATAATATTCAATCAATTTTTAACTTTATAATATTTTTATTCATTTTTTCTCTCTTCTTTCCAAAAACCCAATAGAACATATTCACACAAACTATTTCACTACTATTCACAAAATTATGAGATACTCCAAGTGTTCAAACATGCCCTAAGTGATGATAATCCATATTGATATGTCATGGTAGTTCCTCTAGACCTATAAACAAGAAGACTGAAGCGAAAAACATCTTATCTTACATGCAGTGATAGCCTTGTCAATGGTGGTTTCCCTTATCAGTGTGACTATGGCGACTTAGGCTTGAGCACCGACCAAGTTGGAGTCGGTATGGCCAGCCTTTGACTCTAACTCCGACTTAGACATATTTTTCGAAGCGGAGTCAGATTTTGGACTTTTTTTATTTTTAAACTTCATATTTGGGCCTTTTTCTAAAATAAAAAAAAATTATGTAGGCATTTTTTTAACCTCTAAGAACATTGCTGTTTTACTTTGAGTGAGGCATTTTCACCGTTTTGTGACCAAAACAGAGTCAAACAACGCCGGCGTTGTTTGACTCTGTTTTGACTCTATTTTGGCCATTTTGAGCCTTTTCTTTTTTTCTTTTTTTTTTAAATTTTTATAAACCCTAAATCAATCAAATTCTAAAGAAATTTTAATCTTTGTTTTAATCATAAATTTCTTTATTTATGGTTTTTATAATCTTTTTTTTATTACTAAATGTAATTCTTAGTATTGATTATTAACAATTACTATTTAACTCATATTTAATTACATGTTATTATACTATAGTAATGTTTAAATATTCTTAGTATTTATTATTACATGTTATTAAATATTAACTTAGTATAATATTTTATAGTAATGTTTAATTTATTCTTATTAGTTATTATAATATTATACATTAGTTATTATATATTAGTATTTCATGTTAATATGTTCTTACACATTAGTGGCTTAGTGCGTATACATTATTTGTATTACATGTTATTATAGATTGATTACTATACATTATTATTAAATGTTATTATAATTTAATATTTATACATTAGTATTATATATTATTATAAATTGATTATTATACATTACTACTACATGGTATATCAGGTACATTAGTGTTATATGTTATTATAGTATAAGTGTATTATTTTGGTACATTTGTTTATACTAGTATTTAACTCAATATATAAGTTATATTTATATAAAATATATATGATTAATATATAAAAAACACAGATATTTTTTTAAAATTATATAAAATATCGAAGTCGGAGTCAGAATCGAAGTCGGAGTTAGAGCGGAGTCGAAGTTGGCACATTTGTGGCGCCCTCGACTCCCATGTATAAAAGGTGGGAATCGTGACACCGGGATGATGACAACATAGGTTACGTACTCCAAACGATAAGTGCTAAGTGTGTGTATATGCAAAAAGCATGTACAACAAACATCATAGTGGATAATTAAAAGATAGCCAACTAAGTATCATAATTTTTTTTTATACAAAACCACTAAAATAAAAGTCATTCAAAAAGTTATACAGTTATCCAATAAAATAAAGTAAAAGCTAAGATACATAACCAAAAGGGAGAATCAAATCCCAAGACACAAAAAGCGACCACATTCACTCCTTTGGTGGAGCCAATCCCTCAGGCACAATGTCCTCCTCGGTATCAAAATCTACGGCTCCATAAAACGGAACCATATGATAGAATTACCATAGTGAGATTATGAATTTCAGTAAGTAATCAACCAAATAACACAAGAGATAAAAACACATTAATGCAATCAACATGTATGTGTGCACATGATGAAACATGTATGAAACCAAAACCATCATTTTTTTGAAAATGACCACTTTTTCAACACACGCAAAAAATCCTATTTGACCCAAAACACGCTACCAAATACCATCTGAAAGTGGCCCAAACATAAATCCACAATTTTCCTAGAAAATGGTCCTTGTAGCCATTTAATCCTAAACCACCATTTTCTTAGAAAATGGCCCAACATATCCATTATCATAAACCATCATTTTTCTAGAAAATGGTCCATATAAATATACATTCATTTAGTTACTGGAGGCTGGAATTACAAGCGGGACTTATCACTATCTCTGCTTACCACCATCCCTAGAGCTTGCACTGTAGGCGGGAGAATCACAGGTGGAACTTACCACCATCCATACAGCTTGCACTGTAGGCGGGAGAGACTTACCACCAACCCTACAGCTTATAATGTAAGCGGGAATCACAGGCTAGACTCTACCACCGTTCTTGCTTACCACCATTCCCATAGTTCATTTTCCTTTCTTTCATTCTTTTCAATCATTTCATTACGCATGCATCCAAAAATTTTCTTAGTTTTCAAACATAACACATGAAAATGTATGCAAACAGTATATTTAATGTCATGGCATATCGCGAATTAGATAAAATGCACCAATTACATTCCAACTCCACAATTAAACCCATCCTCCAATTTGGCCCAAGGCCACATCCAAAAACAACCGCAATCCATAAATCCACACTGCACAGACCCAAGGCCCGTCACAACCAATCAGATTGTAGAAAACAAGTTAATGTAAAAATATATTTAAATCTCAATAAATTTTTTGAAAAATTACTTACAACAGCGAATAAAATCTGGAAGATCAAGGGTGATGCCAAAAGTGACTGAGCAGCGGTGGAGCAGTGATTTTACAAAGACTAGTCGCGGGTTTTGAAACAAGGAAAATCAAGGGGGAGCTACGAAGAGGCTTGGGCTGGGCATGGAAGAGCTAAGGGAGGTCTGTGGAGTTGATGGTGGCGGCTTGGAGCCGTAGGTGTCTATGCACGGCTGATCTGGCTATGTGGGAGAGAGAGAGCCCGTGAGAGAGTGAGAGTGTGTGGGAGGGGCTATGGGCTTTGGGTCAAGGGGTGGAGGAAGGGTTGGTTAGGGGAAGCTCGTGATGGCAGCTGGAGGCTGTGGGTGGTGGAGCTTGGCCATGGGTCATGGAGGACTCGTGAGATAGAGAGGAGAAACAGGGAGGAAAGGGATTGCCGTGGGAGTTGGATTTAGTGGAGGGAAGGGTTGCCGGTGAAGGGAGCAGCTGCTAGAGGCATGGAGGTGGCTTATGGCGGGGCTGGTAGAGGCGAGAGGGAGAGAAACCCATGAGAGATGGGTTCGTGCGAGATGGAAGTTGAGCTCGGTGAAGGTGGGTCATCGTCGTGAGGGGGAGCCTGCGAGGTGGGTGGTGACTAGTGGTGGCACACGGCGGCGTGGCTTGGGTGAGCTAAGGTGCACAGTGGAGAAAGAGAGGGGGAGGTCGTGTGGGCTGGGGGGAAAAAGGGGAAGAGAGAGAGAAAAAGGAAGAAAGGAAAAAAGAAAAAGGGAGAAAAAGAAAAATGGGAAAAAGAAAAAAAAAATAAGAAAAAAAAGTAAGGGAATTAGATTCAGGCCCTTCATCTCAGGGTCTTAAAACTGATCTAACAGAGAGGATTAAAACAATTGATTAACTTAAAAATACAGCAATTCCGTAAAATTAAAATAGTACAACCAGCAGTAAAAATAATTTGAAATAAAGAGTCAATAAATAATAGATAATAATTAATAACGAGAAAAAGCTCATTAAAATAAATTAAACAACTAAAGTAGTGATAACTATAAAATACTATAACAATAATAATAATAACCCATTTAAAATAAAGGAACTCATAAAATAATTAATAAAATAACTAATTAAAACACGAAGAAATGAGGGATGTCACATCCTCCCCTTTAAAAGAAAATTTCATCTTCAAAATTGGCAAGGTCAAACATTAAAAAAATTATGGCAGATTACAAGGTACAACCCAGAACAAGCTTGAGAAAAACATACCATTAATGACGCCTAACCAAATATGGGTACTGCTCTTCTCATGTCTACTCCTATAGGGGCTTCCATCATACTCATACTAGTCTTCCAGTGCCACATAACATCTAGTATTCCTAGGACAGCCATGAAATCCGAAATACTTCCACAAGAACCTTAATACAACACTTAATGAATCCCAATGATTAATAGCTTCAAACAATAAGCTGTGCTGACCTCAACTGACTCTTATGCTTTAACTTCCAAACCTTCATTGTATTCTACACTTTGGAACCTATTAGCCGCTTCTTAAGTTAACAATCAAAAACATAATTTGTACAATTGAATGATTAATCTCCAATGGCAAGTATCGTCTCAAGATTTCAAGTAACCACTAATTCCTCAAGATCAACACAAAGTTTGAACCCCCCAACTATATCCTAAAATATCACGCTTTTGTTGTGCACTCTTATAATTCGCCAAAATGCATAAAATTATGTCCTTATAAATTAATAGCATCGAGTACAAGCTAGCTCAACACTTACTAATAAGAAAACTCTTACCACATTTTGGTAGAAAATACTCTATCTCCCAAAACCATAAATTATCACACATATTCCTCAGTTGGCTCTCGCTGCCTTAATCAAAATCAATATTTCACAATATACAACCATGATTGTTGACATAAAACTAGTACCAATCAACCTCAACACCCCAAATTGAAAACAAGTAACATCATCTCAAAAATACACAAGTCCAATCTAAGATAAAGATCATACCCTAAAAGACTCGAACCCATACTGGCCAACCAATAAAAGCACCTATAAATCTCTACCCAACAACATATACTTAAAAGCTCACCACCTCAACTTTGAATATCATCTAATTTGGCAGTGACTAAACTCAATACCAACCACCATTGAATTCACCAAAACATTATTGAAACCTTCTTGGTAACTCACTCACATGCTTCTACTCCCATAAGCTCTAGTATTAGCATGACTAGTTCCTTCAATAGTACATTACAATTAAACATCAAGGTAGGCCATGTTGTTCAAATCTCCAATCCACCAAAAACTATTGCACAACACTCCTGGATCCTAATGCTTCATTACCTCATAAATCTGGTTATGTTATCCACCGTTGATGCCTAAGCTTCAGCTTCCAAGCCTTTATCGTACACCACACATTGGTGACCCAACAATTTCTCTTCAAGTTAAGTAACAATGTCCATAATTCTTCCAACGGGACGTTAAATCTCCAAATGAAAGTATAGCCTCCAAAAATTTAAATTCCTATGTGATCTCAAGTCACAACTAATTCCTAAAGATAATCACAACAATTACTGCCAACCATCACTTCATTGAGTATCATGTTTCAACTGAACACTCTAATCAACTCACAAAAAAAACTAAAGCTAAGATCTCTTGAATTTAATATTATCGTATCGAATTCACTTCAACACCTACCAAAACCACTTCTTCCAAGCCAAAAAATGAAAGAAGGAACTATACTCTCCGGAATTCATACATACTCACAACTATTACACGTCGATCTCATGCATTCTTAGCCAAAACCAATACTCTTCCAAACATAAAAGTGATCCATTACTACCATTTCCATCATGTGGACCTATATCCTCAAAATCAACAAAAATCATTTCTTGAATCTGCACCATCTATTATCCTTAAATTTAATATGGATCAAATCCTAAAACCTGCCACTATAACCGCGAGCTAATAACAATTATTTTCCAAACTAGATCAATATCTTCAATCCTCATAGAAATACACGAACTGGATCAATACTTTTAGTCCTCAAAGAAATATTCTCCTTGAAAATTCCTATATCAATAACTCAACTCTGAGCAACCCCATTTTAATGGTTACAGACTAATCAATGTTCAGAACAGATCAAGCTAGCATACCAAGTCTGTGGAACTAAAAACTCAATTTTTATTATAAATCAGTCCTTCAAGTCTGCAATTCTAAAACCTTAAACTATATAAGAATCATTTTTCGAAATCTACAAGATCAATGACCTTAAATCTAAAAACAATTGCCTTTTAAAGCTTGTAGATTCTAAAGCCCCAAATATTATCAAATTGCTTATCAGAGTCGGCAAGATCTAAAACTTCTAATTCAAATAATCCCTCAAATGCTTGTTGAACCTACCACCTTAAATCCCATAAGCTTGTTTCATAAAATCTATAGGGCCTCAAACCTTAGATGAAGTTCTTATAAATCTATCATTGAAGTTTGTTAAACTTACAACCTCCTATTCTATAAACTCATTTCATAAATTCTATGGAATCTAAGACCTCAATTATCCTAAATGATTTAAATCTATTTCCCCTCCTCAATTGTGACTTGAGTTCCTACTCCAAAGATTTTGCCTAGATCATGTCGTTCCTTTCAAGTATTGATATTATAAAAGCAAACCAAATCGATAAGAGTTCAGGCCTACTACACCAAATATTCATACCTAACCATGACATTCTCGGTCATACCATCTTTCTGCCTTAGAGTAACCCTTAACCCCACTTTTTAACTCAAAACAAAGCAAAGTAAAATAAAATAAATTAATATAAAATAAAATAAGATGATATAACATAAAATAAAATAAACTAATTTCAAATTAAAATTTTAAAATTTTCTGGTATTGCACTTACGAACATGTGGTCTTTACCTAGAACTGAACCGCTCTTATACCACCTGTGGCGCCATCGACTCTCACGTATAAAAAGGTAGGAATTGTGACACCGGGATGATGACAACATAGGTAATGAACCCCAAACAACAAGTGCTAAGTGTGTGTATATGCAAAAAATGTACAACAAACATCGCAGCGGATAATTAAAAGATAGCCAACTAAGTACCATAATTTTATTTTATTTATTTATTTTTTTTTATACAAAACCACTAAAATAAAAGTTCTTCAAAAAGTTATATAGTTATCCAGCAAAATAAAGTAAAAGCTAAGATACATAACCAAAAGGGGGAAACAAATCTAAAGACACAAACAACGACTACATGTCACCTCTCCGGCGGAGCCGATCCCTCAGGCTTAACGTCCTCCTCTGTATCAAAATCTATAATTTCATAAAACGGAACCATAGAGTAGGATTACCACAGTAGGATTATGAATCTCAGTAAGTAATCAACCAAACAACGAAAGAAATAAAAACACATTAATGCAACCAACATGTATGTGTGCATATAATGAAACATGCATGAGACCAAAACCATCATTTTGGCATTTGTGAACGAAAGTTTCAATTCGATGTATTCTTCCCTAATTTCACTCGAAGAACAAAAAATGAAAGATGGAAAGAATGAAATGCTTTTGGAACGCACAAAATGCTTATTCCCAAGTTTCACTTAAAGAACGAGTTTCGGTTGGCTTCTCTGATCTCTTCTTTCTCAAGTTTTAGTCAATATCTCAATTTTAAAAAAAATTTCTAACAGATGCTGACGTGGAAAAATCAACCGATTACACGCCGGTTATAAATGCCGATTGTATGTAGTAGAATTGGTATCAGAGCTTCACATTTGTTACGAGTCTGGCATCTAGTATGATTCATCCCTACAAGCTTATAACTCTAGCAAATTTTGCTTAGCTCTTTGATGGACTCCCTTGTCAAACAAGCTAACCCTTGATGCTCCATGCTCGGACCGACTAAGTGATTGCCTTACTCGTTACTCAGGGTGAACTTTATTATTTTTCCTTGATGCTCAATGTGTAGGTGAGTGAGCTTCATTGCTCGCCTATGAAGTACATTTCTTTCCAGCATGCATGTGATGTGCCAAGATTTCCTTATTTTGTCTTTCATAGCAGTAGGTAATGTTTGTCCACAGTGCTCGTTGGAACTTTACATAGTAAAATAATCAGGGTGTATTATGAGAAAGTGATAAGGGAGTTATCTTCGTATATGTTTTAGCGTCTTTTTTCCTAGATAGCTCTCTTTTAATCTAGTACTCTACTATCCTTCTTTCCCACTATAATCCTTTGTAATGTAGTGCCTCCTTTGTGTGGAACTAGTTTTTGTTGGGTCTTGCGTTCTTTTGTTTAAAGAGTGACAACTCAATTCCACAGACAACACCAATTGTTTATGCAATTTCTTTACAGACAACACAGTTGAATAGCCCAAGATATGGTGCATAGGCGAGACTAAAGCTTGCCCCGAGCAACCATTAGGCTAGTACTTTGCTCACCTGTGCACTAAAGCTCGACGAACAATGAAGCTTGATCGTCACTTGCTGGTGCAAAAGCTAGCAACCTCAGATACTTTTAGCAACCCACCGACTACAATGCACGCCTCGAGGTTCCAACAAGGAATAGTATGGGAAAAATCTCGTGCTAGCAACTGAGGTTCCTCAATCAGTCCCACCAAAGAATATTTATCAAGAGATGTGGACACACGTTGGCAGATATTAATTTTTGTGCTAAAAATGCACTCAGCTTCAGTTGATTTAGGTTCAACTCTCTCGTACATTTGACCCCTTTTGCCCTCATACTTTATGTGCGAGGTATGCACTTGGCGATCCATATGGAAGGTTTTTAACAAATAGTAGAAGATCTGCAACCAGCCTATGACATCCCCGAATTTCTAGTTGCATCTATTCCCCAGATCTTCCCTATGACCAAGCTGTTACAGTAGTTGCACGGAAGTTCTATTTGGTGAGGAAAATGTTCCATCTTTGATATGCTCATTCAGAATACACCAACCCAAAATACAGCTCGATAGCTAGTTCCTTGATTGATCACTTATGCTAGTGATTGGGACTAAATGGTATAACCAAATGAAGATGGGGGTGGAAATTTAAAATAGGATGGAAAAAAGTCCCAAGGCTGAAAATGAGTATAAGATGGAAAATGTCCCAAGTGGAAAAATACAATAGGACGGATAAAGGTCCTAAGTCGAAAATTAGAGAGTCCAAAGGCATAAAATGAAGATAGGACATTGTAGAAAAATACAATAGGGTGGAAAATGAAGATATAAGAAGAACAAATAAATGAGGATAACATGAATCTTACCATTAGAGAAGGCTCATCAGCTGATGACGGTTCTTGCACAATGTTATTACCAATACAGAAGATGAAGTTTGGAGCCAGATAGAGTCGGTGAAGGTCAACTCCTACCACTAATTATCATGATCTTTATTTGACAAAACATTTGAGAGGCTCCGATCATGGGTGGATAAGATTTGAAAAATGCTATGCCCACCGCTTAATCCTCCCGCTGGCTGCTCCCGCTTGATGTGGCATGCCCACGTGGCATCAACATTTTCAGTTGTAATTCACAATAGTCATTGCCTTTCCTGCTCACCATTTCATCTCCAAAAAGCCCTCCCCCACCAAACTTCAAAACCGCTTTGTATGTTTGGACTCGGGTAATGCTACAACTCCTAAAGAGCTTTATCGCTTGGCCTTCCCCCTCCTTTCCTCTTCAGAATTCAAAAATCCCCAACCCCAACCAGCCTACCTTCATATCCTCTGGTGAAAAGAAGCCTATCAATTGACGTTGCTAATGGAGCTGATGATGGTAAAGAAAAGAAGGCAAGGCGAGAAATGAAGGGGTTGGTATCAAAGATGCTTCGTGAGAATTCTTCAAAAAATGACCTTCGGAAAGAATCATTGCACTCAGCTTGTGATGGGTCTTTGCAATTGCTTCACCACCATTTTATGCAAGCAGCCGGACTGGACTTACAGGGTGTGGGCCAGGTTGTGCTACAAGCAAATAATTTACATTGGATTTTGGATATTCTGATCGATAGGCAGATAGTTGAGGATTTTTTGAGAACATGGGCATCACAATCTGAATTCTTTGCTGCACATTCTAAAGTGGCCGCAGTTCATAGGTTCGAGGTTAGCAGAGTTACAGCACGGCTATTGTTGGGATTGGGAAGGGGCAGCTATTGGCTTCTAAAGATGTGGGTTACTTGCTATTGAGGACATGGCTAGAGCCATTTTATGATGATTTCGGATGGATGAGGAGGGTGTCAAGAGGCCTTGACCTTCACTTAATAGAAGATGGTCTTAGCAAAACCATTCTCACTCTGCCTCTCTCTTGCCAACAAGATTTTTTGCTTGCTTGGTTTAATTGTGTCCTGAATTCGGGTGAAGGTTATCTAACGGAAAATGCTACACCAATCGCTTAATCCTCCTGCTGGATGCTCCCGCTTGATGTGGCATGTCCACATGGCATCAACAGTTGTAGTTGTAGTTCCAAGCTCCCGACAGTTTCAATTGAAGCAATTCATGGCCGGTGGTGAAGATGCAATGGAACCTCCATCACTGTATCCTTGTCGAAGGACATATCCAATCTACTTCCAACTTTTGATTTCTTCGATTCTGGTAACTCCACCCCTTCATACCTATTATCTTTTTTCCTTTTTCTACTATCAAGAGATGTTACTAACTTGATTATGTTAAAAGAGGAATTAATTCCAGCTCTTTTTTTCCACGAATATTTCCTACCACCCTTAATCGAAACACTATTTCCTTCAAAAAATTTTTGCTGATCAGACTCCATCTGATGCTTCTTTCCAATACTGCCCTTGATTAAACTCATAATAGAATCTTCTTTACCTCTCACCTCCCCCACATTTTTAGGACTATTCCTTTTCATATAAAACTAATCTTTTTTTTTTTTTTAATTTTTTATAAGTAGAAGACTTGCTGACGTGTCATGTTATCAGTAGTTGCTAAAAAAAGGAATTTTAGCTGGATCTGGATACAAGATGTTCCCTTGTAGAAAACATGTTCAAACTTTATCTAAAATGGGATTCCAAAAAATTTGAATGAAAAGTATCTAATTTTTTAATTCAAATAAACTTTGCCTTTACCCTTCAGAATCTTTTAACTTGTATATACTCAAAAAACTAAAAAATTTGGTGTGAAAATATTTTAAAGATATAAATTTGTAAAACTCCTAAACCTTGGCCACTAAAATATAGAGTTACATACTCCCAAATTCCTTGTAGAAAGAATTATTGAGATTTTCAAGGTATTCCAATAATTTCCTTCTCTTTTGTCTTTAGTTCCCTTTATATATATAGATATCTACTATATAATCTACTATATATATAAACGCGAATGTTGGATGAACAATATTTTTGTATAACAATTTTGTTACCGATTTTGCCCCTGTTTTGTTTTCCAAATTTCCTTTTTGCCTAGTTGAATGTGTATGTTTTTGCCCTTGGGTTCTTTTTGCTTTTAAACCAACGAAAATCTCTCTCTCTCTCTCTCTCTCTCTCTCTCTCTCTCTCAGCCATCTCTATTTCTTTCTCCATTAGCCGCAACCCTTTCTTTTTCATTTTTTCACAGTTGTTGTCATCCTTCACAAATCACCGATCATACACTTTTGGGTCATCGGGTTGCAGTTGAGCTCTGTTTTCTATGTGGATGGAAATTATGGCAAAAATCGTTGATGTGTTGGTCTTCATCATCGACTTGCAATTGGGCCCTATAGTTCTTTAGATTTGTCGTAAAGTTTCAGCCCTATTCTCTAGATTTGCTTTAGATCTGTTTGGAAGCATGTGCTCATATTTTTTGTATTAACATATGAGAGGAATGATTTTTTTTTTTGGTGTATTTACAGGTGTGTTTGGTATAGATCTTAGTTATTTGGTGGAGAAAGACGCCATAGCCAGCTACAAAGAGGATGTGAGGATGAAGATGGAGGGATGTTTGGTGGTGTGTCCCAAGCCTTATCATTTCACGACATCCAATTTTTTTTCCCGATCTTTTACTGTAACCCTATAGTATTTTTTTTTTCTTAGCTTTTCTTTGTTTAGTTGCTAGGTGGAGTAGTGGTGGATCAGGATGGCTCGAGTTGTGGAGGCCCACGGTGGCTTGTGGTGGCATTGCAAGCTGCTATGGGTGGCGATGCTATTCGTGGTTACATAGACTGTCTAGATCCGAGAGGGAGAGAGATCCTAGGGGAGAGTAAAGAGATTACCATAGGTGGTTGGCATGGGGAGATTTGTGGCATTGCGGCTGATAGGGCTGGGGCCAGTGGATGGCTCAAGGCGGTGATATAATGATTTAACGAGATTCGGGAGATAAGAGAGAGAGTACTTCGGATAGGAAGAGATAGGACTTGCGGTGGGGAACTTACCATTGACTGTGTGCTTGTGGTACCGTCGATTTGCGACGGCATTTGGCGGAGAAGGTGGTGTGAGGGAGAAATCAGGGAGAGAAATGGTGTGTTTCGGCATGGCTGCAGGGAGAGAAAGAGACGGTCGGATGTTGGGGGGTTCGGTGTGGGGTGATGATGTCGATGTTGCGGTGGTGACTGCTAGTCACGGTGGTGGTCGGCGAGGGAAGGGGGAGGCTTTGGTGGCTTGCGGAATTGGGGAGAGGGATAGAGAGAGGTAGCTGGACTTGGGAGAGTGAGAAGGAAGAAGAAAATGAGGGAAAAAGCTTTAATCTAGGCCATTCATCCTAGGGTTTTTAGATCTAATCCAATAGTTAGGATTTAATCATGAGATTGAGCTACTTTTTATTTTTATGATCACTTTTTTTCCCCCTTATGGATGCATTTAAAGTCGAATAATAGTATTTTTTGTATTAGATTTTATCTATAGATCACTTTGATTAATGTGTTATATTAATTACTGTGATTGAAAAATAATAAACAAAGTTATTTTCTTTCGTTGGATAGCTCCATTTCGTAATTAACGGGTGGAATCAAAATGATATTACTTGGCATCACCTCCATCGAGATTTTATTTTATTATCTCAAATCACCAACACAAAAGCTAAAGACAAAGGAAAGTATAAACATCTAAAGATTTTGAATCTAGAACGTTTTAGAAGGTTTTAGACGTGAGAATGTTAGTCGGAAAGGGAAAAGTTGAAATGGAAAAAATGGTCAGTTGATTAAAAAATGCATGGACATATATGGAAATAAATATGTTTGGAATTTGAGAATAAAAACAGGGACAAAATGGAAAGTGAAAGGGAGAGTAGAGAAAAAGTTATTATTATTATTATTTTTATGTGAAAGGGAGAAGACCCACCTTTGTTAGGTCTTATTTTGAGTTGGTTGTCGTAAAATAGTCTTTAGGTAAATATTATTATTATTCTATTTGTTTGTTCTCACGTGCAGTAAATGAAAGTGATTTGAGTCACTTTTTAAGTTTAAAAGCTATAAGTTTAAAAGCTAATCATATGATACTCACGGGGCCTATAACATAAATTAAAAAAGAAAAATAAAAAACTTAAAAAATCATTAGTTCACTATAGACCTAAAAAAAAAAATTAAAATAGGGAGAAAAAAAATTCAAAAAGTGATCTAAGCACTCATGGGGCCCTAGAACATAAATTCAAAAGAAAAAAAAAAGTAAAAGAAAAGAAAAGGGAAATAATAAGAGTGGCTCTATCTTTATGGAATTGGGACCCAAATTTGATTATTTTACACATTAATAATTACAAATTTAAAATTAAGAATTTTTTATGTTTTATTAATATTTTAATAATGTTTATAATATCAATTGTTTCTTTCAAGGAGCATTTTATTTTGAGAAGCATTTTATTTCCTTCAATTCTTAATTTAATAATGATATTATTAAATTATTTGAAACTAAATACTGTAATATGTAAGTTTAAAATTATCACATTATATATCTGTATCAACAATAATATGAAAATTAATATAAAAAATAAGGCAAAAAATAAAAATAATAGGAAATAGTAAATGAGAATGTGAGAAAAGAAATTTAAACAAAACTTAAACAAAACATAATAAGAAGTGAAGAAAAAAAATATGGACTTTACATATAAGTCAACGTTCTATTTAGTTATATAATTATAACGGTTAAAAGTTTAACAAAAAGAAATTTTGAACGTTTATGATGTTGCTTAAGTTACATATAGGTAGACATGTTTATATATGGAGATATAATACATAAAAAAAATATTAGAAGCATTTATAGCAAAAGGAGAAGAGCTAAACATTTCATTCTAAATAAATTCATACATATTACATTAAATCAACTAAATTAGTTAGTACGTCTAAGAATAGAACAAATCTATTAAAAAAATCAATATGATGAGAAAAAAAATTATTTGTACAAAAAACATATGATGTCAACAATTTTTGTTAATCACATGTACATTTATATAAATGTTAAAAAATAGAATAAGATTTCTTCAAATAAAAAAGAAAGAATGTACCAGAAAGTAGAGGATAAGAAATAGTAGTGGAAGTAGACAAAATTGACAACAAGCGGATTCAAGAATATTGAAATAAGACCCTAACTTATATGTAAAATCTTTATTTTCTTTTTTCACTTTTTATTATGTTTGTTAATTTTGTTTAAATTTCTTTTCTTACAGTTCCCATTTACTATTTTGTACAATTTTTATTTTTTAATTTTTTTTATCAACTGGTATCTTTTTTCTTTATTTTTATCAACTGGGCATACGTTTAGCACATGTTGCCCTTACTAGAATAGACATATATATATATATCTTCTATATATAAAAAGTGTGTATCAAACAGAAATTCTTGTTTTTCCGTTTATTTTACTTGTTTTCCGTTAAGCTCCCGTTAACTGCCGCTTCTGTCCCGTTAACTCCCCGAGCTCTCTTCTTCTCGTTCGGTTGTCCGCACAGAGAATTCCATCCTCGTGATCGACAAGTCCCGCTCCAAATCGTGCCATTATTTTTACTTGCCGAGCAATGACAAACCAAACAATTCAAAAGCAAGCACCAGTGGCTCATCCACATCTTTACCGTCCGAGCCCTCTTCCTCCAATCCGTCTCTGCCTCATCCAAAAGACCAAAACCCCAATCTCCAGAGCAGAGCACGCCAAAAAGACCCAGATACTGTAGCAAACACCGGGTCTTCCGGGGCGTTCGGATGCGCAGCTGGGGAAAATGGGTGTCCGAAATCCGCGAGTCCCACAAGAAATACCGTATTTGGCTCGTACATTTTCCACGCCTGAAATGGCAGCACGAGAGCACGATGTAGCCGCGCTGAGCATTAAAGGCAATTCCGCAGTGCTGAATTTTCCTTCGCTCGTTCATGTGCTACCTCAACCACTATCATCAACAACAGGTGACATTCAGGCCGCCGCAGTGAAAGTAGCAGCCATGGTCCAATTTGATTCAGAGTCATCTTCTTCTTCCTGCTCATCTTTATCATTGTCGTCTTCGCCAGGAGGTTTGGAATCCGAGGAGCTGGGCGAAATTGTTGAGTTGCCGAATATTGAAGGAAGTTTTGAATTGACCGAGTCGCGTATGGACTTCATACTACTTGACCCTGTTGATGGGTGGGTCTATGATCCACCATTTGGGCTGCAAGGAAACTCCAGCTAATATATATGTAGGAAACAATTTTTGTGCTGCAACACTGATTTGCAGAAGAAAAGAGACGAAACACAGAAGAGGAAGAAGGACGGCAGCGGCGCGTAGGAGAAGAAGAGAGGAAGAAGAAAACCTAAGAGGTGACCAAAACGGCGCCGTTTGATGAAAAGATGACTGGGCTAAAAGCAAGCCCATGGGCCGAGCTTCACAAATCAAAACCGACTGGGCCCAAAACAAAAGAAAACCCACTAAAACAACCCCTATTTGAAAAATACAAGTTCAATAAAATAAAAAGACACAAAAAAAAAAAAGAAAAAAGAGAAATAAAAATACTACAACTAAAAATTAATAAAATAAAACAATAAAGCCAACAATAAAATAAATTAAAATAGAAAGCAATTTAAATACTAAATAATAATTAATATCAAGAAAGCACTTCGAAATTAATTTTATAACTTAGTAATCACAAAATAATATAATGAAAATCACTTTAAATTTAAAATAAGAGTACTAATATTACTAATAAATAAAATAATTATTTAACTAAAACACATAAAAATACGAGATATCACAAGCATGTTAGAAATTGTATTATTTAGAATACTAAAAACTGATATTGATATAGTGATAAGGATGAAAACCACATGTGTATTCAAAAGTCAAGGAGTCTAAAAACTACCGTATGTATCTTACAATTTTAATTTAAAATTGATGTCTCATTTAATTTAGAATTTAACACTATTCAAATTGAAATTAATATATTCAATGCATTTAAAATGCTAGGGTATATGTTGAACTAGACGATAATACTAAAAAACTAGCTGCTACTATGTTTAGTGAAGTAACAGAACAGACACTTAATTGTTCAGCAGTTGAGTTGATGAAACATGCTTGAGAGGTATCTTTTAAAATTTTATTCAAAAGTTGAGTTTGGTTATAATGAGTTAATTAAAAAAAATATTTTTATTAATTATGTAAAACTATTCAAGATTTATTTTGTAAGAACATTGCCCATACGTTAAAAGTGTTATAGAGAAATTATTAAAAATTTTTTTTGAAGATTCAAGTTTATGTAAATCCAAAGAAACTGAAGGAGAAAAAATATAGACATTTTAATATTCTCTCTATTGAAGCAATGCAAGATGAGGAAAATGCTGGAACATCATCCTAGAACCAAAATTATCTCAAATAGCTTTCATAAAACTATGTGCGATGTTTATTTATAGGACCATGTTATAGATTCTATTAATGATCTTCTTTTATAATATATCACAACATGTAATTATTTATTAATTACATAAACATTACATCGTTAGTTATTTAATCAACCAACTACATTACATCTTTATTAATATAAAATTAGTTCTTAACAAAAAAAAATAAAATATAAACTAAGTAAACGTGCATTGCACGTTGCTTTCACCTAGTATATATATATGTGTGTGTATATATATTCTATTATATTATATAAGTGTCTATCAGCTTGCTATAGTAATGAACAGTATTTTAATTGTCCTTCTATTTTATTTCGTGTGCAGTCTGTGCAAAAGTCAGTAGGTTGTGTCAGTGGTTTATTTTTGTTTATTTGTATTTTGTGTGTGTTTATTTGTTTTATAATTTCTATTGGTTGTGGCAGTCTAAATATCAGTTTATTTTATTTATTTTGTGATTTTTCATAAGTTGTGTTAGTACAAAAGTAAGTAAAGTTAGTGGTTTGTGGGTTGTGTTAGTGATTTATTTTTGTTTATTTGTGTTTATTAATGGCCTCTATGCATTTAGTTGTGTTGGTAGTTGGGGTTTTCTTCTTCTTCTTCTTCTCCTTCTTTTTTTTGTTTTTTTTTGTTTGAAGAGTTAGGGCTACGTATTCAAGAGTGACCTCTCCTCAATTTTAGTAATAACCTTCATTTGTGACGGAGGAAAATCGTGGTTACAAATCAAACATATGTGGTTTACATAAACCAAAAAAGGCCAAACCAAATCAAAATAAAAATGAGAGTAAAAACCCCCAAGCAAAAATAGAAATAAGAACGATACTATCTAAAATGAAGTGAAGGCATCCCGGAGTAGTCCATGCGAATTAGCCCTTGCAACACTTGGGAAGTCTCTGTCAAGTGGGAAAAAACCGAATCAACACCAGAAGCCCCATACTTCGCCAACCAATCTGTAACTTTATTTCCCTCACAAAGAACATGTGAACCGAACAAAGTATGGAGTTTGGGTTTATATATATAGCTCAAAAAAAGAAAAAAGAAAAACTCTATTTAGTGAGTGTATATATTTGCAGGTGGTCCCACTTCCAACCAATTCAAATTATTTTCTTCTCTTCTAAAAAATTAAACTCTCTTATAGCACTATCAATTAATTTTTAATTATATCTTTTAAAATACATCATCAAAATCTATTTTTTCTATTTTACGTATTGATTTTTATAATATGTTATCTATCAGGTTATTTATTTATTTTCATATCATTTAAATAATCTTTTTTTTATATTTGCAATTTGTTTTTATATACAATGTAAAATAATTCAGTCTTATACACAACACAAAAATATATAAGACAAATAAAAATTAAAAATATGAAAAAATTGGTTTAAAAATATTTTCAAGATATTTTTTAGAAGAAAATGAAATATATGTGTTTTAAATGATGAACAATAAAAAGAATTTACTTATACGATAAAAATCAAAGTAAAAGAAAATGAAGAAGTAAATAAAATATAAATAATAATAAAATATTTAGAAGATAAACAGTAGCCAATACATGTAGCGGCTTATTGTGTCTAAATGTATTTTATATTTCATTTTATGTAATTGAATGAAACTCTTTTTTAGAGTAATTCTATATATATATATATATATATATATATATATATATATATATATATTTGTATAATACAAAAGTCATTGATTAGTAAAGTTCCTTAATTCGCTTTCCAACCTTTTTTTATTTTTTTTTATTTTCTTATAATGGCTCGGTATTCTACAACACTATAAGTAAACATTTCGGTGTTTCAAGCCACACATTAATAAAATATGTTGCATTAGAAATTATGCTCAATTTTTTCCTTCCATTTTATCATAATTTTTTCTTTTTTGGTTTTCTAATATTTAAATTTGTGAATAAATGTACTTTTTTTCGGATTACCGTGTATATTATTTATATTCCATCTACATATAATTTATATATATATATATAATTAACATATATATTTTCTATACATTGGGCGCCCAACTACTAGTATATATATATATATATATGTACGAGACTTTGAGATAATGTTTATAAACGTCTTGATATATTTCTGTTAAAATTTCTACTTCTCGTAATTGTATTTGCAAAATAATCAAAACAACTTATTCTTATAACGATTCAATTAGTTATTTAAGTACGTAATTTTAGAGTTGTAATGTCTTCATTTTAAATTGTAAATATTTGGTCTCAAATTCTCAATTGTAAAAAAGTTATTTCATTTTGAGTAATACTATATACATGAATTATGTAAATGTTATATATATATATAAAAAAATTAAGATCCACAGTTAAAAATTAAAATTTTCAAAACAATGCTTATATTTGCAGATTTTTATTAAAATACTATTCTATTAGAAATTTATTTACCGTCAAGTAAACACGTAAAAAAATGTAATTACATGCATGACGTGTTGCGTAACAGTTTACCTCTTAAAAGAGGAAATGATAATCAGCCTTCTTTTACTTTCATTTATTAACGATTTTTTTTTAGCCATCTAACTGATTTTTATTCTAAAATAATTTGTTAAGTGAAAAAGAAATATTAAAAAAGATAAAAATTCGTAAACGGGACTGATCGGTCGGATTACCCAAACAAGAAAGAGCGTCTGTGTGGAAGGGAAGAAGAGTACATTTTTTTGGGGTTTCTTGTGGCAGGTGTTAGCAGGAACTGGGATTCAATAAAAAGAACCCTGGCCTACCCCCAGCGTATCTTTCTCCTCTCAACTACGCATGAACCAATCCTGCCCCACGTCGGTTTCCATCGCCGATTTGCCACTCGTACACGTTGGAGGTAAATATTGATTTTCTTCTTTCTTTTCGCTACTATTCCATCGATTTCTCTCCGTTTCTCCTATTCTGATTCTCAGTTTATTTAACCCAATGCCTTAGATTCGTTAGGTTTTGCTTGTTTAGGTGTAGCATGCAAACCCATATGGCTTTCAGTTTTGGGCAAACCTACTCCGCATAACTCAGGAAAACATGTTGATTTATTGCCCTTTTTTTTAGATTGGCTGTGCTGTCTAGGTTAAATCCGACTTGGTCAGTTGCAACGTGGGCTCCTAGTGCAACACCTTTGGGTTAACACAGCGTTAGAAACATCACAAATGCCACCCGATCTTGTTTTGTTTCATTATTTTGTTCTAAATTCTTAATGTTATTTTAATCATGAATCCAAATATTTTTTAAATTCCAGATTTTATTTTTTTTAAATATCTTTTATTCTGTCTAAATTTGTGTGAAAAAATACAAAAATAAAAACTTTTACAAAAACTTGACAAACATCTTTCCTAAAAATTTTATCCAAACAGCTTTTGAAATAGATCAATTACTCCAAAATATCTATATAAAAAATCGAAAATTAACTTTATCTAATGAAAATACGGCTCAAGTTTTGTTTTCAAGACCGGAATTGCTATTGTGCCACCCATCTCTTATCGGTAGTGTGCCCGCTAGTGCAATTTACATTTTTCTTTTCAAACATTTTTAAACATATTTTAAACAATTTTGAAAAATACATACGTTCACTTGTGGTAATAAACATTTAAAAAAAACTCAGATGCAAACCTAGGGGCAAACTGGCATGTTCTTTTGAAGACTACTAAAAAAAATCTTAAATTTTGTTTAATCTAACGTGTCCTTTTGTAACATCCCGTTCCCGTAGGATAGATATATTACTAACATTCATGGCATTGTACTCGGTAAAGAGATTCATATCTTGAAATACCTCATTTATTGAAAGACATTGAATTGAAATGAACATAAATAGTCTTAAATAAAACATAAAATAACTAATCCTTGTGAAAATAGCACTTATTTAATTCTATATTCTTGAACTAGATCTACTCCTGGCCATCTAGCTCCGCATCATTATAAACTTCATCTACAACAATTGCACATAGAAGAAAAAGCAGAGACAAACAAAAATGAGTCGAAGACTCAGTAGATAGCACATCATACCCTAAAATATTACATAACTTATCATAGACTTAATTTTTGAAAAAAAAAAAGACTCTTCATAACATACGTATATCATTCACAGATTCTCATAGCATGTCTATACATCATTAACATAAGCGGAAACATACATAATCATGGCAAATATGAAATGTGAATGCATGAGTAACTTGTTTATATTGTATTTTACTTATTACATGGTGAACCATGCTTGAGTTCATGGCACTCCATGACTTGTCATAGCATGGAGTGAAATACGCTTGAGTCCGTGTTCACTTAACTTGCATAACTAATCATAACATGGAGTGAAACAACCTGGTTCTTTTCCTTCCATCTGTATCTTTTTCTAGACCTCCCTTTTTCCCGTTTTAGTTTTTTAAGATGGAAGAACTTAGACGCTTTACGGTAGAATAAAAAACTTTCATCTTCTCGAAAGTGGGTGGCAATAGTTTTCGCATCACAGAGAGGAACAAATGCTTGACCATGTTTCTTCTCTTAAGTGGCTCGGCAGCTTCATGGGTGGTTAAAATGGTGGGGGAAGCCATCAAAACTAGGTGGCGTAATGATTTTTTCAAAAAACAGAGGGTGGGTAATGGAATTCTTACTCTGCAGCTTCTCATAAACTCAAGAGGCAGTTATCTCCTTTTGGAGCAACTTAACAATGGCAAGAGGAGAGGTTCCCTAATCATTCCAGAAGGCTTAAAAGGTAGTGGTTGGGAGGGTTTCGCTTATAACCTCAAAAAGGCTGCTGAACACACGGTGGTGCAACCAGAAAGAGTCTTGCGACGGGATGGCAAGTCTGTCCATACCTTGAAATCTTATGCCATGGCTGTAGGTTCTGATGCAGAGTGTAGTTCTGCCATGGAAATGAAGGAAGAAGCTACTGGTCTTTACCCAGTGGATGTGGGGACATTTTCTGACGGTGGTGAAAAGTTGGGAGAGGTAGAAGGTGTGTTTTGGGCTGTCAAAGCACAACTTGCTGGTGTACTAGAAGAATTTTCCTTATTAATGCAAAAGGTTGATCTGGGACTGAGCATGGTGATGAGACTGAATAATGTGATCACGTCTACCACAGCTGTAGCTCTGCGGAATTCAGAAGACACCACTCCTATTCTGGGAAGGGACGTGCTTGGGTCAAAGGTTGGGGCGTTGGTCATTCACGGGTCAAAGGAAGGGGAGTGCTGGGGTCAACAACCCAAACATCCCTCTTTTATTCTTTCACTGGCCGCTGGTTCTAATACCCATGACTCGCGGCCCATAAGCCCACGGGCAGAGCCTTGTGGAATCCCGGACGGGGCTTTGAGCCCTCCCATGGGCCGGCCCATCAGAAACATAGGCCCGACCCCATGGGCTGTGAACCCAGGCCCATCCACCGGTTCAAACCCACGGGTTCTACTGCGACCTGTCAACCCGTCAACCGTTATCTCGGTTAACTGCGACCCGCTGGCATAGATTCCGCCGGCGACTTCCCCAATCACACTTCTGGCTTAGAAACTACTGACGAACACGGTGGTTGCCTATGTTTTGGGTGGAAACCCACGGGTTCTATGGGACTTCAACCCATCTACTGTTATCTCGACTAACTGTGATCTGCCGGCGACTTCCCTGACCACATTTCCGGCACAGAAACCACCGACGAACACGGTGGTTGCCTCTTCTGAGCCTTTCGATCCCTTTTCCCCCGTAGAGGCCACGCATCTGGACTCCATCCGTGGGTCTCAGGCCACCGTCTCTTCCCCACTGCCACAGAAAGGGCCGAAGGTCACTGGCGACCATTCAGCTCCTATTTTGGTTTCCACCCCTGCCGATAGCAGTTTTGGTGGCGTGATGATTTCCTTTCCGTTGGGGCCAAACGGGGGAGATGTTTCTGATGCTCCTCAACACTCTTTGGGCTTCTCTGAGACACTCTCTAGGATCTTGGAAACTAGGTTGGAAGAGGTTGACAAATCCTCTGTAGATGGGAGTACCTCGGATGAAGGGCCACCATATGGATCAGACCTTCAGTTGGCATGCAAGGAATTTGGGGCAGACTCACTTGCAATTGATCTGTATGAACCCAGGTATACGCCAAGTCCTCTATGCTCATTGCCACCTACAGCACCTACGGCTGATCTGCATGTAGATTGGATTTTTCAGAAGGTTAAGGATATGAGTCACTGTTTAGGGATGTCTTGCGAGGGCTATGAGGATCAGCTGCAAGCTTTTCTCATCGCAATAAAATCAGGCCAACCTTTACTTGCTAGATCAGCGATGAAGAAGGATAGGGAGCTCAAGAGACTTGCTTGCTCCATAAACTATGATGCATGGGAGGGTAGCGCATGCAGGGGACGGCATAAGGATAGGGTGAATCTTGGCGATCCATGAAGCCCAAGATTCTTTCAAGGAATGTTCGTGGCTTGAATGACCCGAACAAGCGCCTTAAAGTGAAGAATTTATTATGGAATTGGAAAGCGGATATCATCTGCTTATAGGAGACAAAATTAAAATTTATCGACAGGCACATAATCAGAAGCTTGTGGAATTGCCCTTATGCAGGATGGACCACCCTTGTTTCTAAGGGTGCTTAAGGGGGTATCCTATTAATGTGGGATAAACGAGTAGTCAACTTCGTGGAGGACTATGTCGGGGAATTTTCGCTAGCATGCTCTTTCTCAAATGTGGATGAGGACTTTGTTTGGGGTTTTGCAGGAGTTTACGGGCCAAACGATGATAGTAGCAGAAAACTACTCTGGGATGAGTTAGCTAGCCTATGTAGTTGGTGGGACATTCCGTGGTGTATCGGGGGCGATTTCAACATCACTCGGTTTTGGAGTGAGCGGTCGGGGGTTTCTAATATGGGCTCAGCTATGGTTGACTTCTCAGCTCTTCTCTTTGACTTAGACTAGGTGGACCTCCCTTTGGCAGGGGGAGACTTCACTTGGTCAAATGAAAGGGCCTGGTTGAGACTGGATAGGTTTGTTGTCTCTCTTTCCTGGGAGACTCACTTTCCCAATTTGTGCAAGAAACGGCTTCCTTGGCTTTTTTCGGATCACTTCTCCATTTTACTAGATTGTGGAGGTCTTTAAGAGGGACGCAGATACTTTTAAGTTCGAGAACATGTGGTTAAAGGTAGACGGGTTTGTTGAAAAAATCCATTCGTGGTGGGCCTCTTATCAACTCACAGGCTCTCCCAGCTTTGTCTTAGCAGGGAAGTTTAAAGCATTGAAGAATGATCTCAGAAAATGGAATTTGGAAGTCTTTGGGCACATCAACGACCAGCGGGACAAACTCTTTACGGAGTTATAGCAGCTAGATGAGAGAGAAGCAGATATGACATTATCTTTTGAGGATAGGACCAGAAGACTTGTTGTACTTGCTGAGCTGGAAAAAATCGCACTCATGGAGGAAAGCTCGTGGAGGCAAAAATCACGGGCCCTTTGGTTAAAGGAAGGGGATAGGAGCACAAATTTTTTCCATAGGGTCACTAACTCTCATAGAAGGAACAACATTATAGAGGTCATCCATGAGGAGGGTAGGGTTATATTGGGCAGAGATGAAATTAAGAACCATGTTGTCCACTCCTATGAGAAGCTTTTGACAGAGCAGTACCTTTGGAGACCCAAGAAGGATGGCCTAACTGTGATTCCATTGACCACACAACCGCGGCCTGGTTGGAGAGGCCCTTCGAAGAACATGAGGTGCTTGGTGTGGTAAAAAGTATGAACAAAGATAAAGCCCCAGGACTAGATGGCTTTCCAATGGCTTTCTTTCATGCTTGCTGGGAAATTGTTAAGAGGACATCATGAAGGTTTTCTTGGAATTTCACTCTTTTATGAAATTTGAGAAGAGCCTTAATGTTTCTTTCATTGCGCTCATTCCCAAGAGAGCAAGGTCGGTGGAAGTGAATGATTTTCGACCTATAAGTTTGATAAGTGGGGTTTACAAGATTATCTCTAAAGTCCTAGCGAAGCGGTTGAGCGAAGTCATGGGGAAGATCATCTTGAAGTCACAAAACGCCTTTGTAAAAGGAAGGCAAATATTAGACTTGGTCCTCATTGCCAATGAATGTCTAGAGAGCAGAGTCAGAACTGGCACTCCAGGTATCTTGTGCAAACTGGATATGGAAAAGGCTTTTGATCATGTGAACTGGGATTTTTTGTTGTATATTCTTAGTAGGTATGGCTTTGGGACAAGATGGTTTTTGTGGATCAAGCACTGTATTACAACTACCAGATTTTCTGTTTTGATCAATGGCACCCCCGAAGGTTTCTTCAATAGCTCTCGGGGTTTGCGACAAGGGGACCCTTTATCCCCACTCTTATTCATCCTTGTTATGGACGTACTGAGCAGAATGTTGGACAGGAGTGGTTACAGGCTTCATCTCGGGTTATTCGGTGGGTGGTTCTACACATGGAAGCATGATGGTTTCTCATCTCCTATTCGCCGATGATACGTTGATTTTTTGTGATCCGGATCTGGATCAGATCAGCTCCCTCAGAGCACTCCTTCTTTGTTTTGAAGCTGTATCTGGTCTCAAGGTGAACCTATCCAAGTCGGAAGTAGTTCCCGTTGGCTCGGTTAACAATTTAGGGGACGTGGCTGCCATCTTGGAATGCAAGGTCACATCCTTGCCAATGAAGTACCTTGGACTCCCTTTGGGGGCCCCCCATAATTCTAAGATAATGTGGGAAGGAATTGTGGAGAAAATTGAAGGCAAACTAGCGGGATGGAAGAGAATCTACTTGTCCAAGGGTGGGAGAATCACACTTATTAAGAATACATTATCCAATCTCCCAATGTATTTCCTCTCACTATTTCCAGTGCCTGCAGGGGTTTCGAATAGATTGGAAAAGATCTTTCGTGACTTCCTATGGGGAGGGCTAGAGAATACAAAGAAATTCCATTTGATCAAATGGGAAAAAGTATGCACCCCTTTATCTTGTGGCGGTTGGGGCCTACGGAATTTAAGAACCTTCAACAAGGCACTCCTTGGGGAATGGTTATGGCGATTTCATCTCGAAGGAGATGCCCTTTGGAAAAATATTTTAGAAATCAAATATGGGAATGTATGGGGAGGTTGGTGCTCAAATGAAGTCAGAGGGGCCTATGGCATGTGAGTTTGGAAACATATCCGGAAGGGCTGGAATGATTTTCTCGGCAACTGCAGGTTCGAGGTGGGAAGAGGCACCCGGACAAAATTTAGGCATGATTGCTGGTGTGGAGATGTGATCTTGAAAAATGCTTTTCCCTCTCTTTATAGGATCGCATTGGACCAAGGTTCTTCAGTGGCTGATAATATGTGCATTAATTCTGACTTCATCACTTTGTTTGTGAGTTTCACTAGAGCTGTACAAGATTGGGAGATGGGGGACATCACTGAGTTCTATAGAGTGCTATATTCGCTGAAGTTAAGGGCAGGAAGGGAGGACAAACTACTTTGGACTAGCACAGGGAACAAGAAATTCTCAGTTCATTCATACCATAAAGCCTTGTCGACCCACTTCTCCAATCCTTTCCCTTGGAAGAGCATTTGGAGGAGTAATGTTCCCCTCAAAGTTGCTTTTTTTGGTTGGGTGGCCTCCCATGGTAAAATCTTAACAATCGACAAACTAAGAAAGCGTGGATTTTACATAATAGATTGGTGCTGCATGTGCAAACGTAACGGCGAATCAGCGGATCACCTTCTCCTTCATCATGAAGTAGTTAAGGCTTTATGGGATGCAATCTTCTCGAGGCTTGACATTGCATGGGTCATGCCCAAGAGGGTGATAGACCTATTGTCTTGTTGGCAAAGGATTAGGGGCAATCGCCAGATTGCTGCTGTATGGAAGATGATACCTTTATGCCTAATGTGGTGCACATGGAATGAAAGAAATGACCGCTGTTTTGAGGATAAGGAACGCTCCTCGGACAGCTTTAAGGATTTTTTCTTTCATACTCTATTGCTTTGGGCCCATTCTATTGCATGGAATGGAAAGAGTCTTAATGATTTGTATGCTACTATCCGTAGCACGTAGTTTTTGTAACTAGGCTTTTCTTGTATACTCCCTGTGTACTCGGGCTTTGCCTAGTTACGAGGATCAATAAAACTTCTTTTACCTATAAAAAAAAAACATGGAGTGAAACACGCTTGAGTCTGTGTTTCACTTAACTAGTGTAACATAGAGTAAAACACGCTTGAGTCCATGTTTTACTTAACTTGCGTAACATGGAGTGAAACATGCTTGAGTCCGTGTTTCACTTAACTTGTGTAACATGGAGCAAAACATGCTTGAGTCTGTGTTTCACTTAACTTGCGTAACATGGAGTGAAACATGCTTGAGTACGTGTTTCACTTAATTGTTTCACTTAGTTTGCCTAACATGGAGTGAAACATGCTTGAGTCAATGTTTCACTTAACTTGCATAACATGGAGTGAAACAAACTTGAGTCTGTGTTTCACCTAACTTGTGGTAACCACGCTTGAGTCCGTAGCACCGTCTTAGTATAACTTGTATTGAACACGCTTGGATCCGTGTCACCTTAAAATATTTATCTTTCTTAATGCATGAGAACTTTCTTGGGCTTCATGGCATACATGATCTAACATGATTTAAACATTTTATGACATTTCATGGCATACGTGATCTAGTACTACATGAACATGGCATACATGATCTAAGTACTTACATGAATATGGCATACATGATTTGGTTATTTTATTACATGGCATACTTGACTTAAATTGCTGCATGAACATTTCATGGCATATGTGACTTGAATACTATGTGAACATTACATGGCATATGTGACTTTTAAATAATATCCAGTCCATCAAGTAACAAATCCATACATACAAGCATCATGTTATAATTCATCAAAGATCGTGAAAGGAATCTGACATTGACTTGGCTTTTAGCATAGCAAGCACATCATATTTTCACATATAACAATAATATTTACAGTACACATGCATTTTATATGATCCTCTTAGTGCTGCTTCCACAATCTTACATCGTAGCTCGTAACCTATACGAGGCACTAATTGTCACTAACTTTTCTAGAAAGATGTGTCGTAGCATTCTAAATACTTAAAATCATATATAGAGATAATTTAATTACACTAGAATTACTAAATAATAATATTATTCAAAACTCATAACATATTTCTTAACTTCTATTTAAAAATATAACTTAATAATTTTATGAAAGTCCCGTTAAAAAGTCAATTGGAATATTAACTAAATAGTAGGCTCAAAAATAGTTTAAAAAGGATACTTAAAAGTATACTTTAAATTTATGCTTTCAAATCCCTTAACTACGTTCTATAAAATAAGTCTAATATATTTATTTAAGTAAAACAGCCCAGCCCCAACCAAGGTAAACAGCACACTCAAATACACTAAAACAGTTTTCTGTAAACACAACCAACCCATTAAAATCATCAAGCCCACTAGAAATCAACCCACTTAAACTATTATGAAAGTTTCTGAAATAATTCAAGCCCACCCGATTAAAACACAAGCCCAGGTACAATCTCAACCCAGCCCCCAGCAAAACTCAACTTACTAAGAAGGGCATTTTGGGAAGGTTGAAGACAAAGGAAGTAAGTAAATAGATTGTGAATTTGTAAAACCAGGAAGGGCAGCAACATACAATGGGAGGGCTTCAACTCACCGAGAGAGGAGACTAGGGTGGCAGTGGATCTGAGAGCTAGTCACGGCGGCACAAGTGACTGTCAACCTGAAACAGTAGAGGGCGGTGGACAATTGTGGGCTTACCGGAGAGGTGTGGGTTTGCCGGGGAACAACCGGCCGGCAGTTTCTGTGCTGCCTGAAAGGTGACTCACTGTCCTCTAGGGTGGTTGACGGTGGCTGGAAAAACACACGGGTTGCTGGTTATAAGAAGTGGAGAGAGAAACGACCGAGAGAGATGGGTCAACACATGTGTGGGTGGAAGGGAGACTTGCCGACGACATCTTCTGTGGTGGTTTTCGGTGAAGTGGCTGCTTGGTTGAAGGAGGTGGGTTCTCGGTTTGTAGAGGCTGCTACAATGGCTATGTGTATAAGGTTTTCTTGTGTTTAACTCTGGAGGGTCTCAGGGTGATTTTTATAGGTGAGGGAAAGGGTTTTACGTCAGTTTTCAGGAGATTGGATAGAGTTTGAATTTGAGTGTTGGTTTTAATCTAGAATCTATTCAAACTGGAACTAAAAGATAGGTATGTCGATAAGGAAACTTCCTAATGAAATACAAACCTTTTTTTTTTTTTTAATCTGATCCATTGATAAAATCCAGAAATAATAAGAAAAGAAAATGAAATAAATCAAAATCACAAAAAATAAAGAATCACACTTTTGGGTCTGGATGTTACACCTTTTGAATCTGTTCTCCTCTCTCGAATTGTCTCCTTTAGTTGTTTGCCCTGCTGCCGGGTTGGCGAAGCTCTCTCCAGACATCCATCAAATCCCCGGCTACAAATTGTTCGTTTCACCTCAAGCATGGCTCCCTAACATTTTTTAAGCCCTGCTTTTTTCCTTAGATTTTTCTTTTGTTTCTAAGCTGGCACGACGTCATATTTTTATTGTCATGGAATTTCATTCATACGTTTCATTGGGGGTTTCTAATTTTCTATAGAATATTTTTTTTGATAAGTTAATTTTCTCTAGAATATTGCTGTAATTTTGTACATATAGGAGTCGCAATTGGTTTCAATGATTGATCTTGTCTGGTTAGCAGCCAGGGCTTGTGGCTAGTGCGTGTGTGGTGGTCAGATCAGGGTTTTTCTCCTTTCTCGCTTTGATTGTTGGCTTCTCGATCACTTTTAGATCCATCAATGGAAATGGGAGATGTGGTTCCTGTGGGAGATCCATCAAGGCAATAAGCTCATTGCCTTGAGTTTCTTTATTTTTATTTTCTTGGAATTTCATTTATACATTTGATGGGGGCTTTCTATAGTGTATTGCTGCTATTTTGTACATACAGGACTCGCAATTGGTTTGAATAATCAATTTTTTTGGGGTCAGGTCAGGGTCTTTCTTCTTTCTTGGTCTGATTGCTGGCTTCTCGATCAATGGAAATGGGAGAAATGGGTCTTGTGGAATTGTTTGGCTATGACAAAGAACTAAGTTTAATTCCTCCTCCAGTAACATCAGATAATTGGGGTTGGCTAGATGATGAACGTGAGGACATGACGGAAGAGGAATATTGCTCCTACAGGAATCAAGTTTTGAAGACCGATGTGAACAACTAATCCCTTTTCTTCTACCAAATTCTCACCCCCCCCCCCCCCCCCCCCCCCCCCCTTTTCTTTTTCTCTTCTTTTATGCGCTTAATTCTTTCATCCTTCTTTGTTGTTTTAGGGCTTTGATGTTGACCGCATTCCTGGCGTCGCTTGTTTTCACCAAATTCTGCCTTACAACGTGGACAAAAAGACTTGGGATTACGAAGGATATTCACGGCTTGCAATTGAGGAATACAACTTTCGCTTCAAGGTTTCTGTTATTACATATATATATATCTTTAGAAAAATATCTGTTTTGTTCAATGTCCTCATTAATAGCTCCTCTTCCATGGTTTTCAAGATGGCATTATTTGGTGTGTAGGATGGAAATGCAGGGTTGGAGTTTGTAAAGGTGCTGAAGGCAATGGGTCAGACTGCCAACGCAATGAGGTTTTATTTAACCCTTGAGGCTAGGGATCTTGCTGATGGAGGCAAGACTAAGATCTATCAAGCTGTGGTATTATCGGGGGTAACTGAGGATACAGTGTCATCCTTTAGGCTAAAACCTCCTGAAGATGAGAAAGGTAAAGCAAATTGGTTCCAATAATGTTTCTAAAAGTTTGCAGCCATGTTATGAGGTTATTGCATCTCTAAGCATTTTACTGCAACATGGATAAAATATCTGGCTTATTTATACCTATTTTAAGTCAAGCTCTTATGTGAACATTGGCTCCAACTTGCTCAATCAGGGTATTGCCCGCAACTAATTGGACTAGGCCATGTGGTTATGATCTCAATCAGTAGACTCGAATACTACATTATAGTTGCACTTGCGTGCCATCAAGGTTGATGGGGGCACTCATTTTTTCATAGTTTCAGAAAATCAAAGACTCACAATTCCCTTGGCTTTGAAACTATACTCTATAAGGTCTCAAAATTGTATCTATAATCTTCTTTGTATTGTCTCTCTATTCCTCCACCTGCATGCACTAACTCCCTATTCAGGCGTCTTGCTCTCTGATAATTTTTTCACGATCCACAAACCATTGATATTTTCCAATCATTGTCTCCAACCTCTTTGCAGTCAGTTCTTCAAAAACTTTTGGAAGTTAAGGTGAGATGAAGCTTCTCCTAGAAGTTGATAAAGTTACACTTGATAATCTAAGCAGGAGACTTTTTATGGGCATTAGTACGCCATGGTCTTTGAAAATGCAGGCTTGTGATAATTCTCAACCACAAAATCTTTCCTTTAAGTTGTAGTTTTATATTGTTATTGAGGTTTAAAAAAAAAACTGCTAGATTTACTTGTGTTTTTATTAGTAATCAAAGATTTTAGCATATCAAGCAGAGCCAAACAAGCCGGATGTATACAAAGTTGCAAATAAAAAGAGATTCAACGAACAGAGCACTGAAGATTAAGTTTTAGGAAAATGCTATGTTGCCCCCACAAAGTGACTGCTCACTTTGATCGCTAGTGCAAGAGTGTCACTTTTGGGGGACAGAGCAGCAGCACCCTAAGTTTTAAGTTCTTCTGTTTTAAATAATATCATTTCCCTTCAAATGCACCAGTGGACATGTAGGGATCATCTTCACATTGTTGCAATTAGTGTATTTTCACACTACCCTTTCCAGTTTGCGAAGAGGTATGCTATCCTTCTAAGTGTAATGCAAGCTGACCAAACTTTTTCAAGTATATGAGGTAGTCTACCAAATACTCCTCTAAAAGAGAGTTACTTTCCTGGGGTCTAAGAACATGACATAGAGAATGAATGAACCGTGAATTTTCTTTTCCTGGAAGGTTTTGGAGGGCTACTCTAACTTTGATCAGTAGTGTTTGGCTGACATCTGCAAAAATTTTTATTTTTTTTATTTTGTTTTTATTTTATTTTTTTGTTTGGGGGGGGGGGGGGGGGGGGGTGGGGTGGGGGGAGGTGGTATTGGAACCTTACTTTTATTTAGCTTAATGCTGATTGTTATTTTCACTAACTTTCTGCATGTCAAGAAGTTTTAATTTAAGTGAACTATATGGTTTTTAGGGGTTTGTTTTATCTTTTATTTTTTTTATCATTTCATGTAGGTTGCAGTCATGGAAAAGAATGGTTTTGGGAAGATCATCTTTGCAGTGGTTAGTATGTTTATGACTTGGAGCAAGATTTGAGTTACTGGACTGATAAGGATGCTTTTTCAATGATTGATTGATCCTTGTTATTTTGCTGGTGGAATGATGCGCAAGATTAAAGCCTTTGTTGATAATTCATGTTCTGCTGTGTTTTCAAAATATACGAGATTTCTGTCTGCTTCTTTGTTGGTTGGACTAATGGTACTAGTCTTAATTATTTTCTTGCAACACAGTTGCATTGACATACATCAATATGAAGTTCCTTTTTCTTTTTTACTTTTTCTTTCCTCCTTTCTTGAGATATGAATGCATGAGCCTTTTGCTTTCTTGTTTACAATGATCTCCACCTCCTCCAACTAAAAGAAGAAAGAGGGAGATAGAAGGAAGGCAGAGTGAAGGTACTGCATTGAAAGAGGATGGGGTTTTCTATCGATAACTGGTTTATTACTCGAGTTTTCTTTTCTTTTAAGTTAACTTTAGGATATATTACGGATATTCTTTTCACCTTACAGCATATTTTTATACCCCAGTATTCAAACCAGATTCATATCAGAGGCAGATTTAAGGCCTTAAACCAGGGCCCTTTCTGAATGTCAAGTTCTTGAAAATTTAGAAAAAGCCTCTTGGTGGTCCCCATCCTGGGGCCCGTGTTATTTGATTTATTGCTTTTACCATTAACTTTTGTAATATATGTTGAAGTATTGTCCCAGATCGTAGGATTTTATTTTTATTTAATTTTACCATTAACTAAGTTCGTTCCATTTGGTTATATTTCTTTTTTGTTATGAAACTAATGAAAAGATAGAGAGCAAAAGAGAGAGAGATGTTTAGAGAACTTTGTTTTCTCTTATTTCTTGGGGTCTTACACAAATGAGGACTCCCTCTATTTATAGGGATTTCTTGGTACAAAGGATGGTTAGGATTGTTACACTTGTCATCAATCCAATGGTAAAGAGTACAAAGGAGGTTAGGTGTACCTAAAATCACTATTGGGGGGTAGGTGTACCTAAGATTACCATTGATGGCTAAATGTGGTCATACAATACAATTTGAACTTGGTTTCTAACACTCCCCCTTTGGATGACCACATATAAAGAATATGCCTCGTTAAAACCTTGTCAAGGAAAAACCCAGTGGGAAAAAACCAATGACGAAGGAAAAAGAGTACAATATTCTGTATATCGTCAAGTGCTTTAAGATTGCCTCATTAAAACCTTGCAAAGGAAAACCCAGTGGGATAAAACCTTAGCGAAGGGAAAAGAGTACAATCAGCACAAATCTTCAAGACATTTACTCCCCCTGAAAAGTGCATGATAATAGGTCTTCAAGTCTTCGCATTCCAATCTTCTGCACAAGTTTCTTAAATGTTGCAGTTGGTAATGCTTTAGTGAATAAATCTGCCAGATTATCACTTGACCGTATCTGCTTGACATTAATTTCACCTTTCTCCTGAAGTTCATGAGTATAAAAGAATTTAGGTGAAATGTGTTTGGTTCTATCACCTTTGATATATCCTCCTCTAATTTGAGTAATACAAGCAGCATTATCTTCGTATAAAATTGTTGGACTATCATTAATCACTGGAAGACCACACTTTTCTTGAATATGTTGAATCACTGATCTTAGCCAAACACATTCTCGACTTGCCTCATGAATTGCAATTATCTCTGAGTGATTTGAAGAGGTAGCAGATATTGTTTGCTTGACAGATCTCCATGATATAGCAGAATTTCCATAAGTAAATACATATCCAGTTTGAGATCTACCTCTGTGTGGATCTGAAAGATAACCTGCATCCGCATATCCAACTAATTGTGGACTTGATCCATGTTGATAAAATAATCCCATATCAACTGTACCTCGGAGATATCGAAGGACATGTTTAATGCCATTCCAATGTCTTCGAGTTGGTGCGGAACTATATCTTGCAAGTAAATTAACTGAAAATGCAATATCAGGCCGAGTGCAATTTGCAAGATACATCAGGGCTCCAATTGCACTGAGATAAGGTACTTCAGGACCAAGAATTTCTTCATCATCTTCACAAGGACGAAATGGATCTTTTTGCACATCAAGTGATCGAACAACCATTGGAGTACTCAGAGGATGAGCATTGTCCATGTAAAAGTGCTTCAAGACTTTCTCTGTATAAGTTGACTGATGAATGAGAATTCCATTTTGTAAATGCTCGAGCTGCAGGCCGAGACAAAATTTCGTTTTGCCAAGGTCTTTCATTTCAAATTCATTCTTTAAATATGTAGCGGTTCTTCTTATCTCTTCAGGAGTTCCAACAAGATTTAGATCATCAACATAAACCGCAATAATAACAAATCCAGAGTCTGATTTTTTAATGAAAACACATGGGCATATTGGATTATTCTCAAATCCTTCTTTCAATAAATATTCGCTAAGGCGTTTATACCACATGCGTCCGGATTGTTTTAATCCATATAAGGATCTTTGAAGTTTAATAGAGTACATACTTTTAGATGTACTCAAATTAGAAGCTTCAGGCATTCTATATCCTTCAGGGATTTTCATATATATGTCATGATCCAATGATCCATATAAGTATGCAGTAACCACATCCATTAACTGCATATCTAATCCTTTTGTAACTACCAAACCAATCAAAAATCTGAATGTGATTGCATCCATAACAGGAGAGTATGTTTCCTCATAATTAATCCCTGGTTTCTGCAGGAAACCTTGTGCAACAAGTCGTGCTTTATATCGCACAATTTCATTTTTCTCATTACGCTTACGCATAAATACCCATTTATATCCAACAGGCATTACACCCTTTGGTGTTTGTACAATTGGTCCAAAGACCTCTCGCTTTGCTAGCGAGTTTAATTCAGCTTCAATAGCTGATTTCCATTTTGGCCAGTCATTTCTACGTCGACATTCTTCGACAGTTCTTGGCTCAATTTCTTCATTACTTCTGGTAATGTCAAGGGCCATTTTATATGAAAATATGTTGTCCACAACGGTTTTATTTCTATCCAGAATTTCTCCAGTATTCATGAAATGTATCGAGATCTCGTTATTTTCAGGTACCTGTCCCTCTTCAAGGGAAGACATTTCATTAAATACCTCTTCAGGAGGTTCTTTTTCAGGAGATTTATTCTCTTCAGGAGTATCAATTACTCTTATGGCCTGTGTTGTGGGTATGGACTCTTCAGGAGTACCAAATTCATTTTGTATTTTTCTCTTCCGAGGAATTTTATCCTTTGCACCAATAGGCCGTCCACGCTTCAGGCGTATCTTGGACTCACCTGTTGCTGTTTTGGCAATTTGTCCTTCAGGGACTGCAATCCTTGCTGGAATATTAACAGCAGGAATATATGATTTTACCACACCTTTAGTGTCAGTAAATGCATCCGGTAATTGATTTGCAACACTTTGCAAATGAATAATCTTTTGAACCTCTAGTTGACATTCATTTGTACGAGGATCAAATTGGGAAAGAGCTTTATTTTTCCAAGTAATTTCCTGTCGTGCTTCAGGCACCGACTTCTCATTACCCAATGTTGGGAAAATGGATTCGTCAAAATGACAATCCTCAAAACGTGCCTTAAACATATCCCCTGTAAGAGGCTCAAGGTATCTAATAATAGATGGAGAATCAAACCCAATATATATTCCAAGTCTACGTTGAGGACCCATCTTTGTACGTTGTGGAGGTGCAATTGGAACATATACCGCACATCCAAAAATACGAAGATGAGTAATATTTGGTTGTTGACCAAATGCAAGCTGTAATGGAGAATATTTGTGATATGCTGATGGCCTAACACGAATCAATGATGCTGCATGAAGTATAGCATGTCCCCAGGCAGAAATAGGAAGTTTTGATTTCATAAGTAAAGGTCTAGCGATTAACTGAAGCCTTTTAATTAATGATTCAGCTAAACCATTTTGAGTGTGTGTGTGGGCAACTGGATGTTCAACATCTATGCCTATTGACATGCAATAGTTATCAAAAGCTTGAGATGTAAATTCACCTGCATTATCCAATCGAATAGTTTTAATTGGATAATCAGGAAATTGTGCTCTAAGTTTAATTATTTGGGCAAGAAGTTTAGCAAATGCAATATTTCTAGTGGAAAGAAGACAAACATGTGACCATCGACTTGATGCATCAATTAAAACCATAAAGTATCTGAACGGTCCACTTGATGGTTGAATAGGCCCACATATATCCCCATGAATTCTTTGTAAAAAAGACGGAGATTCAAAAACAATTTTTGAGATAGATGGTTTGATAATCAATTTACCCTGAGAACATGCAGAGCATGGATATTCATTGGGTAAGATAATCCTCTGATTCTTTAGGGGATGCCCATACGAATTATCAAGTATTCGTCTCATCATTATTGCTCCCGGATGTCCAAGGCGATCATGCCAAGTCATAAAGACTTTGGGGTCAATGCACTTCTGGTGCATTACCACATGTGATTCGATTGTTTTCATTTCTGTATAATACAATCCAGATGAGAGGGCAGGCAGTTTTTCTAATACGAGCTTCTGGCTCGAAATTATTTTAGTAATGAGAAGATGCTCTTTATTGTCTTCGTCGGTGGTTTCAATATGACAACCATTACGACGTATATCCTTAAAACTCAATAAATTTCTTCTTGATCGTGAAGAAAATAGAGCATCATCGATGCAAAATTTGGTGCCATTAGGCAACACAATATAAGCTCTTCCGGAGCCTTCAATTAGATTCGATGAACCAGATATGGTATGAACGTAGGCTCTACTCAATGTTATATTTTGAAAATATTTTTTGTCTTTAAGAATTGTGTGAGTTGTAGCACTGTCAGCCAGACATACATCTCTATTATTCATCTCAAGTTCATCAGTAATACTCATGATTCTACAAAATATATAAAACTTTCATTAAAACATTGCAAAATATAAATAAAGAAAATACATTAATCAAAAAGGAACACTTCCATCACCAATCAAGTGATCTATTCTATCACTAGAATTTTCAAAGAAATCAGAAACATCAAGATTTGTAATATCTTCTCTATCTAAAGCATCTGATGATTCAGCAAAATTTGTTTCAAACTTTTTTGTTTTTTCTTTTATAGAAGTTTGATATAAGTCAACCAAATGCTTAGCTGTACGACAGGTACGAGCCCAATGTCCAGTCATACCACATCTATGGCATCCATCTTCATCTTTCTTTAAAGATTTATTTTGAGGACCTTTGCCCTTCTCTGAGTTGAACCACTTCTGGTGGTACGGTGTATATCTTCTATTATCCCTTTTAGTGTGGTCTCTTCTAGGACCTCCACTTCTGTAATCTTTTCTACCACGTCCTCGTCCTCGGTTTCTTTGAAAATATGCACCATTTGCTTCTGGAAATGGTGTAAATCTAGTATCATTCACTTCAGGGAATGATATAGAACCAGTAGGACGTGACTGATGATTTCTTAATAAAAGCTCATTATTTTGCTCAGCTACAAGAAGACAAGATATAAGTTCAGAATATTTTTTGAACTTTCGCTCTCGATACTGCTGCTGCAGGAGCACATTCGAGGCATGAAAAGTGGTATATGTCTTCTCTAACAAGTCATCATCAGTGACTTTTTCACCACATAATTTTAATACTGAGCTAATTTTAAAGAGTGCAGAGTTATACTCACTAACACTCTTGAAATCTTGCAACCTCAGGTGCATCCAATCATGACGAGCTTTTGGGAGGATCACAGTTTTCTGGTGCTCATATCTCTCCCTTAAATCATTCCACAAAATAAGGGGATTTTTCACCGTGAGATACTCAGTTTTTAATTCTTCATGGAGATGGTGCCTAAGGAAAATCATTGCCTTAGCACGGTCCTGCCGGGACCCTTGATTTCCTTCTTTAATTGTATCTCCCAGGTTCATCGCATCTAGATGGATCTCAGCATCAAGGATCCAAGATAAATAATTTTTCCCAGAAATGTCAAGAGCAACGAATTCCAATTTCGTAAGATTTGACATTTTCTACATATATAAATCAGGAACATAAGTATGTTTATATTAAGAAATACATTTACAAAATTATGAGAATAAACATAGAGTTTCATCAAGTAATATAACATTTCATATTCATATTGAGAATTACAAATAATATATTGAAAAACTTACTTGAAGTAGAAGACTACTAGCTTCAAAACCGTCAGAGACTTCGTGCTGATAACGTGTTATGAAACTAATGAAAAGATAGAGAGCAAAAGAGAGAGAGATGTTTAGAGAACTTTGTTTTCTCTTATTTCTTGGGGTCTTACACAAATGAGGACTCCCTCTATTTATAGGGATTTCTTGGTACAAAGGATGGTTAGGATTGTTACACTTGTCATCAATCCAATGGTAAAGAGTACAAAGGAGGTTAGGTGTACCTAAAATCACTATTGGGGGGTAGGTGTACCTAAGATTACCATTGATGGCTAAATGTGGTCATACAATACAATTTGAACTTGGTTTCTAACATTTTTCACTTTTTTATTTTTCAGGTCTGATATGTTGAGTTTGACCAGAAGACTTTTCTGGGGGTGTCAAGTTGACGGAGTTTAAGATGGTTGTTAGAAAGATGACTTGTGTAAGCTAAATGCAAAGACAATTTTTTAGTGTTTACTTAGTCGTTGGAATGTTGGTATAATATTGGTTGCTTTATTTTGTTTGCAAGACTGGTTTAATCGTATGTGGGTAGTTGCAATGTATGGTACCTCTAGAACTCCTTCGCAGCACTGTAGTTGCAATTTATGGTATAATTTTTAATATTATATTTTTTTGAGATTTAAAAAATTTGAATTGTTTATTATATTTTATGTAAGAGATTGGGAAGATGTAATGATGAGATGATATGAGATGAAAGAATTTAGTTTGTGAATCCAAACCAGGCCTAACATTGCTAAAGCCTAAGCCTAACATTGCTAAAGCCTAAGTTTAGATGGTACCTCGATTCCCTCTTTGTACGGTCACATTTAATTCTTCTATTTTTTTTTTTGAAAGAAGAGAAGATGCCACATGTTCAAGAGTAACTTTCGTCTATTTTATTAAGAATCCTCACTCATGACCGAGGAAAACCGTGCTAACATCCAAAATAATCAAACCATCCCCCACAAGACCAAACCATAAACCAACAACACCTACAATCAAACCAGAAGACTCAACAAACCCAACCTTACTAATCCAGTTGAATATCTGGAAGAGCAATTTTTTCAAGCCATAAAATGCCTTTTAGAGGAGAAGGTAGACCAATTTAATTCTTGTATTTCTCTTATTCCAATGATCATCATAATCTCTATTCATTATGGTATTCATCTTTCCTCTCCCATCCTTTTTTCCCTACCTTTTAGTATTGCTCCATTCGTTCTGTATAAACACTCCCTCCCATTTTACCAGTTTGTCGTGGCCAGTGGATCTAGACTCAAACTTGAAGTTGGCTTCTTTAAAGCTGAAAAACTTGATTTGGAGCTGAAAAAAACAAAACAAAAATGGCCTGTGGATGATGTTGGATTTGCCATGGGAGATGCTTGCTTGAGGCGTGCTTCATTGCTTGCCCTTGATTCTCCATGGTGGGTGGGCTAACTAGTCGCACTGCATATTGCTCGGAGCAAGCTTTATTGCTTGCCCAGGTGATGGAAGCCTCCGTTGCACTTAAGTATTTATAGTCGTGTTGGGTGAATAAATCAAGGTTACTTCGAGGCAATACCAAGATTCGAATGATTAAAGTATGAAAATCAAGACTAACTCAGATTAGTACTAAATTCTAAAAAATTGATAGATAAATTCTTATTGAAAAAACAAAATAGCATAATAATGAATTACAATGCAAAAACAAAATAAATAATACTATGGTTTGGCTAGTCCTCCCCCAATCAACTTCTTTTAAGATCACAATTCAATAACAAATCAAACTCCTAAAATTAAGGGAAACTATCCCAATAGACTCCTAAAATTAATGAAACAAATCTACTAATTAACAAATTAATAAAATCCCTAATTATAAGAATCAACAACTCAGTCAACTTCCTCCAATTCGCCTCATCCCTTAAAATCAAGGGATTTGTCTTATCCTCATCCCCTAAAATTAAGAGATTTATCTCATCCTCATCCCCTAAAATCAAAGGATTTGCCATCCAACATGATCTCCTCTAGGTGCAATTTGTTGACCCTTCATGGCCGTGCCCTGCCGGCCCAAGGCCCCCTCATCCGAGCCATGCAAGTAACCCAAAGCTACCCTCCTAGCCTCAACACGCCTAGCCCTCCTAGTGGTATTGCGGATGGCTCTTCTGGCATCTCCATCAATCCTCTCCCCTTCAAGACTGACCTTGTCCTCAAGGTCAAGTTCTAGAAATTGCTCATTGAGAACTCAAACACTCTCCCATGTAGCATCCTCAGTTGGAAGTCCTATCTATGAAATCAAGACTTCGGTTCTCACTTGGCCGCCCTTTCTTACATACCTATAAATCTTCTTGGGTTTAATTGCATCCGTCCCTCTTTGTCCGCCATGAGCAATTCATTCACCACCATGGTTGGATCTCCAACCTTCCTCATTAGCCATGAAACATAAAAAAAAGGATGAATGTGAACTTAGGCCCGTAAGTCTAGCTTGTGAGCATGTTATCCGCACTTCTCCAACACTCGGTATGGGCCAAAATATTTAGCCCTCAACTTGCTCAATTTTTTGCCTTGGATAGTGCCTTGTGCTCCCTTGGTAAGCACTTGAGAAAGACCCAATCTCTTTGTTCAAAGGACTCCATGCTCCTTCCCTTATCAAAGTGCTTCTTCATTTGGTCTTGAGCAAGTGCCAAATTCTTCTTGAGTTCATTCAAGACCTCATCCCTCTCTTTAAGCTCCACATCCACCAACTCATTAAGTGAACTCCCAACTTTATAGGCTACAAGCACCCGTGGTAGCTTTCCATAGAGAGCCTCAAATGGTGTCATCTTGATTGATCGGTGGTATGAGGTGTTGTACCAAAATTCAGCCCAAGCCAAATGCTCCTCCCACTTTTTCGGATATTGGCGCACGAAGCATCTAAGGTATTACTCAAGAGTCCCGTTGGTCACCTCTATTTGGCCATTGATTTGAGGGTGATAGGTTGAACTTCGTGCCAATTCCGTTTCATGCATCTTGAAGTACTCCCTCCAAAAATTACTCTTGAACACTCGGTCCCTATCCTGCTCCTCGGCATACCATGGAGATTCATTACATGATATACATAAAGTTTAGCAATAGTCTTGGCCGTGTATGGATGTACTATTACAATGAAGTGTGCATACTTAGTAAAGCGGTCTACCACCACAAGCATCCCATCACATCCGTTGGAAATCGGCAACCTCTCCACAAAATCCATGATGACATCCTCTCAAGTGTGAGTAGGGATTGGTCAATGGTGCATCAACCCCTTGGGCTTGTTACTTTCACTCTTAACCCTTTGGCAAGTGTCACACCTCCTAACATACTCCCTCACATCGCCTTTTATGCCATCACAATAGAACAAGTTAGCCACCATTACTCAAGTATGGTATACCCTTGAGTGTCCCTCCTCCTTGGTATTATAAAAGTGGCCTAAAATATTCCTTTTAAGATTTCCCACACTTGGCACCACTACTCTCCCCTTATACTTTAGAAGCCCATCCCGCATCTCATAGTTTTCTACACCCTTAACATCCACATCTAACTTCTCCATCACTTTCTTGCACCTACGATCAAATTTCATTCCCTCTCTAATCTCATCCCAAACTCCCCATGAAGGACCTGAGAGGGCCTCCAACACTTCACCATCTTCCCTCCTGGATAGGGCATTGGTACACAATTCTCCCTACTCGACTTATACACCAATTGAAATTCAAACCCAAGCAACTTAGATACTGATAAAAGGTTAGAATTGCATAATTAAGTTGTTTAAATGGGTGATTTATTTTATCAAATAAAGATTGAACACTTAATTATGCATCAAATTCTAATATTGAATGCAAATTAATTGATGTCAATATTTTATACACATAAAGTTCTATATTTGCCTTTGAAAGAAATGCATTTTTTATGTACTGCAGGGCATTTATGAAAATACTAAAAGAGAATGGAACTCACGGCTGGAACTCAAGGGAGCAAGCAGAAAATCAGCGCATGCAGAAAGAAAGTTAGGCCACCCACTCCCAAGTTAGGCCACCCACTCCACCATTCTTCAAAGTTAGGCCACCCACTTCAAAGTTAGGCCACCCACTCCCAAGTTAGGCCACCCACTCTTGAGAAATGGTAGGATGCTCTCTCCTATAAATAGGAGAGAGCTCAGAAGAGAAAGGGCATCAAGGCAGTGGAGACGAAGGAGAGAAGACAGAACTTTAAAACTTAGCTTTCATTTTTCAGTTTCATTCTCATTTCATTCGGCAGTTGTTGTTCATTTTAATTCATTTTTCAGTTTCATGCTTCTGTTTTAGTTTTCATTCAGCATCAGTTTATTTTACAGCTTTAATTTGAAACTTAAGGAAGCAAGTTTTCTTTCCATGTTAAAGCAAGCTTTCTTTGTATTCATCTAGGAAATAATTTCTTTTAGTGTTTATTTTATTTAGAGCTCAAATTCAATTTGAGTGTGTAATTTATTTGAAATTTTAATTTAATTGAGAGTTCAATTTCTTTTAGGATGCATTTTATTTAGAGCGTTTATTTTATTTGAGAAATCATTTTATCTGGAAGTTCAGATTTTTGGATTGGAGAACGCAGTCTCCATTTCCAAACATCAAGTTTATTCCTTACAATTCCTGTTTTTATTTAATTTCAGTTTAATGTCTTATATTTTCCGTGCACATTTAATTTCTGTCTATTTAAATTACTGTCATTTATTTATTTTTGCACCTTTAATTTATGTTTATTTAAATTACTATCATTTATTTTTCTCGCACTTGTAATTCTTCTATTTAGGTTAATGTCATTTATTTTCTTGCATCTTTAATTCCTATTATTTAAATTAATGTCATTTATTTTTCTTGTTCTTTTAAATTTCAGTCTATTAATTTCAGCAATTTTAATTTAGTTTCATGCATTTTCATTCCTTACTTTTCATCGCTGCATTCAAATCCAACAAACAAATCTAAAAACATGAATCTAGTGTATGACTAGTAAAATTTCCATCCATTGCACATACCATTTATTTATTTTTTCTTTGTGAAGTTTTTCACAATTTTTTAACGAGTTTAAATTTTGAGTAAATTTTCCCTGAGGAGACGATCTAGGAATTTATTCCTTATTATTACACGACATTCTCCTGCACTTGGGATAGCATTAATGCTACTCATTTTTGAGTGAGTCAGATACCTGACTCGGTTTCGAATGTGCTTCCAAGTATAGAAGTGTCAAGTTGTATCAAGGATAAGTCCAGGATCGTATTCCACAGGGACAATGGGTTATCAAAGCGTATAAGGAATTTGTGAGTAACAAATGAATCGAGTTTGAGAGATAAAAATAAAATTAAAATGCTATGCAAAAAAAAAATAATCGAAGTTGAAATTAGAGTTTCTAAAAAAAAGCAAATTAACAAACACTTGGGTTGGGTTTGAGATTTTTTTTTATTTCGGAATCTAGATAATTTCTCGATTAACAATCCAATCAAGGTATTGATATTCAGAAGATAATAAATTAAGCTCAAGTTTTTGCAATATTTTCTCAAGAAATTCTCTAATTTACTAGCCAAACTTATATTTATAATCAATCGAAAGAAGCCTTGATAATTTCAAGCTTTTGTTGTGCCTTACATCAACAACAAAACAAGAGCAAGAGCCGCAATCTATTTTCCATTTAAATCCGACTAGTAACTTAGTGAAATCAATATTAAACAACAAAATATTGCATCAAACTAGAATCTAAAATAAACTAAATCTCATTCCGCAACCCAAGCTTTAAAAATTAGTTACACATGATATTTTTAGTAACAAAAATAAATCTAAGTGAAGCCATATCAAAAACTAAGAAAATACAAATAAACCTTAGAAAGAAAAATAAAAAGTCTATAAAATATCAGCTCAAAGAAATAAGACAAACTAGATTAAATAAATAAATAAACTACAAAAACTAAAACGAAGCCGCCACGCTCTAAACTAACAAGAACAAAAAAATAGCAGAAAATTTATATTAAAAAAAAAACTAAAACTGCCGTGTGAGAGACCTCTAGGATCTGAAACGAAAAACAAAACTTGCTACACATAAACTGCAGAAAAATAGACTGAAGCTGAAAACAAGAAACTGCTGCTTGGTTCTGCAACCTTCAGCATAAACGGAAAACAACAACAAGAAGGAAAACAAAAACTTAAAGCTGCCGATGGGTATGTAAACGAAAAAAAAAAACTTGTTGTCCTCTACAAGGTCTGGAACGAACGGAATAAAAAGAAACAGGAAAGAACAAAAGAAAACAGAAAAAACAGCTAGTGGCTTCTGCTGCCACGTCCAAGTCCTCCTTCTCTCCGTCCAGCTCTGTCTTTTTATAAACGAAAAGAAGATGCTTCCCCGTAGACCATGTGCATGTGTTGCTTTCCATCCGTGAGTTGCTGCATGTGCTTCTTCTTCCGTGAGCTGCGTTCCACTTTTGGGAGCTATCCGAGTGCTTCAAATTGTTTTCTGCATGTGCTGGTTGCTTTCCAGCCGTGATTTTTGATTTCTGCATGTGTGTGCTGCCGTGAGAGACTTTGCATGTGTGTGTGCCTTTTCTGCTTTCTGCATTGAGGTGCCGTGAGTTGCTTTGCATGTGTGCTTTCTCTGCATGTGTGAGCTGCCGTGAGAGACTTGTAGAGTCTGTAGGGTCCTTAGCTTCCACGCTCACCGCATAAAAAAAAAAAAGAATAAAAAGCACACTTTCCCGGTCTGCCACATTCTTAAGTTTAAGAAAAAGAATAAAAATAAAAGCTTCTCTCCGTCTTTGAATCTGTCATCCTCACGAAAAAGTAGAAGAAAAACATCATATATGCCCCTCATTCGGTCCACTAAGATCAGCATATAATATCAGCCGACTGTCTCTTATAGAAAAATAATGAAATCCGGCCTAAAGAGAGAGACTTGTCTGAAATCTGCCTCTGATCGTGAACTGCATCCAACTTGTTAGGTTTGCCATGTGCTTGCGTGATTGGCCGGCATTGGGTTGCTCCAAGTTCCTTCCGTGACTTGTTGTGGTCCCACTTCCCAATTTGACAGTCTTGATTTCATAATTTTCCTACACAAGTAGAGTTAAGTTTTCAGCATAATGGTAAGGTGGGAAGATTAATTTTAGTGCCTTAACTATGTGAGTGTGCTAGCTTCATTACAAACTTTTTAAGGGTAAAATATCATGATTTAACAATTGACTCCAGTTTATAATTTACTGCATAATTAAGTGTTCAATTCATTTTTTAGTTAAATAATTTAATCACTTTAACAACTTAATTATGCAGTTTTAGCACTTTATCAATACCCAACTTTGTTGATCCGGAGTAGTGATTCTTTACTCCAAAGGATGCTTCAAAGGTTTTTGATTGGTGACTATCAAAACCTCCGCCCCCAAAAATAAGGTCTCCACACCATCACGGACTCCATGATGGCAAGCATCTCTCGTGCATACACACTCTTTTGAACACCAAGGGCCTTGCTAATGAAGGCTAGTGGCCTCCCTTCTTGTGTCAATACCGTACCTACCCCCACATTGCTTGCGTCTGTGTGTAACTCTAACACCTTCTCAAAATTAGGCATAGCAAGGATGAGTGTAGTTGTCGTGGCCTTTTTCAAAGTTTCAAATGCCAACTCTGCCTCTTCACTCCAAACAAAATTATTATTCTTGAGCATGTTGGTAAGTGGTCTTTTAATAGAAGTATAATCCTTGATAAACTTTCTATAGTAGCCCGTGACCCCTAGAAAGCCCCTCAATTCGGTGATGGTTTTTGGTTTGGGCCAAGCCACCATAGCTTCAATCTTTCTTGAATCCACCTAGACCCCCTCATGTGAGATCAAATGCCCCAAATACTTACTTTCCTTTTGAACGAATGCACACTTGGACAACTTAATATAGAAAGAGTTGTCAAGTAGCACCCCCAAAATAACCTCCAAATGCTCCAAATGATCATCTATGTCTTTGGATAAACAAAAATATCATCAAAAAATACCAACACATACCTCCTCAAGTACAGCTTAAAAATTTGGTCATGCATGCTTGAAATGTTAAAGGAGCATTGCATAGACCAAACGACATCACCAAGTACTCAAAGTGGCCATTGTGAGTTCAGAAAGCCGTCTTTGAATGTCCCCTTCATGTGCCCTTATTTGATGGTACCCAACCTTTAGATCAAGTTTGGAGAAGAACGTTGAACTTTCAAGCTCATCTAACATATCATCAATGGTTGAGATTGGAAATCTATCATTGATGGTTGCCTCATTCAAGGCTCAGTAGTCGGTGCAAAATCTCCATGTGCCATCATTCTTTTTTGCCAAGAGAACCAGACTTGAGAATGGGCTAGTGCTTGGGTGGATGAGCCCATTAGCCATCTTGTTGACTTGCTTTTCGAACTCGGTCTTTTGGTAATAGGCATACTGGTAGGGGCCCACATTAATTGGCTTGGCTTCCTCCTTCAAAGGAATGCGGTGGTAAAATTCCCTTGAAGGTGGAAGTGTCTTTGGATCCTCCATCACCTTGGAAAACCTTCCTGACAAACCTCTCAAGTCTCTAGGCACCTCGGCCCCTAACTCCATGCCCCCACCTTCCACTTCATGCCCCTCACTCAAGCCCCACGGTTGTGATGCCAACGTCATAGCAAAACATTGCCCCCCATTGCCTCAAGATCTCCTCCATCTCATTAGGCCTCATGGCTTACATTCTCCTTTTCCATTCATTCTCATGGTCACCCATTTGGCCCCTATCATAAACTTCATAGTCATTTTTCTATAGTCCAAGACTATCTTCCTTAGCTCCTCTAGCCATTGCACATCCAACACAACGTACAACCTAACAATAGGCAAAGAATATAAATCGACCACAATCTCAAGGCCTTGTGTTTTCAAGCAAACCTTCTTATACGCTTCCTTACACATCAACTTCTCTCTACTAGCTACCTTGATCTCAAATGGAGTGATAGAAGTCATAGGCAACCCCAAACTCTCGGCTACTTTCGAGTTGATAAAGTTCAAGGACGAACCATGACTCGTTCTCGAATGTGCTTCCAGGTGTAGAAGTGTCAAGTTGTATTAAGGATAAGTTTAGGATCGTATTCCACAGGGACAAGGGATTATCAAAGCGTTTGTGAGTGTTTTGTGCAAAAAAAATCGACTATGAGAGGTGAAAATAAATGTGAATCTGTGTTTCTAAAATTACCAATAACCAAGAGAATTAAAGAAAATTGTAGAAGTTGAACTAAACTTGTAAGAAGTAATAAAACAAACACTTGGATGCAATTTTCACCAATTTCTGTTTTGAAGTTGATTTACCTCTAATTTAATCTTCTCTCAACCATGCTCCCATTCCTAGAAGTCATGGTCGGTTAATAAAAGATAAGATACTTTTCAATGTAGTCAAGGTACTTGACAGATTTTATAACAAAGTGTAAAAGTGAAAGAAAGCCATCAAAATCTTTTACAAGTTCAAGCATCAATACTTCTCCATCACCTCCTTGCACCTACGATCAAATTTCATTCCCTCTCTAATCTCATCCCAAACTCCCTATGAAGGACCTGAGTGGGCCTCCAACACTTCACCATCTTCCCTCCTATATAGGGCATTGGTACACAATTCTCCCTACCCGACTTATACACCAATTGAAATTCAAACCCAAGCAACTTAGATACCTAACTTTGTTGATCCGGAGTAGTGATTCTTTACTCCAAAGGATGCTTCAAAGGTTTTTGATCGGTGACTATCAAAACCTCCGCCCCCACAAATAAGGCCTCCACACCATCACAGACTCTATGATAGCAAGCATCTCTCGTGCATACACACTCTTTTGAACACCAAGGGCCTTGCTAATGAAGGCTAGTGGCCTCCCTTCTTGTGTCAATACCGTACCTACCCCCACATTGCTTGCGTCTGTGTGTAACTCTAACACCTTCTCAAAATTAGGCATAGCAAGGATGAGTGTAGTTGTCGTGGCCTTTTTCAAAGTTTCAAATGCCAACTCTGCCTCTTCACTCCAAACAAAATTATTATTCTTGAGCATGTTGGTAAGTGGTCTTTTAATAGAAGTATAATCCTTGATAAACTTTCTATAGTAGCCCGTGACCCCTAGAAAGCCCCTCAATTCGGTGATGGTTTTTGGTTTGGGCCAAGCCACCATAGCTTCAATCTTTCTTGAATCCACCTAGACCCCCTCATGTGAGATCAAATGCCCCAAATACTTACTTTCCTTTTGAACGAATGCACACTTGGACAACTTAATATAGAAAGAGTTGTCAAGTAGCACCCCCAGAATAACCTCCACATGCTCCAAATGATCATCTATGTCTTTGAATAAACAAAAATATCATCAAAAAATACCAACACATACCTCCTCAAGTACAGCTTAAAAATTTGGTCATGCATGCTTGAAATGTTAAAGGAGCATTGCATAGACCAAACGACATCACCAAGTACTCAAAGTGGCCATTGTGAGTTCAGAAAGCCGTCTTTGAATGTCCCCTTCATGTGCCCTTATTTGATGGTACCCAACCTTTAGATCAAGTTTGGAGAAGAACGTTGAACTTTCAAGCTCATCTAACATATCATCAATGGTTGAGATTGGAAATCTATCATTGATGGTTGCCTCATTCAAGGCTCAGTAGTCGGTGCAAAATCTCCATGTGCCATCATTCTTTTTTGCCAAGAGAACCAGACTTGAGAATGGGCTAGTGCTTGGGTGGATGAGCCCATTAGCCATCTTGTTGACTTGCTTTTCGAACTCGGTCTTTTGGTAATAGGCATACTGGTAGGGGCCCACATTAATTGGCTTGGCTTCCTCCTTCAAAGGAATGCGGTGGTAAAATTCCCTTGAAGGTGGAAGTGTCTTTGGATCCTCCATCACCTTGGAAAACCTTCCTGACAAACCTCTCAAGTCTCTAGGCACCTCGGCCCCTAACTCCATGCCCCCACCTTCCACTTCATGCCCCTCACTCAAGCCCCACGGTTGTGATGCCAACGTCATAGCAAAACATTGCCCCCCATTGCCTCAAGATCTCCTCCATCTCATTAGGCCTCATGGCTTACATTCTCCTTTTCCATTCATTCTCATGGTCACCCATTTGGCCCCTATCATAAACTTCATAGTCATTTTTCTATAGTCCAAGACTATCTTCCTTAGCTCCTCTAGCCATTGCACATCCAACACAACGTACAACCTAACAATAGGCAAAGAATATAAATCGACCACAATCTCAAGGCCTTGTGTTTTCAAGCAAACCTTCTTATACGCTTCCTTACACATCAACTTCTCTCTACTAGCTACCTTGATCTCAAATGGAGTGATAGAAGTCATAGGCAACCCCAAACTCTCGGCTACTTTCGAGTTGATAAAGTTCAAGGACGAACCATGACTCGTTCTCGAATGTGCTTCCAGGTGTAGAAGTGTCAAGTTGTATTAAGGATAAGTTTAGGATCGTATTCCACAGGGACAAGGGATTATCAAAGCGTTTGTGAGTGTTTTGTGCAAAAAAAATCGACTATGAGAGGTGAAAATAAATGTGAATCTGTGTTTCTAAAATTACCAATAACCAAGAGAATTAAAGAAAGTGTGTAGAAGTTGAACTAAACTTGTAAGAAGTAATAAAACAAACACTTGGGATGCAATTTTCACCCATTTCTGTTTTGAAGTTGGATTTACCTCTAATTTAATCTTCTCTCAACCATGCTCCCATTCCTAGAAGTCATGGTCGGTTAATAAAATGATAAGCACACTTTTCAATGTAGTCAAGGTGCTTGACAGATTTTATAACAAGTGTAAAAGTGAAAGAAAGCCATCAAAATCTTATTACAAGTTCAAGCATCAATTGTGCTTTTATGTCTACGATTGATCAAGTTCAAGAACATAGAATTTTAATTCTTCCCACAGGTAAAATGAAATACAATCTATCAAGTTAATCATTCAAAATTTCATAACCTTGAAGAAAATCCAACTCAAAATAGTCATGAGTTACTTATTGAATTCCAAGCTAAAAATCTAGCCTATCATTACTAAATTAGCAAAATGCCTAAAAATAATGAACCCTAACATTTCAAGTTGAATATCCTCTCTAAACATTTGTGAATCTATTGAAAAGTGAAATAAAAATAATCAAGAGACAAGTAAATAAAATAAATAAAACAAGAAGAAACTACTGTAGAGAAGATAACCAAAATGTCGAAATAAAACTCACTGAAGAAATAAAACCAACCGACCGAGTCCAACATGAATAAGACTTAAGGACAAACAATAAAATACCGCCTAGTTCAGGTTTGGAAGAAGCTAGCCGAAAAGAACAAAGCAAAAAAATAAACTTCAAAACCAGCTGAAAGAGAGGGAGTTCCGTCACTCAAAAAAAACCATTCACTCATAACAAATTACAGATAAAATTAAATGATCTCTCGTAAAATAAAGTAACATCTAGCCGACTAAAATGAAAGTTGCTGAATGAAAAAAAAGGTAAAGACGCCGAACTAAAACTGAATGAAAAAGAAAGCTTCCTGCACTCTAACGTCAACGACCATAACAAAAACAATGAAAATAAAAACTCATGTAAAAGCAGCCGCCTACTACCTCCAGTCTGCAACCCTAAAACAAGCTAAAGAAAAGAATAATAATTAAAATGATATCCAGCCCTCTCCTATGGTCTGCGTACTAGGGGCCCTTCTAGCCACTAAAAACAAGAAAAAAAGAAAATAATAATAGCATGCCCCACCAAGAGAGAGAGGCCCGTAAAGTTTCAACCAAAATAAAAAGTAAAGCTAAAAACATAAAATCCAGTTTTATTTTTCTCGCCCCTTGCACGCCGTCTCCCCTGTTTCCTGCCCTGCACTCACGCGTGCCAGCTATTTTCTTCTGCAGCAGCGTTTCGTCCTAGCTCCCCGGGACCACAGCCTCTCTAGCTGCAGCATATACGTCCAATGCACTTCTTTTAAATTCTTTTTTTTTTTTCATCTTCATAGACTTCAGCTTCAGCTCTTGTAACTGGGCTTTCTTGTGATAAATTCTTTTTAGGCTCGATAAATCTTAAGACATTATAAGTTACATGAGCCCATCTGAATTTAATTAAGGACAAGAGAAAAAAATAATTTTACATGCCAAATAAAGTTAAATCATATTATCTAATTAATACTTTTATTTTAATACGTAAAACTCTTTTAACCCAAGATATTTAAGAGTATTAATTCCGCATAATTGACCATTTATCAAACCATTATCAACAAGAACTGTTACCTCTATCTTGCCAACGTGAGCTTGTGTTCTCATCATTCTAGGTCTCGCAACACTCGTCAATGCATGAATAGAAATGTGAGGGTCTCCCCTCTCGGCTTCCCCTTGTTCTTCCTCCTCTTGGCCTTGCCCTTGCTCCCCCAAGTCTTCCTCCTGTTTTGACTCCATCCCAATGAAAAAGATTTGCTTCACCTTGCATTTGTGGCCCATTGTGAATCTCTCATTGCAATTGAAACAAGGCCCCTTCTCTCTTCGTCGTTGCATCTCTTCCCATGATAGCCTCTTCACACCCGACAGTCGTGGTTTGGCTTCACTTGATGTGCCTCCACTAGTGCCTCCTGGTGAGAAGTCTTTGCTAAAAGTTTTGTTTACGTCAAACTTGGAAACCATTTGGGGGTGATTTCCTTACCTCAAAGTGGCTATTCTTTCTCAAATCTTGGAGTTGATCCTCCTTAATCGGTGCAATCTCCAAGTCTTGCATCAAGGTCTTTAGCTTCTTAAGCTTTACCTCTGCTGCCAATTCATTCTTCAAGCCTTCCACATTAGTCCCAATTAGGGCCTTCTCCAACTACCCGTATACCTTATTGGACAAGTATTCGAACCCCTTTTGATAATCCCTTAAAGATCCGATTTGCTTGTTCTTTGAGAGAGTCTCATGATAGTCCATACACTCGATTGGCCCGAACCTCCCCAAGAGCTCATTGACAAATTTCTGCTATTTCAACTCCCTCCTTTGAGCTTTATAGGTCTTCTTCATCCATTGCCACCATTGGTTTGCCTCCCTCTCAAGGAAGTAGGCGGCATAGGACACCTTAGCATGGCCCTCCATGTTATTGTGCTAGAAGTATTGCTCAACCCTACTGATGCAAGTGTTCGGTTCATCTCCATTGAATTTGGGAAAGTCCATTTTTGGTTGGACCACTTTCTCCTTACGAGCGCCTCTTTTCTCACCTCGGTTTCCTTCTTCCCTTTCACTTTCCTCAGTTGATTTCTCATCGGGGCTTGAGAAATCTTGATTAGATGAATTTGAGTCCTCCACCCTCCCACTATGTTGGCTTCTTCTAGATTCAGCATAACTCTCAGGACTATGGGCTCTTCTCCTATGGCGCCTTCCATCTCCTATGGCAGATGGCTTTTTTGGCATCTCCATCATCGGGATGTGGGTAGGCTGATGCCTGCCATGCTCCTTATTTGGGGCAAACTTATTGCTCACCCATGATGCATATGCCTGCTAAACAAGTTGCTTAGGGTAAGCAAAGAGCTCGCCATGCTGGTTGCTTGGAGCGAGCTTCATTGTTTGCTCGTGATGCATGCGGGCTTTGTGTTAGCCACACTTGTTGCTCTTGGTGAGCTTTAACGCTCACCTGTGTCCTACAAAGTTCTTGCTATGAGGTGTATGTCTTCCCTACATGCAAGTGAAGTGCAAGGATTCTCCTTTATTTTGCCTTTGTCCACGGATTGTTTGAGAGTGAAATCCACTATATTTGATGATGTTACAATTTCTCAATGCCTCACGTAGCTCTCAATACAATAGAGAAGATAAGTTTGATAAGAGGCTGAAGAAGATGATATCCTTCTGGAGAGAGAGAGAGAGAGAGAGAGAGAGAGAGAGAGAGAGAGAGAGTGAGTGTGTGTGTGTGTGTGTGTGTGTCCCAAGAGAGTGTATAGAAGTGCCTTTCATGTTTATAATGTTCCCTCATTTTATAGAGGTTTTTTGCTTTCTTTTGAGTAGTTGAGTCCCACTTACTTTGTCACTTTCACTTTTTTGTATCTTAGTCGACCTGTTTTGCCTTTATTGTTCCTTATCTTATATCTTCCTCTTATTCCAGGAAATTAACTTCCAACAAGCTGGACCCTAATTTATTTTATATCCAACACAAACCTTCTCGACATTGAAATATCAATTGATTGTTGAACATGCCCTACTACATTGTATGTGCACTCCCAACAACTTCAACTCTAAATTTCCCCCATCCACATCTTGAAAGCAAGATTCAAGACGAAAAATGATATATTGGTGGACAACCTCCGATCCTAAACAACAAGGGTATAAAACTCATAAAAAACAAAACAAAAATCATAGTAGCATTGCAATTCACCATCAAGTCAAGATTCTCTAGTTTCACACTTTTTAACATCACAACTCTTCTAAAGAAGAATCATTAGACTTCAAATTTAGTTTTATATTGGATCATGCAAATGCAAGGTTATAATTTGGATAATAAGGCATGTTTTGCATTTTATATATTCCATTCAAAACCAATTCACACATTCGATTATTCATCTACTATCTATATAGTAAAATATTATTTTTTATTTTTGCTTTTATGTAATTTACTTTTGCCATATATTTTAGCTAGCACTCCATGGCAGTTGTGGTGCAACCACATAAAGCAACAAAATTCTCATTGAAGCTCTTTGATTTGGAAAAAACACAGATTTATAATGAAATAACAAAAAAAGAACATTTAATTTATGGGCTGGAAACTTTTTTTATTATTAGTAAATAAGAATTTTATTAAAATAGGCAAAGTCAAGTACACATGAAATCATGAGTATCTAAAGATACATGAGCGTCGCCAAAGGCCTATAGCCCGATGGCATAACACCCAAGTCTCCAAAATGATCTCCAAATGACCTCTGGAGATCATTTTGGAGGTCTTGAGTTTGACCCCCCTCTCCTAATATATATATATATAAAAGATACATGAGTGTCTAAAAATACACTCATGAGTGTCTAAAGATACAAGGAAATCATGTACATTCATGGCATTAAAGTCTATTATAATCAACCAATGGAGTAGAGTATGAAAAAATAAAGTTATAATCTTATCCATTGTCCATTCACGATTCTTGAAAGGAAAATTTTGGATGTAGGCGATTTGGGGACCGATTGCGCACAAATTCCACCTGTACCGTTTAATGAAACAATGCTTTTTTATCAATAAGTTTTGTGACTTTCTTCTATTGAAAACCTCTTAAGAAAGATAAGGCCTTGAAATTGCAGATTCATCAACATCATCTTCTTCCTCATCTTTCTTTCCAGATCTTTGCAACCCCACGAACTTTGGTGAGAGAAGCTTTGGTACAGATTTCTTCCCAAATCTTTGGTGAGAGCATCTTCTTCCCAAATATTTCCAAATCTTTCTTCCTTATCTTTTATTCGGTTTGTGATTTCTTTTCTAGAAAGGATGGTACAGAGCTTTGGTGAGAGAAGGATTGTATATGGTGACACATAGCCGCAATTGAAGCTTACTTTGGAGCTCAATTGGTCGCTGAAGGACCTTCTATGGAGGTTTTTTATTTTTTAAGAAAAGAGATGTCTGAAGTAACAAGCATTAAAAGATCATGTCGATGGCCCACATCGAAGTAAGAAAGACAAATACAACTGCCATGCAATAACTGCATGACGATAGTCTAGCAAAAATTTGGATCACCATAGTCAGAAATAACATTTCTTCCTCAACAATTACCAAAATCAACTCAAACCGTAGCTGTTGGTCAAACGTGTTCTGTCCCAGTCAAACCAAAATCCTTTCCCTTCATGAAACGGATCAACCTAGACGTAGAAAGTGGTGGCTTGTTGGTTATGCTCATGAACAAGCGCTTAAGAATGACTGCATTGAACTTGCTGCCGGTTCTCCGAACAAGGAATCGATAAAGCTTGACGAGGAGTTTAAGGTAGATATCATCGGTGCAGTACACTTGGATTTCTTGCTCTTACATCCTGCGACCAGATCGATCCCTCTTGGAGCTTGCTTTGGCAGACAAGGTTGTGGTATATCACTAGTGTTGGGGGGACAAATTCTATGGAGGGTTGGGACATGAGAAATCTCAAGTTTTCATGGGTTTTCTTGAATTTGATGATCTGTGTTTGCTTCAAAGTCCAATGAATTCTGTAGATTTGGAAAGTGTTTCTTCTTGCACTGGAAAGGAGAATAGGGGAGAAGAAGGAGAGTGTTTCTTCTTCTTCTCTTTGTTTTTGTTTTTGCTTTTTTAATAAGAACGGAGAAAATGGCTGCCATGTCATCTTGGTTTGTGAATTCATCCATCAACACACTTGTACGTAGAAGAAATCTTCTCAAAACTTCGACCATTCCTCTCCATCATTATGCACCACCATTGATAGATCAGTATCATCTTCCACATAGCTGCAATTTGAGTGGTACCTCAGATGCCTTGCTAGCTGACCAAAAAATCCACAACCCTTCATGGCATCACCCAATGGAGCCCCATTCTAGCAAATATATCATTCCACAAAATCAAGGTTATGTCACAATGTAGTAATAAATGATCCATTGACTCCCCACTATTCTTGCACATATAACACCAATCTATCACAATGAGTTGGCATTTTTGTAGATGATCTAAGGTGAGAATCTTCCCTAATGAAGTTTTCCATACAAAAAAAGAAGCTTTTAGGGGGCTTGGTCCTCCATAAGGTAAATGTTTCATAATGGGAATGATCTTGTAGAATGTTTCATAAGGTAATTATAATATGATTGTACAGTAAATCTTCCCTTCTCAGATGGTGATTACAAGATTGAATAACCTCCTCTGTTCACTTTACAATTATACACTAGATTAAAAAAATGTGTAAATGTATCTATTTCCTAGTCTTGGGCAACTCTAAGGAACGTGATATTCCATTGGGAAGAGCCATTAGAAAGATCCATGAGTTCTGCTACTGAAACCTCTTGTCTTCATGCGATGCTATATATTGTTGGATAAGCTTCCTTAAGAACTCGATCTCCACACCATAAATCAGTCCATGATTTAAATTTGAAACCATCCTCAACTAAAATGTGTATCAATGGATGCTTGTCGATGTTTGTCTGGACTCTTCAGATGTGTTTCCAAAGCCCCATCCCATGAGGTCCACTCACCTCATTCGAGCACCATCCTCCCCATACTCCACCATCTTTCAAATCTATGAAAACTCTCCACAAAGCTCCCCTCTACTCCTGGTATCTCCATAACCACTTACCCAATAAAGTCTTGCTGAAAACCAACAAATTAAGAATTTCTAGCCTGCATTCACGTATTGGGGTACAAACCGTGGCCCAACTCACCAAGTGAAACTTGAATTTTTCATCTATTCCCCCTATAGGAAATCTTGTTGCAACTTATTTAACTGATAAGCCACCTTGCATGGTATTGGAAAAATAGATAGGAGGTAGGTAGGTGGATTAGAATGAGTACCTTTTATCAACATAACTCTACCACTTTTGGACAAATAAATCCTCTCCCAACTCGCCATTTTCTGCTCCATTTTTTCCAACACCTTATTCCAAATGAACAGTGACTTGAAGAAGGCAACCAAGGGAAGATCAAGATACTTCATTGGAAAGGTGGAGACTTTGCACCCCAGAATATTGGTGAAACTCAAAACATCTGGAACATTTCCAACTGGAACTAATTCTAACTTGGCGAGATTCACTTTCAATGCCGATGCCACTTCAAAACAAAGAAGAAGAGCTTGCAAAGCTTGAATGTGATTGCGACTAGTGTCACAGACTACAAGAGTATCATCCACAAATAGGAGGTGGGTCATCTCAATTGTGCCAATTCTTGCATCCCCTACTACAAAGCGTGATAGAAATCCAACTTTCACAGGACCTGCAATCATTTTACTAAAAGCCTCCATTATTATAAATAGTAGTGGGGATAGGGGGTCACCTTGTCTCAATCCCCACGAGCTTCTAAAGAAGCTCCTTGGAGTACCTTTCGCCAAAATGGAGAAGCGTAGGATGGATATACAAAATTTGATCCAAGAGCACCATCTCCCTTTGAGTCCACACCTCTCAAGCATGTGTAACAAAAAATTTTGAGTTTACTTGATCATATGCCTTCTCCATGTCAAGTTTGCATAGTAACTCTGGAACACCTGACTTGATGGACTCTCCAAGCATTCATTGGCAATGAGGATAGAATCAAGGATTTGCTGACCTCGTACGAAGGCATTTTGGGGCTTGGAAATGATATTCTCCAATACCGTACTTAATCTATTACCCAAGACCTTTGAAAAAATTTTGTACATTCCACTCACCAAGTTAAAAGGGTGAAAATCCTTAATCTCTACTGCTCCTGGCTTCTTTGGAATAAGGGCAATGAATGTAGCATTAAAGCTTTTTTCAAAAGTGCCTTGTTCATGAAACTGATGGAAGAAGCAAACATTAGGAAATGAATGAGGCAAAAAAAAAAAAAAAAAAGACAATTGAGGCTAAATACATAATTTATATGTTTATTTAAACTATTTAGATTCATATCATATTTTATTAAAATAGTTAATGAATTTATATTTATAATATTTTAAACATGATATTAGATGCTTGAACTGAATTATATATGATACTTTTTATTAACATTGAAATAACTGATCCAAAATTATCATGAATCACCCAATTTTGATTTTTCAAGTAGTGATTGGAATCATAGGTTCCCTCTACCCCTTTCATATTTGTGTATTTCTTATAATAAACTAAGCCCTAGTTTGGGAACACAAATCATTTCATCTCAACTTAAAACTTCTAATAATTTTCTTCCCAAACATTACTCAAACATAAGCTAGAGGGACCAAAATCCTTTCTCGGCTGTGGACCTACCCACACGATATAAAGGCCTGTAAGCCCAATGGAGAAAGCCCATGACAATCGGCCTACTATAGTCAACCCATGCAGCCCACCATAAGGCTATGCCTTTCTATTCTATCCATTGATAAGAAAATCAAATGCTCCCTGAACAATAAGGGAATTCAAATACTCCCAGATAACAACCTGGGGCTAGAAAAGGAGGGAATTTAAATAAGAACAAACTAAAGCCTAATAAATGAAGGGATTAAGTTGTTACACAAACCAAAATGAGTTCTCTTCCACTCTATATATGATAGAGGAAATTCACTATCGAGGTAAGTTGATTTAAGTCTTGGATTCACAAAGACATTATATAAGTAATCTAATTTAGACATCGGAGACGTTTACCCTTTAAGGCTTTTTTGGTTCTTTTGATTCAGGTTTGCAGAGGGTGTTCATAGGGGTGTGAAACACGTCCACAATAGTTGGTGCCATTTATGGGATCTTGTCTCCATCATCTCAACGTGCCTTTTGCATGCCTATAACAACACACTCTCAAGCAACCCAAGACCAGGATGCTACTTTTTCAAACATGGAAGGAAGGTTAGTTGAAATTGAGGAGAAGTTGAGAAGAGTAATAGGAGAACTGGAGTATCTCTAGTGCAAAAACGAGGCCCTGAGGTGCAAGAGAGTCGCATTGGGAGAGGACGTTGTGCTGAGCCAAGTTGATGGGGGTAGAAGTAGAGTTGCAAAGTACGGACCCCCTCGGCAATGATGATGAGAAGAGAGATGTAATAGCTCGCTATAAATTCAATGGAAGAATTTTTTTAGACTTTAGGAATCTCGTGAAAACACAAAAAGTTTTCACTAATCGATCAATCACGTAAGTTTTAGTGTGTTAGCATGGCCAGTGTACCACTCACTAAGGTGCCAGAAACTTGAGTTTGCTTATTTGAGATACCTAGAAGCATTAGAATGAGAAACGGTCTATGTTGTTAGACTTAAAGGAATACTTAGGATTTTATGGTGTAATAAAATAATTTTTGATTTCAGGAAGAAGCAGTTGTTTGAAAACACATTTTGATTATTTTGAGGCACTTCAAAGTTAAATTTTAATAAATTATTTGGCCTCTAAGGTTAGTATGATTATTTTGAATTTTACAATGTAAAGTTTATTTTTCACTTTTTTAGAGTGAATATTAACCTCGATAGTAACACCTAGAGTAGTGTTTTCAAATCACAGTGTGAAATGTCCAAATTAGGTTAAAAAAGTTTTATTTGAAAACCTAGAAAGATCCTAGCCACACTTGGTGAATACTATTAGATACTTGTCACTAAGAGGAACCATGAGATAGAAAAAAAAGTGAAGGAAATCAAGTTTTGTGATCATTCCACGTAAGCAAAACTCTATTCCATCCAACCATCCAATTTGTACCAAAACAAAGAGGGTTTCAACCCTAAAGAAACCCTAAATACTTGGAATCCAATTGAAATCTCAAAAGTTTGGTTGAAACCGAAACTCCAAATGGTTTCCCCAAACCCCAATGTTTGCCTCCCAACCTTAAATCAACCTAGTTTTAGCTTAGTGTTTAATCACTTGATTAAATGATATTAACCACAAAAATTCATGTTATTATATCTTTATTTATTCTTTTAAACCTTGGTAATTTTATTGGCTAAGAAAAATTAGATTTGGGTTTGATAGAACCTAAACCCCATTGAAACCCTATATGGAAACCTGTTGCGCCTAAACTTTGACTCAAATTAATGAACAAAAAATGTAGTGCAGCTTTACCTGCAAGTATACAGGTGTTGTAGTACCTTACAGGGTCGAATCCACAGGGATTGACTTATGTGAAAAATAAACTCAAACAAATGAAAATAAAATAATAAAAGAGATGTGCGATTGAATATAAAATGAGGTTATTGAGATGATAATTTTTGACATAACAAAATAAAACTAAAATGATAAAATGAATTGATATGAAAGAAAGACTAAGGTTTCGAGGATCCGTTTAATAATTTAAAATATTATTTCCGATCGAACTACTTCAATTAAACTAGAATAATGATTCCGTTTAATTGGAGGATTTAGCATTTAAGATCAAGGAAAAAATAATTACTAATGATTGAGTATGAGCGATCGATGATTAAAACACTTCCAAATCTATTTGACTATCACAGGGATTTCTCAAGCATTCATTGTATTCGGAAATCACAATGAATCAAGATAAATATATAGATAATCAAAATATCCAACAATAAAATCCTTCAATCCATCAAACTCGCAAAATAAATTTGACGTCGATCCGAAAGCAATTTTCAAATCATTAAATTTCACCTCTAACCTTAATATGAAAATTTAGCCAATCATGTTCATCACAAGTGCTATAAAAATTAAATAAACATTCTTCATAATAATATTAAAATAAAACACAAGCTAAAATGAAAACACTCAGATCATAAAACAGAAAATTGAGCCGAAAATAACTCCCATCAAAACCAGTTCATTCCGCAACTTCTCACGAAAATTTCCCTAAGTTTATGTTGCATCCTCTTTCACGTGAACCTACTGCCCTCCTCTACGTTTCGTTTGCTTTGTCTGTTCGGTATTATGTCTAGCGTCCTCCTCAACGTTCAGTTTGCCAACCGTTCAGAAATCCAGCATTTCAAGTCAAGCAAAGAACCAGCTCCTTCGTTCGTTTCTCTCTTCATCGAAAATCAACCCAGCAGCTGAAGCTTCACGTCTCCCTCTATAACTCCCAAACAACCAAAGCCTCTCAGCCGTTCAGTCCCTTCTAAAACTCAAGCCGTGTTCTCTATTTTTCCCTCTAAAAAATAGAGCAAATATGAACTCACTTCAACTGTCCGTTCAAAGCTAGAGGAAAACCCCAGACCGAGCCTCCCATAAACTTCTCTCTCACTTTCAGTCCGTTAAAAACCAGAGGAAAACTTGCAGAAACCCTTAAGCTTCCTCTCTCCTTTTTTTTTTTTTTTTTCGTCCAAACCCGTAGAGTCAGACCCCAAAACCCCGTGTCTCTCGTCCTCCGTTTCTTTCCGTCTAAAACTAGAGAAAAGGCTCCCCCACTTTCCGTAAATGTTGACAACATGTGTTTTCTTTTTTCTTCTTCTTTTTTTTTTTCCTGTTGTTTGTCGTAAAACCAGGTGAACGTCAACTCCCCACCAAGCCTTTTTTTTTTGTTTTTATGTAAACTCTCCTCTTCCCACGTCCCTGTCTCACTCATTTTCTCTTCTATTTTTTCTTCCGTAAGCTCCGTAAACTTCTTCTTTTGCTTTCGGTTCCACTTTTCGTTAATATTGACAACATGGTTCTCTTCTTCCAGCCGTCTACCTCTTTGTTTTATGTAAACTCTCAAACCTCCACGTCCAGCTCTCTTTCCGTCATGTCTCCTTTCTCTCTCTCTCTTTTTTTTTTTCGTAAAACACTAGTCTTCCATTTCGGATTGCTCTCTCTTTTTTTCTTTCGGTGGTTTTTGTTGACTACATGTGAAGCACATGTAGCTTATTCCATTTTCCTTCATTTCGGCTACCTCTTCCTTAATTTCAGCTCTTTTTCCACACATGCTTCTTCAAAGCTTCCTTTCGGATTTCATGTGAATTTTATTTATGCTGGAAATAAAGAAATAAAAATAACACTTGAAATAAATTAAAAAGAAAAATAGATTATTAAAAATATATTATATGTGAGGAAATATTGTCCAATTAAATCATAATTATAAAATTAAGCATAAACATGATATTAATCAATTAAAAATCACGACTCGTATTTATCCTTATTAACTATTTTTCCAACTAAAACCAATAATAATGTCACGAAACAATTGAAATACATTGATTTTAAATAGCTAAAATATGTAATTTTTCAGCTCAAACAAAACCCATTTGGTTAAGGCCCATAGAATTAAGCCACCAAGGCAAGGCTTTTAGAGGAAGTTTCCCCCTGCCATGACAGTCCTATCACTGCTTAAAGCAGCCCTAAACAGTGCTTGATGGGGAGGCCAAAAGCCACCTCACCACCACCCTTCACGTGGAAGTTCCTTGGCTGAAAAACATGGCCTGGTTTTGCCCCTCGTTTTGGCTGACACACCCATCATTCTAAGGTTCCGCTTGGCTACTGAGAATTCTCAGATAAGAATTTTGAGTTTTAAGATAAAATATTAAAATATTATATTTTAATATTATTATTGTTTTGGAATTTTAAAAAGTTAAGAAAAAGTTGAGAAGTTTATTATATTTTATATGGGGATTTGGGAAAGTTGTAATGATGAGATGAGAATTTTGTGTGACCAAGCACAACCTAAGTGTCATTCACCCCTCATATCACTCTCTATATTTGTAAGAGGCATCTAGGTCATTTCCCCTTTCATTGGTCACTTTCCAACCCCTTTCTTGGATAGAAAACCTGAGAAGGTCTTGGACAAATTTTCTGTCTTACTTTGTTTGACATTTCTAAAGCAGTTGTAAGTATCCTTCACAAAGTATCATTCACAAAAGTTGTTCCTCTTCCGGTCTAATATTTGTTGGGATGTTTTCTGTTGATTTTCGTGATCAACAGTTGGTTTATATATGAAGAGGTCATTTTGGGCGATAAACTAGAGAATGTATGATACTTTGATGATTTTGACCAAGTTATTAGCAAGATCTTGGTCTAATTTTTTTTTTATGGAGTATAGCTAACATACTGATACTTATGTTTGATGAGGATTCATTTCATTTTATAAGCTTTTGATTAATTTATTTCTTTGATCTAAAAGGTTGAAAATTGGAAGGTTGAAAACAATTTCTATTTCGCGTAAGCTTGAATGTTTTTGATGAGAAAGCATGATCCAATGGCTTTGATATTTTTATATGATGATCTTAAGAATTTGATTTTTAAGATATTAGTTTAAGGATTTTTTGTGTTGGTTTTAAAGATATGATCTTTTATACATGAAAAGGTTCAATTAGGTCATGTATTTGGGTTTTTGATGTTTTGATGTGAATATGGCCATGTGATCTTGAGTTTGGTGCTTGGATCTATTCTAGGACATGATTTTTAACTATATGATATTGTTGATTTATGAGTTATTTCATGTTATGATTCAGATCAAAGGGTTTGATCAAAACCAAACTATAAAGGAATTAGTTTTGGTGAAAGTGTTAAGGCCGAAAGTTTTGTGATGGATTTTTGTGGTTTTTGCTTGGTTATTCAAAGCATGATAGTTCTTAGGATAATGTGATGAACATATTGGAAGTACATTTTTGAACTTTTGGAGTTCTTGAAGTTGTTTTAAAAATAGACAAAATCTTGAGAATCAAGGGTTGTGTTTGTAGTTAAAAAGCTTGGAACTTCTTACTAAAAAGATTTGTCATTTTGTGAAATGAGTTTTTTTGGTTGTTCTAGTATGTTATTTGAATGTATGATTTGATTTTCTATGTTATAATATTTCAGTTTAAGCATGAGAAATAAGGTTTGATAAAATTGCAACAAAAATAAAAGATTCGGCCAATGTGAGTTTTGGCCTAGTCATGATTGACATAGTTGTGATGTGTTTTAGTTTTTCCTAAATAGATGTTTGGATTTAGGACAAATTTTACATGAGAAAGGTAAATTTTGTTGAGTTTTGAAGTTAGGATGCAAAATTCTTAAGTTAAAGGTAAAATGATAATTTTTCTACATATGGAGGGGTAAAATGATAATTTTACTCTAAAATAGTATTTTTATGATTCTAAACTATTATCAAAAAGTTTCTAACATTTAGAACTCTTTATGTATAGTTTCTTGTTTTTCGCACTTCTTGATTCATCATGCAAATGATCACTGTAAGTTAGCTTTTAACTTAGTGTCAAATTACTGTGCATGTGTGTTGGTAAGGGAATTATTGTCTATGTTCTTATGTTATGTCACTACAGGTATGTCTATTACACACTTTATTTTTTCATAAAATATTATTTGTTACATGTTATGCCATGTTACGAAATGTTACACATTAAGTTATGAAATGTTTACTTGTCTCATGTTTTGTTGTGTCATTCATCTCACGTATATGTCATGTTACGTTATGTCATGTCATCTTGTTTCACCTCACATTATGTTTTGAGTACAAAGTGTGTGTTGAAAACCATATTTTCTTAGTCAATCATGCCAAGGATAGTTGTGATGTAATCACTATGATTGTCCGATTATCTCTATTAATAATTCAAGGTACTTCCAGCATAATCATTTTGATTTTCAGAATACTTCTATTCAAATGGTCCTAGGGTAATCATTATGACTGTCATAGTATTATTAGGTACTCCTGGTGTAATCACTTTTATTGTTAGGGTATCTCATTTAAAATACTCATGGTGTAATTATTCTAATTGTTTGAGTATCCCTGATGGAATATGTTGGGCAGAATCATTCTAATTGTTCACTATTGCTGACGAAGCAACTGGCGAAATCATTTTGATTGTTAGAGTTCAGGTGCAAGTTTAGTTAATGTTCATGTTTATTTTTAGTTTTAGTTTAAGTTCATATATTTCATGTTCAAGCTCTTGTTATTTTACGTTCAAGCTTATGTTATTTTACGTTCAAGCTATTGTTATTTAACGTTCAAGTTTATGTTATTTCACGTTCAAGTTCATGTCATGTCAATTTAAGTTTCAAGTTCACATTCTAGTTCCTGTCATGTCAAGTCCAGTTTCAGTTCAGTCCAAGTTCAAGTTTATGTTATGTCAAGTTCAAGTCATGTTAGCACACGTCATGTATATGTCAAGTCACATCAAACTTAATTATGATTATGTTTTGCATTAATGCCTTTATTGCCATGCATGCATCTTTAAACTGTATGTTAAGTTCTTTATTAACTTGGTGGGATTTGCAAATCCCACTGTGATAATTCGAACTACCATTCTCTTGAATGGTAGATGATGTGCCAGGATCAGGAGGCACATCAAAAGATGATTGACTAGAGACTGATGAAGCAGAGAAAATATAAAAGCACAAGAGTAGTTTATGAAAATGTTTCACAGTGAATTGTATTCTTTCATATGTCCATCAATGTATAGAATGAGCATATATATAGATATTTACATAACATAATTGATTGTAAAGACTAGTCATATTGTGACACATAGTCCAACTATTTATTCTTTTTGTTACAAGGAATATTCTCAAATATTCTAGATGATTCTTGATACTCTGTTTGTGACATTGCTGGTGCCTTAATATCCCTCCTCGATTCAAAGAAGTGAGAAGTGGGCGGTAGACAAAGGTTTGGTGAGTATGTCTGCTACTTGATCTTTGCTGGAGACCAAGGCGACATGTAAAGATTTGGCAGCAACTCTTTCACGTACAAAGTGATAGTCGAGTTCGACATGCTTTGTTCTTGAGTGTAAGACCAGATGCATGGAGAGATAGGTTGCTCCGATGTTGTCGCACCAAAGTGTGGGAGGCTTCAATAGACCAAAACCAAGTTTTTTGAGAAGTGACTGCAACCAATGAATCTCACAAGTAGTATTAGCAACCGATTTGTACTCAGTCTCTGTAGAGAACCGAGCTATGGTAGGTTGTTTTTTTGAACCCCACGAAACTAAATGATTTCCAAAATAAATGCAAAAACCTCCAGTGGATCGCCTATCATTTGGGCAACCAACCCAGTCAGCATTAGAGAAAGCTATCGGTTTTGTAGAAGAAGAGAAGACAGAAAAAGACCAAGATCAAGAGTTGAATTAAGATAACGCAAAATGCATTTTACAGCTGTCCAGTGTGGAAGATGATGATTATGCATATATTGACATACGATTTACAGCAAAGGAGATGTCAAGACAAATGAAAGCAAGATATTGCAAACTCCCAACGGCACTACGATACCATTCTTGATCCTCATAAGTACATCCATCTAAGGTTGTGAGTTTATCAAAACAAGACATGGGAGTTGTTATTGCCTTAGAGGTGTGCATATTAGTACATTTAAGTAAATCGATGATATACTTAGTTTGAGACAAAAATAAACCAGAATGGGTCCTTTGAGCTTCAATACAAAGGAAGTAATGTAGCAACCCGAGATCTTTGACAGGAAAATATGTGCTGAGTGCGGAAATAAATTGAAGCAATTAATTGAGAATTAGAACCAGTGACCAAGATGTCATCAACATATATTAAAAGATAAATGCAATCAAAACTAGTTTGCAAAATAAACAAAGAAGAATTAGCACGAGAGCTTTGAAAGCCAAGAGTGAGTAATCTATCACTGAGTTTTGCAAACTAGGCTTTTGGAGCCTGTTTTAAACCATAGATAGATTTATTTAACTTACAGACATGGAGAGGAAAATCAGGATTCACGAATCTAGGGGGTTGTTTCATGTAGACGGCTTCTGCAAGGTCACCGTAAAGAAACGCATTTTGTATGTCAAGTTGATGCAGAGCCCAGTTTGAGGAGACAATGACAGATATAAGAAGACATATAGTTGTTGGTTTAACTATTGGACTAAACATCTCAGAGTAATCAAGTCCATGCTGTTGATGAAACCCTTGAGCCACAAGTCGGGATTTACGCCTCTCAATGGCTCCATCAGCATGCCGTTTTGTTTTTAAAATCCACTTTGAGCCAAGAATATTATAATCAAGAGAGAAAGGTACCAAAGTCCATGTCTAGTTTTGAAGAAGCACATCGAGTTCAGAAGACATGGCAGCTTGCAATTCTGGATGCTTTGAGGCTTCGGTATAGGAGGATGGTTTCTCTTGAACCGAAAGTGAGGATTTAGTGAGAGAACCTGTAGGTTTCAAGGACGGCCATGGAATGGTGCCATCTGTTCCTTGATGAGGACGAAGGGAATGTGTTTTAGATTGGGTAACCATGGGATGTTGAGGGGGACAAGGGACAAACTCAGAGACTATAGAGGAAGTGAAGGTGTCAGTAATTTTAGGATTTGATAAAGATGAGAGAATGACTGAAGATGATGACAACGGTGTAGAGCCATCGGTATGTTGAGGAGGGTCAAGAGATGGTGGGTGAGATTAGGTAACTCTTAGTTGATTAATGGGAGGAGATGATGGCAACAAGGTGGAGCCATCGGTATGCTGAGGAGGGTCAGGAGACATTGATTGAGGGGAAGGCTTAGATCCTGTACTGAGAGTGTGGGTGGTTGCTGGGTTAAAATTTGCAAAAGAAGAAGACATCGAGAAACCCCTAGACTCATTTGGTGAAGATATGTGATCTGAAGGAGTACTTGGTGACGTGGTATGAATGGCTGTATAAATGGTAGTTGGGCTTAGAGAATTATCGGGTGAATATGTGAGAGCAAATGGGCTGTTGAGAAAAAGGAAAAATGGTTTCATTGAATTGGACATCTCTGGAAATGAAGGTGCGGCCCGTTTCAATGTGAAGACAGAGATAGCCTTTGTGATCTAGGCTATAGCCCATGAACACACATTCTTTGGATCGATAATCCATTTTATGGGACTTAAAGGGTCTGAGGTTGGGCTAGCAAGCACACCCAAACACCCTGAGGAAGGAGTAATCAGGATGTTGGCCTATTAAAGTATAAAATGGAGAATTATTGTGCAAAGGAGGTGTAGGCATGTGATTCATAAGATAAGTAGCGGTTTGAAAAGCCTCGACCCAATATTTGTGTGGGATAGAGGCATGAGAGAGTAAGGATAGACCCATCTCAACAATGTGACGATGAAGACGTTCCACACTCCCATTTTGTTGATGGGAGTATGGGCATGTAATATGATGAGAAATGCCCAAAGTGCGAAAAATAGCTTGAAGGGGTCGAAATTCACCCCCCCATCTGTTTGAACCGAAGTAATGTTAGAGGAGAACTGATTTTTAACAAAGGTAATAAAGGCAAGTACTATGTTGGAAACATTAGACTTTAATTGCATGGGAAAAAACCATATGAACTTGGAATAGTCATCTATGATTGAAAGAAAGTAATGAGATCCCTTCGTTGATAGTGTAGACGAGGGACCCCAAACATCAAAAAATAATAATTGAAAATGATAAGTAGAATGGCTAGGAGAGGGATGATGAGGTAAAGCATATGCTTTGGCCAAAGTACAAGCTGAGCAAGGCTGGAGTAAGGTTGATGTGTTGAGTGGAAGACTATGTTGATGAAGAATGAAGGATGTTGTGCGTGAGCTTGGATGACCCAGTTTGGAGTGCCAGAGCTGAGTTGAAGAATGACATCCCATATGAGCTTGAGGATTTGAAGTAGTGGGGGAAGGAGTGAGCTCTTCACTTGTCCGCAGCACATACAAACTGTCTTCAACATGGCCTTGAAAAAGCACTGCTCTAGTGCATGAATCCTTCACATAGAAAATCGAGGAGTGAAATTCAAAATAGACTCTATTATCTTGACAGAACTGACGAACAGAGAGTAGATTTTGGAAAATCATTGGAACATGTAACAAATTAGTTAAGAGAAATTTGCCAGAAGGAGAAGAGAATTGAGCCGAGCCTGTGCTGTGAATTGGTAGATTAGAACCATCTCTGATGCTCACTGTGTCAGTGCCTTGATAAGTCGACGAATCCACATTGAGATTCTGAAAATTAGATGTGAAATGATGGGATGCTGCCGAGTTCAGAAACCAAGTGTTATTTTGTGGCGAGTTTGGATGGATGGCCATGTAGTTTGCAGTGAAAGATTGAGGAGGAGGGGATTGATATCCATGGTGAAAACTGTGTGCCCTCCTTTTTGACATACTTGACAAATGGATTTATTATAGAAAGGAGAACCAATGGGTCAAGGACTGGAAAGTATACCTTTACCATTATGACGACCACGACCATGACTTCTAGACACACTGTTATGTCCTTGATTGGAAGAATTACTTGGTGAGTTTTTTATGGTAGTATTGGCAGTAATGGATGTGCCAGAGAGTAGAGACTGAGTTTGATGAGAAAGTTGAGACTCATGATTTAAGAGATAACTGTAGATTTGATGTGATGATAGAGCATCTTCTCTAGTGGTGAGGGAAGTGACAAGGCTTTCGTAGTCTATACCAAGTCCTGAAAGAAGGTAGATGGCGAGCTCGGAATCATCTAGAGGATGTCCTGCAGCTGCCAGAGTAGAAGCAAGGCATCTGACTTTATTATAATAGTTAGTCACGAAATCTGCCCCTTTCTTGATGGTGGCTAATTGTAACTTAGTATGAATGAGGTGAGCAGATGATATGGTAGCAAAGATGTTTTGCAAGGTTGTCCATACCTCAGATGAGGTAGAACAATCAAGCACTTGTGCCAGGATAGAATTAGACAGCAAGGAATTGATAGTAGACATTATCAACTTGTCCTGAAGATGTCATTGTGTATGGGTTGTATTTGGTTTATCATTGAGTGTCACTGGAGGTTGTGGAAGTGAGCCGTCAACATATTAAAAAAGTTGATGGCCTTTCAAAAATGGCATAATTTGAGCTTTCCATAAGAGAAAGTTTTTAGTCGTAAGTTTGATATTGATGAAGTGGGAAGCTGTATTGAGAATGGAGGGATTGAGGGGTGTTTCTTTGGCTAAAGTTTCTATAGCAGAAGCCATCAGAAGAAAAAAAAAATCTAGACGTGAGTCCTAATGCTCATGATACCATGATGTAGCCGAGAACATATAAAAGCACAAGAGTAGTTTGTGAAAATGTTTTACAGTGAATTGTATTCTTTCATATGTCCGTCGATGTACAAAATGAGCATATCTATAGATATTTACATAACAGAATTGATTGTAAAGACTAGTCATATTGTGACATGTAGTCCTACTATTTATTCTTTCTGTTACAAGGAATATTCTCAAATATTCTAGATGATTCTTGATACTTTGTTTGTGACATTGTTGGTGCCTTAATAGAGACAAAGGATTAGACACTTATGACACGACGCAGAGCTTATCACTTCAATTCTGTGATTTACAGATAGTAATATGGCATCCTTGATGAGTTGCGCGAGCTACTCGAAAAATCAGTCTAGTAGATATTTTAGTTTCTGCTTGTACTTAAGGAGTAATGTTTCCAGCATTTTTGTGATTACAAACCTTTTGGACTTATGCTGTAATCTTGAACGACTATCACTTTCCTGTTTATATATTATATTTTAAAGTTTCTGGGATATATCTAGTTTGGTGCATGGTATTGCTCAAGGAAAAATGATCCGCTGTGAATATTGCATATTGCTAGAAGCAAGCTAGGTGCATTGGATGTTTAATTATCATCAACGGGGGTAAGTAAGCTTATGTTGTATGTCCCGACACTTCAGAGTCAGAGTGATCCCAAGCAGAATCTGGGGGCGTCACAAGAAAAATGCACCACGATCTACAAAACCTCATGATAAGTATGAAGAAATGGCTAGGAAGATAGACGCCTTTTTGTCAGTAGACAAGCTGCTCACTAGCACCAATGTACTATATAACACGGAGGTCATGACAGTACTACTCCTACATTCAAGGTCTCGTTAGTCGAGATGTACGATGGATCCAAAGATCCTATCAAATATCTGGAAACATTCAAAGCCCACATGACGCTTCATGGTTTTTTCGGTGAGATCGTGTGCCAGGCATTTCCTTTAACTCTAAAAGGAGCCGCACATGGATGGTTTAGAGTGCTATAGCTAGGCTCTATATACAACTACGTAACTCCTCATCATGAAGCAATGGGAGGACGAAAGCTTGAAGGCTTACCTCACTCATTTCAATAAGGAGCGCATGATGGCTGACAATCAAGATGAAAATATCACATTGGCAACCCTGCTAGGAGGAATTTGGCCCTGGCCGAATTGGCAAGGAAAGCCCTAACCATTATATGCGAGTTCACGAATATGGTAGAAGACTTTGTCAATGCCAAGGATACTTTGAGGGCCTTGATTGCTCCAAAAAAGTCAGATATGGAGCAATCAGAGGACCGAGCAAAGAAATGAGCTTAGGGAAGAGACTAACAAAAGGATTCGAGAGTGAAATAGAACTAGCATGAAAGAAGGCAAGAAACGGGCATCCTTGCATGGATGATAAATTTACTCCAACATGAACGTCCAGGACAGGACCAAGGAGCCAATACAAGATGGTGACTCTGTTCAAAGGATCGGTTGATTTTGCACCTACCATCATGTATGGGACATTGGATGGGAGATTGCCACACCTTGAAATGAAGGATCAAGGAGATGCCAGACAATGGTGAACTTAAGTGCCTAGTCACCCAAAACTCCATGTCCCCTAGGCGACCATGCAAAAATAGGCAAGATCGAGAGCAAAGTTGCCAAATAAGTGAAAGATCAAGAAGAAGGAAAACCTCTAGAGAGCTCTACAACTGATCCCCTTGAAAAGGCCAGGGCTGGAATAATCCTCCACTTGGGAAAATCCTCACCATCATTGGAGGATTCGGTAAAGGCAACCCCACCTCATATGGACAAAAGGCTTATGAGCATAAAGCCAACTAGGTATGGAGAAGTTATCAATATCAGAAGGCTAGCAAAGTAACCAAAGTCACAACCGACGGAGGTAATATCCTTCAGCGACGACGATTGCAAGGGAGTAGTCTACCCACATTATGACTCGTTGGTAGTGACTATGTTGGTGGCCAATTATAGCAAGCTAAGGATACTTGTCGACAGTGGCAGTTTGACTGACATCCTCTTTTGGGTTGCATTCATGAAGATGTGAATCAGCCAAAGCAAACTGCGCCTTAGCACCCACCTATTTGAAAGGTTTTTAGGAGAAGCATTGCAACCTGTAGGCTTGATCGCCCTACTAGTGTCAGTAGGGTTCGGCATAAGGCCACCAAAATGACAGATTTCTTAGTAGTAAAGATACGATCATCTTAAAACGCCATGATTGGGTGACCAACCCTGAACACTTGAAGTAATGTACTTGGGGAAGTTTGCAGCAACTAAGTACTTGTCTAAGAATGCTATGTACAAGAGCTCAGAGATGGAGAAAAAGACGTTAGAATGGTTGAGCCTCCAACAGCAGGTAGGGGTGTAAATTGGTCTAATTCGGAGGGGGTATAGTCCATCATTTTTCCAAGTTGGACTGATCACACCCTAAAGGACCAGACCGTTAGCTATTGGTCTGAGCCAATTTTAAATGGGGGCCTAATCATACAAAAATGTCTATCATTCTTGAAATATATAAAAACAAAAATTCTATTTTTAGTCCTGAGTGGAGGATTGCGTATATGGTCACATTAATAAATAATGGCAAAAGGGAAAAAATATCATTTTAAAAAAGATATTATTATAATTTTAAATTTTTTATAAACATAATTGCATAGATTTGCATGAGTAGTCCCCATTTGAGAACTGTATGTAGATTAACTCATACGAATAATACAACTATTTAACTTTATTTGCACATTTTTTACTTAAAAATAGCCTAAAAAAAGTTGTTCAAATTATCAAAATTGATAATTATATATTAGATAATTGATATTAGTTGATTAATAATTATATATTTAACATTTTATATGGTCAAAATTATATGTTAGATGAAAATCACACCATTCACTTATATAACTTCTATATAAAATAATATATATAATTTTTAAAAAAATATTTAAAAATATATATTTGTAGTTCAGATCCGAATGAGCCACATCCACCAAGAAAAAACAGCATTCATAATCGATTGGGCTTTGTATTGCCACAAGGTAATGCCTTTTGGCTTAAGAAATGTAGGCAAAATTAACCAAAGATTCGTAAATAGAATGTTTAAGGAACAGATAGGGTGGAATATGGAGGCGTATGTTGATGACTTGCTAGTCAAGAGAAAAGAGCCGCAACAACACATAGAGGACCTGAGCAAAGCTTTTGGAGTGTTATGACAATACAAAATGAAACTCAACTCGACAAGTTCCTAGGCTTCATGGTGTCAGGAAGACGGATTGAAGCTAATTCGGAGAAAGTCTAGGTGATTTTTGGAATGGAACCACTGAGGAACCTGAATGAGCAAAAGCTATTTGGGAGAATAGCAACACTCAACAGGTTTGTGTTAAGGTCCACAAACATATGCCTACTGCTTTGTCGAGTCCTGCGTAAGGTACCTTGCTCCTATATTTTTTGGTCACACTGGACATCGTATCTACCACCTTGATACGTGAAGAAGGAAGAATACAACGCCCAGTACACTACGTAAGCCAAACTTTAAAGGGAGCTGAGACTCGATACACCATAGTAGAGATGTTAGTGTTCAAGTTAGCAGTGGCTACTCGGCCACTATGACCTTACGTCAGGCGCATCCCATAAGAGTAGTAACAACAACACTCTTATAGAAAATACTACAATGGCCAGACACCTCAGGCTGACTAGTAAAGTGGTCAATTGAGTTAAGTGAGTTCGATATTGACTATATTCCTCAGACCGTGGTGAACGGGAAAGTGCTAGGCGGCTTTGTAGCTGAATTTTCCAACTTCCTAGAAGAAATACAAGAACCCTTACAGGAAAGTCATGGCAAGTTTGCATTGATGGCTTGTCTTACCGTTTAGGAGGGGAGTAGGGGTGTATGTAGTTGCAAAAAAGAACACTGAAATGTACCACACAATAAGGCTTGAAGTCAAGGTCACCAACAACGAGACTGAGTATAGAGTGGTGTTGGTGGGATCCACCATAGCAAGAGCCTTAGGAGCGAGGAAGGTCGACATGAAAGTAGATTCTCAAGTCAAAGTTAGTCAAATAACAGGAGAATATTTGGCGAGGGGTGAAAGGCTCAAAAGATACCTGTAGCAAGTCTATGAAAGATGCAACCGTTTTGATTACTTTTGAATCAGCCGCATCTAGAGGGAGGACAATTGGAAAGCTGACAGGTTGGCATGAGTAGCATCTATAAAAGATGAAAAAGCCTTACCATGGAAGGTGATCACTCGAATAATAGAAGTTCTAACCATTAGGCTCGAAATCTTGGAAGTAAGCATAGAGGCCCTAAAGTGGGCACGTGGAATAATCAAATTCTTGACAATTGGGAAACTCCCACTCAGTAAGAAGGAAGTAAGGAAGGTTAAGAACAAAGATGCACAGTTCAACATGATCAATGACACGTTATACAAGCAGGGTTTCTTGACCCCCCGTCCTAAGGTGTGTATCAAAAGAAGAGGCCCAATACGTCATGGAGGATGTACATAAGGGAGTATATAGAAACCACTTGGGAGCTTTGGTAACTAAAGTCATTAGGGCTGGGTATTATTGGTCACATGCCCTTAAAGATGCCAAAGAGTTCACCAAGAAGTGTATCCAATGCTAGTTACACGTACCAATTCCCAGCGGCCCATCAGAGGAACTAAAATCTATCACATCTCCTTGGATTTTCACCCTATGGGGGGTAGACTTGGTCGGTCCCATGCCACCAGGCAAAGGACCTCCTCTTGAGAAACCTTCAATTTGGCATTAGGCTGAGTTTGCCAGCCCCCTTTAACTCTGAGTTTGCCAGCCTCTTCTTGTAGCCTTAAAAATCGTAATGCAGTTGCAAGTAACTCTGGCCGTGACCTATAAGGTCTCACTTCACCTATTCCAATTGAACCTTGACGCTAACTTTCTTGCCCCCAGTGATACTGAGTTGAATGGATAGTTCCCACCTATCTTCCTCAGACTTGGCCAAATTGGTAGCTTAGTCGGAGTTGTGCCCCCTGATCTCCTCCAGTTCCTTAATCTGGTTTAGGTGGTCAAGCAATGCTTCACGATCTTCCTCCTGAAGCTTTGCTTCATGGTGGCATCGATCCACCCCTTCTTGGGATCTCTCCAGGTCAAGTTGAATGCCATCCACCTCTATATGGAGAGAAGATAACTGATCCTCCAGGACATGAGAATAAGACTCCACTTGAGACAAGTTCTACACCATCTCCTCCCAATCTACTTGGGCAGCCAGAATGATGTTATGTGCCTGATCCATGAAAGATCACATCGACTGATTCTATTCCTCCAAGTTGATCTGGTTGTCCACTATCTAGGCTGCAAATGATCCATCCCTTGGACCACCAAATGGGTCATAATTGAGGAACAATGGGAGGAGAAGAACCAAAAGACAAGAAATCGAAAGAAAAACTTACTGGGGATAAGAAACCTAGAAGCCTGTGCACCATAGGCCAAACCACCTCCTCTTTAGAGCGATCAGCTTGGAGGGTGGTGTCAACGGGATGAGAACTTGAAGGGCCAAGAAGGCCTGATGCGTCAAATGCCTTTCCAACGAAAGGCATAAAACCACCAATTTCACCCATACCCCTAGCAGAAGGGGAATCTGGGCCATGGCGTGAAGGGGACACAACAAAAACATAAGCACTATCTCCCACTTGGCCAATTGAGCCTAGGGGGCGATCTCCAAAAGGTGAACTGCTCGAGAGCCCAAGCGAGGAAATGTCTTCCCCTGTCGCCAAAACACTAAAAGGCGACAAGGGGATTGATACATAGCCCCCATTGAGATCCATCATGAGAGTCCCTTCATGTCAGAATTCTGGGAAAACAATGGGAATCTCAGGAGTGGCTCCACTTGAGGCCATGGAAGGGGTAGCTGAACTTATTGGGATGATTGGAGGAGTCTCCTGCAACACATCATCACCTAAAGCCAAAGAGGCCTTGCACCATAAAAAAGGGTTGTGGAATCAGTCGGGACAACTGAGGGAGACTCCAGAAAGGTAGAGTTGAGAGTCACCTCTATCTCATCCTCATCTGAGCTAGAGGCATTGGGTTGACCCTCCAAGATTGGAGAGATCGACAAAGTGGCACCTTGACTAGGGGACATAGTAGACTCAACCTCCAACACCAACTCCAAATTAACCTCATCATGTTCTATAATCGCGTCAAGAGAATTTGCAAAAGAAGTCTTGGGGCGAGCCAAACTGCCCTCCCTAGGAACCAAGGAAGTTGGCAAAGGCCTTCCCCTGGCAAAACTTGATTCATTAGGGGAGTTGGCCTCGGCATGAGCAGGGCCTGGTCCTAAGCAGGCTTTTTTTCCCTTTTGGCCTTTGGTAGTCAAAGGCCCCCTCTTCTATCCTTAGGCTAGAGTAAGGGTGCCAAAAATTATAAACTTTTTAATGTTGGCACAGGATAGAAGAATGTTTGACCAAGTGGAATCATCATTCTGTTCCACCCAAGTGTAAATTAGGCACAACCGAGCTTCTTCCTAGTTAGAAAGGGTAATGGCGAAGTCATGGTTATGGGGAGCGGGACCGCATATTTCCTAAATAGGGAACTCAAGACGAGCAGCCTCGTTCGAAGAAAATTCCCAACCGTCAACTGTAACAAAAAAGAACTTCCTTTGCAACTCCTTGGCATGAGAATAATGGCTCTCCAAATGCACCACTCGGCTACTGATATGAGGCCAAAAAGTACACAAGTTCCCTCTATGTTTTGGATGCCTTGGGTAAAAAGAAACTCCTTTGTCGTGAGATTTGGATAATCTTCACTGGAAGGCTTCAAGACCTGCCTCCAATCAACGCAATAGGCCATAAATATCCTTTATGCATTGGGCATGAGCTATAAGGGGGCAAGCCCTAAGAAGTCAAGAACATCTCGAACAAGCCAACAAAAGGGCAAGTGTAGTCCCCTTAGGAACATTATAGAATACAACGCCACCTAAGTGATGAAACCTTCAGGGCCGACCACCCATTGGTGGGGCTCCAGCAGACCCAATACTACATAGTTGGAAACCCCAAAGTGATTCCTCACAAAATCCAAACCAGTGTGTGACGTTTTCACCAACCATTGGTTTCCCTCAAATGCAAGAGGGTGGTTGACACTAGTCCCTTTAGCACAAGGAGTAGAGAGGATCTGGAGCCATGAGGAGTAGATCGGGAAGACTTATGTGAAGCTGTTGAGGGGAGTGTAGAAAGTAAAGAATAATAGGGCCAGAGGAAGCATAAGATAACCAAGAAGGAGACACTGCAGCAAAGAACAAGCCCATGAAGGAAAAAGAATGAAGTGACAGAGTTGGCAATGCAAGAAGGAAACCCAATGCAAGAGGTACAACACTGATGGGCTCCAAGGTGGACCAAGTCGTAAAGATCCTTTGCAAGTTTCAGAATGGGCAATTACAAGATCAAGAGTTAGGAAGATCAAGGAAGCTATGTAAGGATTGGTAAAATCCAGTTGAGACGTGTTTAGCAAGAGCCCAACATTTAAGATGGGCTTGAGAGAAGGAGATCCAGTTTTCATCTATTTGATACGCTATGGAAGACATGACTTGGGCCTATTGTTATTGAAGGCCCTACTTATTTATTTCATTAAAAGAGCTTATTTTATTAGTTTAGAATAAGTAGGCTTGAGGATGTCAGCCCACATATATGTCTTATTTCTAATGAATTAGGATTTTTGGGAAGGCCTTGTATTTTGGCCAATGGCTTATTTGAAAAGTTATTATTTTATTGAACTAGGGTTTNATTCTATTCCACCCAGGTGTAAATTAGGCACAAACGAGCTTCTTCCTGGTTAGAAAGGGTAATGGCGAAGTCATGGTCATGGGGAATGGGACCCCATATTGCCTAAATAGGGAACTCAAGATGAGCAGCCTCGTTCGAAGAAAATTCCCAACCGTCAACTGTAACAAAAAAGAACTTCCTTTGCAACTCCTTGGCATGAGAATAATGGCTCTCCAAATGCACCACTCGGCTACTGATATGAGGCCAAAAAGTACACAAGTTCCCTCTATGTTTTGGATGCCTTGGGTAAAAAGAAACTCCTTTGTCGTGAGATTTGGATAATCTTCACTGGAAGGCTTCAAGACCTGCCTCCAATCAACGCAATAGGCCATAATATCCTTTATGCATTGGGCATGAGCTATAAGGGGGCAAGCCCTAAGAAGTCAAGAACATCTCGAACAAGCCAACAAAAGGGCAAGTGTAGTCCCCTTAGGAACATTATAGAATACAACGCCACCTAAGTGATGAAACCTTCAGGGCCGACCACCCATTGGTGGGGCTCCAGCAGACCCAATACTACATAGTTGGAAACCCCAAAGTGATTCCTCACAAAATCCAAACCAGTGTGTGACGTTTTCACCAACCATTGGTTTCCCTCAAATGCAAGAGGGTGTTTGACACTAGTCCCTTTAGCACAAGGAGGAGAGAGGATCTGGAGCCATGAGGAGTAGACCGGGAAGACTTATGTGAAGCCGTTGATAAAGGGGAGTGTGGAAAGTAAAGAACAATAGGGCCAAAGGAAGCATAAGATAACCAAGAAGGTGACACTGCAGCAAAGAACAAACCCATGAAGGAAAAAGAATGAAGTGACAGAGTTGGCAATGCAAGAAGGAAACCCAACGCAAGAGGTATAACACTAATGGGCCCCAAGGTGGACCAAGTCGTAAAGATCTTTTGCAAGTTTCAGAATGTGCAATTACAAGATCAAGAGTTAGGAAGATCATGGAAGCTATGTGAGGATTGGTGAAATCCACTTGAGACGTGTTTAGCAAGAGCCCAACATTCAAGATGGGCTTGAGAGAAGGAGATCCAGTTTTCATCTATGTGATACGCTATGGAAGACATGACTTGGGCCTATTGTTATTGAAGGCCTTGTACTTATTTATTTCATTAAAAGAGCTTATTTTATTAGTTTAGAATAAGTAGGCTTGAGGATGTCAGCTCACATATATGTCTTATTTCTAATGAATTAAGATTTTTGGGAAGGCCTTGTATTTTGGCCAATGGCTTATTTGAAAAGTAATTATTTTATGTGAACTAGGGTTTTAGAAGTTATTGTAGCGTGGCACTGTTCACTCTATAGTACCCGCGGCTAACTTAGGGTTTTGGGAGATTGTTTATTTAAACCAATGGTAGTCTCATTTGAGAGGTAAGACATCATTGAAATTGATGAATTTTATTCATTGTGAGTTGAGTTTATCTTCTCTTATTCTTGATTGAACGTTTGAACTTATCAAAGGTAAATCACAACATTTGTGGCGTTCCTCCTTTGTAATCTTGGTTCTTGAGACGGGTTCTTCGATGAGTCTAGATTTTCATAATCTGGGTTCTTGAAACGATTTCTCATCGGGTCCAGATTCTCCATCCATTGACTTGAGTTTGGCTTTCTTGGGTTTGTTTTTTCAATATTGTTGTTGGGTCTCAAAGAGAGTCGATTGGGGTTCACATCAAACACTATTGAAAAGGATGGAATGGTAATGTAGAGAGACGTGTTGGGCACCAAGATGAAATGACACACACCCTTGATATGCATAGATACCCATAGACACAAGAATGATTATGGACTGGGCAATGAAGTGACATGATGGATAAAAGTCCCATCATGTTCACATTATGAGACCCAATGGAGCAAGTCCATGACAGTTAGCCTATTGTAGTCAACCTAGGCTGCCTACCATAAGCCCAAGACTTTCTATACCATCCATAGATAAGAAAATCAACTGCTCCCCGAACAATTGGGGAATTCAAATACTCCCAGATAACAACCTAGGACCATAAAAGGAGGGAATTTAAATAACAACAAACCCAAACGAGTCCTCTTCCACTTTGTATATACTAGAGGAAATTCACAATCGAGGTAAGTTGATTTAAGTCTTGGATTCACAAAGACATTATACAAGTAATTTGACTTAGGCATTGAAGGCATTTAATATCCTTCAAGCCTTCTTTGGTTCTTCTGGTGCAGGTTTGCTGAGGTAGTTCATAGGGGTGCAAAACATGTCTACAACACAAACAATTCTCAATTTTAAATTTTCAACTTTTTACCTAATTATTACAAATTTTCCAAACTTGCAAACAAAATACGAAAAACAATCCAAGATTTTCAAATTCCAAAACAAAACTAATATTAAAAAAATTAGATTATAACAATATTTTAATTTTGTAATATTTTTATTCAACTTTTTCTCTCTCATTTACAAAAACCCAAAAAACATATTAATTTAAACCATTTAATTACTATTAACAGAATTCTCATCTCATCGCATTCTCCAAACATCCATTGGCATCAAGTACTATGACGAGAGGACTATCTAAGTGGTAATTTTTTGCTAGTAGATAACTTTTTTTAATCTCCTAAGTTTATTTCTACTCTCAACTGTGCAGGAACCATCCCATCCCCATTTCAATTTCCACTGCCGATTCGTCACTTGCTGTAGAGACATTGGAGTTAATTTAAACCATTTAATTACTATTCACAGAATTCTCATCTCATCACATTCTCCAAACATCCATTGGCATCAAGTACTATGCCGAGAGGACTATCTAAGTGGTAATTTTTTGCTAGTAGATAACTTTTTTTAATCTCATAAGTTTATTTCTACTCTCAACTGTGCAGGAACCATCCCATCCCCATTTCAATTTCCACTGCCAATTTGTCACTTGCTGTAGAGACATTGGAGTTAAAGATTAATTTTTTTTTTCTCTTCGCTAATATTAGTCTCTTTCTCTTCGATTTCTATCAATTTTTTCCTTTCTTTTTCCTAGAATTTATCTAACTCAATGTCTTAGATTTGTTAGGTTTCCCTTGTTTGGGTGTAGTACACAAACCCATTTGACTTTCAGTTTAGTGCAAACCTATTCTGCATAAGTTAGGAAAAACATGTTGAATTATTGCCCTTTTTTGAGATTGGTTCTACTGCCTAGGTTAAATCCGACTTGATCAGGTGCAACCTGGACTCCTAGTACAACACCTTTTACTCATTATTTTGTTCTAAATTCTTAATGTTATTTTTAAACATTAATCTATATATTTTTTAAATTTCAGAAAATTAGATTTTATTTTTATAAAAAAAATTATCTTTTACTTTTTCTAAATATCTCTAAAAAAAACAAAAAAATTATATATATATATATATTTCCAAAACTTTTATCCAAACAATTTTTCAGATCGATCAATTACTTCCAATATCCATATAAAAAATCTAAAAATAACTTTATCTAATAAAAACATAGCTCAAATTAATTTTGTTTCAACCCCTCTTTGTGGTCTTCCATTATCTAACTTTATCTAATGAAAACACAGCTCAAACTTTATCTATAGAGTTGCAATTTTGTAAATACAGGAGTCACAATTGGTTTGATCAATAATCGATCTGGTGTGGTTAGGCCAGGTTTTTTCTTCTTTATGATATGATTGTTGGCTTCTCAATCACGTGTGATCAATGGAAACTAGAGAAATGGGTCTTGTGGAATTGTTTGGCTATGTAAAAAAATTAAGTTTAATTCCTCCCCTTGACATATCATCACATCATTGTGGTTATCAAGATGATGAACACGAGGACATGACTGGAAAAAAATACTGCTCCTATAGGGATAAAGTTTTGAAGACTGATGTCAGCAAGTAATTCTTTTTCTTATACCAAATTCCCCCCCCCCCCTTCTTTTTTTTTTTCTCTTGCGTGCTTAATTCTTTCATCCTTTCATCACCTTCGTTGCTTTAGGGCTTGATGTTGACCACATTCCCAGCATCTCTTGTTTCCACCAAATTCATCCTTACAACGTGGACAAAAAGACTTGGGATTACGAAGGGTTTTTCCAGCTTGCAATTAAATAATACAAGTACTATCAGTACTTCAAGGTTTCAATAATCGATCTTGTCTGGTTAGCAAACATGGCTTGTTGCTAGTGAGTGTGGTGTTTAGATCAGGTTTTTTCTTCTTCTCGTTATGATTGTTGGCTTCTTGATCGCTTATAGATCCATCACTGAAAACGGGCGGAGTGGGTCTTATGGAGTTGTTTGGCAATGACAAATAATGAAGTTTAATTCCTCATCCTGACATCTCATTGCACCTTCAGTGCCTTGATTAGAGATGCAATATCATTTCCTTCAGTTTCTTTATTTTTATTTCTTGAAATTTCATTTATATGTTTGATGGGGGCTTTCTATGGAGTATTGTTGCAATTTTGTACATACAGGAGTTACAATTCGTTTCAATAATCGGTCTTTTTGGTAAGTTAGGGTTTTTCTTCTTTCTTGATCTGAATGTTGGCTTCTCAATTGCTTGTAGATTGATCAATGGAAATGGGAGAAATGGGTCTTGTGGAATTGTTTACCTATGACAAGATTAATTTCAAATCCTCCCCGGTAATATCATCGCATCATTGTAGTTATCAAGATGATGAACATGAGGAGATGAGGACATGACAAATGAGGAATACTGCTCCTCCAGGGATCAAGTTTTGAAGACCAATGTGAGCAAATAATATCTTTTCTTCTAGAAAATTTTGGCCCCTCTTTTTTCTCTTATGTGCGCTTAACTCTTTCAAATTTCCATCTCGTTCATTGTTTTAGGGCTTTGATTTTGATAGCATTCCTGGCATCTTTTGTTTCCACTAAATTGAATCCTACAACTTGGATGATAAGATTAGGGATTACTAAGGATTTTCGCAGCTTGCAATCAAGGAATACAACCATCACATCATGGTTTCTATTATTGTCTCTGGAGGGTCCAATATTGGTCTGGCCTAAATCGTGGCCCAAAAGGCCCATTACAACCTACTACTTTTGAAGGATAGACATCTAAATAGACCGTTTGGTCACCTTGGTTATGAGGAGGGATAAGCCATAATATATCGGTCATATTACTCCTGTAATTTAGGGATAAGCCCCACGGCTAGAAACTGAGCAAATCTAATCTATTCACAGTGTGGATCAATGGACCTCTACATCTATATCTATGGGTAATAGGTAAATCTCAATTCATCTACTTACATTATTTAATAATCATTTATCACTTATTACTGACTTAGGCATTAGAGTGGTCATAGGCATCTAGTACCATCCATACACTACTTGCAGGTTGACTAGTCATGCTCAGTAGTGGGACACGTCCTTTACAGTGGCCCCGTCTGTGGGATTGCTGTGATCTTTGATTTCAGTTTTCCATTGGACATCAACGTGGTTCCCAAATGCTGGCCATGACACATTCTCAAGCAAGCCGCGAACCAGAAACAATGCCTCTAGATATGGAGGCACAATTAGCCTCGACATAGGAGAAGTTAAAGATGGTGTTAGACGCCAAGGAGAATTTGAGGAAAGAGAATGACGATTTGAAATGCCATAGCTTGGAGCTTAGCAATGCTACCATGCTTAGCCACAACGAGTTGGGCAAATGGGAGACACATAGCAACGGAGGACAAAATGCAGAGGATATACAGAAGAAAAAGCTGCATGTTGGGTTATGGAGCATTGTTGGAAAATATGAAGAGATGGTGGAGAAGACGGGGGGATCTTCCTTAATAGAACATTTATTAAGTTGGACAGATTTGCCCTACAATGAGGTGATCATGACCATGCCACTTCCACTCAAATTCAAAGTGCTGCAAATAGAGATGTACGACGGCTCAAAAGATCCAGTAGACCACCTAGAGAAATTCAAGGCTCATATCACTATCCATGGATTTCTAGGAGAAATCGCTTGCCAGGCTTTTCCCTTGACCTTGAGGGGAATAGCGAGAGGATGGTTTGATACTCTCCATCTAGGATCAATTGATAGCTTTGAAGAGTTTGCTAAATAGTTCTTGACGCAATTTATGCCTAGTAGGAGGTGTCGTCGCCTAGCGGCGATCTCTTAATGGTTAAGCAAAGGAGGGATGAGGGCTTGAAGACATACCTCACCCACTTTAATAAGGAGATGTTGATGACTGATAATCAAGACGAGAAGATCACGTAGCTGTTTCATGACCGAGTTGGCTAGGAAGACCCCTTCTACTTTGAGAGAGTTTATGGACAGAGTAGATGATTTTGTCAATGCTAAAGACAAACTATAGGTCCTTACATATTCGAGGAAAGGAGAGCCCAAGATAGAGCGTAAAACTAGTTTGAGGGACAAGAAGCCTATGTCGAATCACCATGATAGAAGATGCAAAAGGTAGCTAGAGCACAACACCAGATTGATGCACAATAATTTGAATGTACAAGAAAAGGAGGAGCCAGATAGAGAATGTCGCCAGCCTAGGACTGGCAACCGCTACTACAAATATCACCAGATGAATTTAAACTGGATAGAAGATTGCAAGACCATGAAGAAGAGGGTCTCTGAGCTTCTGGGTACTGGGGAGTTAGAGTGAATGGTCGCAGAACACTTAAAGCCTAAGTGATGGTATGAGCAAGGGCACATCTCTTGTAGAAGTAACAACCTAGACAGGCAGGGATTGCACAAGGAAGATACTCATGGCAATGACAGAGATAAGGTGCCCCCAAACAATGGTAGAGATAGGGCTTCCATAGGTGAAATCAGAATGTTAGAGGGCGGATTTGCTAGGGGCGGCACGTCCTTGTCTAGCTAGAGGGCGCATACCTGAAGAGCAAGGTATGAAGAATCTTATGTAGTGGATAGATTTCCCAAGTACCAAAATCTTAACACCTTAGTAGCTATATCTTTCGGGGAAGAAGATCAAGAAGGGGTGTTGTATCTACAGACAATGCATTAGTAGTAACCCTTTTAGTTGCCAACTACACCACTAGGCTTATCCTTATTGACAATGGCAGCTCAACAGATATATTGTTTTGGGAATCCTATGTAAAAATGGGCATAGATGCAGCTAAGTTAAAACCCTCTCTGATGCCGTTCTCCAGAGACGTAATCCAACTAGTAGGCGCCATCGCCCTCCAGGTCGTAGCTGGAAAAAGGAATGTGTACAACCACCACCATGACCGATTTCCTATTCTAAAGGCTCCCTCCTCATATAACTCTATATTAGGGCGACCAACACTCAAGAATCTCAGGGCAGTTACGTCTAAATACCATCTCAAAATGAAAAATTCCCAACCGATGGCGGGGTAAGAGAAGCATGTGGCGAGCAGGCTCTATCACGAGAATGTTATGTACAAGAGTTAAAAAGCAAGGACGAGGTATGTACTATTGTAAGTAACGACAAGCGAGTAGTTCAAAAAGAGAAACCATAATACCTTACAACCACCCTTACCCCCACCCCTAGTAGTTTCATTGGAAAGGGGTGTGGAGGTTAGGGACGAGTAGAACTTGCAACAAGTAGAAGCCAACGAACCCCTAGAGATTGTGACCTCGTACCCTAACCACCCCAACGCCACAACACAGATCAGAACCAAGGTCACCCCAGAAGACTAAAAAGCCTTAAAATAATTACTAGTAGAGCATGAGGATGTATTCGCTTGGAGTCATGAAGTAATACTGGGAATTGATAACAGTATTATCGAACACCACCTCTATGTAGACCCCACGCATAAGAAGGTAAGCTAGAAAAGGAGATCATTCAGTACTAAAAAATACGTAGCCATCACAGATGAAGTAGAATGCTTGCTTGCCATTGGTTTCATTAGAGAGGCACATTACCCTGAGTGGCTATCCAACGTTGTCCTTGTGAAAAAAGCAAACGTGAAATTGAGAATGTGCGTAGACTTCATCGACTTGAACAAAGCATGCCTGAAGGATAGCTTCCCCCTGCCATGAATTGACGTCATCGTAGATGCTATTGTGGGGCACACGATGTTGAGCTTCGTGGATGCCTACTCAAGCTATAATCAGATCTGACCGCACCTAATGGATGAGGAGAAGACGTTGTTCATCATAGATCGTGGGCTGTATTGCTACCAAGTTATGCCATTCGGCTTGAAGATCGCATGGGCAACCTATTAGAGGCTGGTCAACTGAATGTTTAAAGACCATACAGGACGGTCAATGGAATTTTATGTGGATGATTTGTTAGTTAAAAGCAAGGAGCCAGCCCAACATCTGGCTGACTTGAGGTAGGCTTTCACAAATTTATGGCAGTACAAAATGAAGTTAAACCCATCAAAGTGCGCATTTGGGGTCGGGTCAAGTACATTCTTAGGTTTCATTATGTCTGAAAGAGGAATTGAAGCCTCCCTTGAAAAGATCGATGAAATTATGAGTATGAAGCCACCGAAAAGCCTAAATGACACTCAGCACATGGTGGGAAAGGTAGCCACCTTGAATAGGTTCATCTCCAGATTGACAGACAAAGGCCTTCCTTTCTTTAGGGTGGTACACAAAATACACCCTTGGGATGAGGAATGTGATGAAGCCTTCGAGAAGCTAAAAAAACGCTTGGCCAGCCCACCACTCCTGAAGCAGCCCGTAAAAGGTGATATACTCTATGCATATTTAGTGGTGGCCCCCCATGCCGTTTTAGTCTTCCTAGTCAAAGAGGAAGGAGACGCTCAACTGCCTGTATACTACATAAGTTGAGCCTTGAGAGAAGCCGATTTAAGGTATCCATGAGTGGAGATGCTAGCCTTTGCTTAGTAATGGTGGCTAGGAGGCTACACCTATACTTTCAAGCCTACATGATAAAAGCACTCATGGAAAGCCCATTGGCAAAGGTGTTACAGAGGCTAGACAACTCAGGGAGATTAGTAGGGTGGTCAGTTAACCTAAGTGAATTTGATATAGAGTACCTACCAAAGAAGGAGGTGAAAGAGCAAGCATTGGTAGACTTCCTTGCTGAATTCTCAGGGTTCCCACCAGAAACGATTGTTGCCCCGACAAAGAAATTGTGAGTTTGCTTTGTAGACGGCTCTTTTGGTCAGGCAGGAGGAGGGGTAGGAATCCATATAATCAATAATGAAGGTCAAGAGTATCGTTACATGGCAACCCTTCATTCAAGACTACCAACAACGAAGTAGAGTACGAGGCACTTGTGACAAGACTCTTGATGGCCAAAGCCTTGGGGGTGACTGAGGTAGACATGAAGTAAGACTCATGAGTGGTGGTCAACCAAGTCTTGGGAGAGTATGCCACCAACGGGAAGAAGTTGAAGAAGTACCTAGCTCGAGTCTGGGAGGCATGTGATTGATTCTCATATTTTAACATTTCTCAAGTGGCCAGGGGAAGACAACGTAATGGTAGACAAGTTGGCATGCACGGCATTAGGGATGAAGGACACACCTCTCTCCTAGGAGATCGAGAAGAAAGTAATCAAAGTCCCTGTAATAGGGTCAGAGGTTTGTGTTGTAGGCTGCAACAATCCCAAGTGGGCCAGAGATGTCATTAGCAACCTAGACACATGCAAAATCCTAGAGGGAAAGGAAAAGACAAGGAAGACAAGAAGGAATTCGGCAAGATTTGTAAGGGTAGATGGGGTCCTAAACAAAAGGGGCTTCGCTACCCCCTACTTCGATGTATCTCATCAAAAGAAGCACAATATGTCCTGACCAAGATAAATGAAGGAATATGTGAAAACCATTCTGGTGGGAAAGCCCTACTGAGAAAGGTGGTAAGAGCAGGATATTATTGGCCAAATGTACTTAGAGATGCCAACAAATTTACAAGAAAGTGTGTCAAATGCTAGACGTATGCACTAGTGATGCATGGCCCCCCAGAAGAGCTGACTCTTATGACCGCCCCTTGGCCATTCGCCCAATGGGGGGTTGACTTAGTCGAGCCTCTCCAACTTTGAAAATGGGGAGTTAAGTTTATGATTGTCGCGATCGACTACTTTACGAAGTGGGTGGAGGAGGAGCCGTTGGCGACTATAATGAGCAAAATTGTGATGAAGTTCTTATGGAAAAACATTATCTGCCAGTATGGAATTCCACAAAGCATAATCTCAGATAACGGGCACAGTTTGACTCAAACCACTACTGGGAATGGTGCGCTGAGCTAAAAATACAAGTTAAGTATTCTTTTCCAAGATACCCACAAGTAAACGGGCAAGTAAAGGCCATGAACAAAGCTTTGTTAGCAATTCTGAAAAAGAAGCTCACGGACAAGAAAGAGGATTAGACAGAAAAACTGCCAGGGGTGCTATGGGCTTACAGAACCACGGTAAAGATGCCCACAGGAGAGACCCCATTCATGTTGGCGTACGGGTGTGACGTCGTGCACCTAGTAGAGGTAGGGCTGCCAAGTTTCCGAACTTGTCATTTCTTGATGCCCTAAAATAACGAAGCCATGGAAGAGCACCTCGGCCTTCTGGAGGAAGAGAGTGAAGCAGTTGAAGTCATAATGATGAATGAGAAGAAAAAGGCAGAGCAATACTTCAATAAGAGGGTCAGGCCCAAGACATTTAAGATAGGGGACCTAGTCCTAAAAGAGAGTGGACTCACTACCAAAGAAGAAGGCAAGTTGGGACCCCATTTGGAAGAACCATACGTGATAGTGGCCAACCACATGCCAGGGTCCTACCGCTTAAAGGATAGCCAAGGCAAAAAGTTATAACACCCCTTGAATGTAGAGCACGTGAAGAAGTTTTACCCATGATGATGTCTTATTTTCTATTTTTACAATTTTTTTTTTGTCTATTGTTGGAACATCTATTAGAACTCCATTACTGTTTTCCCTTTTTATGACGAATAAAGTGCCTTTTCCAGCCTTACACCTTTCTTAAATACCAACGGTGAGTTTAAAAGACTTGTAGTGCCAAGTAAAAGGGGTACGGAGGTTAGCAGACCATGCCACCCTTAAACACCAATGACGAGTTTAAAAGACTCGTGGTGCCAAGTAAAAAGGGTGTGGAGTTCAGTAGACCACGCCACCCTTAAACACTAATAACGAGTCTAAAAAACTCGTAGTATCAAGTAAAAAGGGCGCAGAGGTTAGCAAACCACGCCACTCTTAAACTCTAATGACAAGTCTAAAAGACTCGCGGTGTCAAGTGAAAAGGGCATGGAGGTTAGCAGATCACACCACCCTTAAATACCAATGACGAGTCTAAAAGACTCATGGTGCCAAGTAAAAAGGGCGCGCAAGTTAGTAGACTATGCCACCCTTAAACACCAATGACGAGTCTACAAGACTCACAGTACCAAACAAAAAGGGCGAGAAAGTCAACACACCACATCATTCTAATGCACAGCTAAAAGACAACAAAAGCACAAAAGATAAGAGCAACAATAGAAGCAATGGAAGCAACATTAAGTATGATCAACAAACCCAAAAAGGTCCAAAATCATACAAGAAATATACAAATTCAAAGGTGTTCATTTTATTTACAACACTTTGCATAGCAAGCTATGGGAATAACAAAAAGATTAAGCATTGAAGTTGCCAGAAGGTGGAGGTGGAGGAGGATGGTTGTCAAATGTGTTAGGCATAGTGTCCTAGCCGAAGGCATCGACAAACTAAAGTACGTCCGCATCAGGTTTGGACAGCTCTAGATCTAATCGCCTCAAGTTGACACGGTGGTGGGCTAGCAAATGAGACCTAAGTCGTAGCATGCTAGCACCATACCCATAGCCAAAGGCACGGTCCCTCACAACACGCGTCAATGCCAATTGTGGATGAAGGTGGACAACTTCCTCCTTTACAGCCAACAAGTCAAACTCCAATGCCTTTGCCTCTTGAGTCTTCTCCTTCAGGTAGGCATCCTTGTGAACAAGGGTGTCATGGAACTTCCTCTGTTGCTCATTAACATCGGCTCGACTCCAAGGAACCACGAACCTTAGAGAGATCAAGGTTAGTTCATCGACCCTTCTTCTTCGAAACTGCCAAGGCTTGCCTGAGCTTAGAATTATTTTGCTGGGAACTACACAATTCCTAGTAGTCAAACTTGAGCTCCTCCTTAAGTGTCAAGATTTCAAAGTTAAGGCAACCACACTTGAACTCGAATTCCCTTTGGGAAAGGGAAAGTTGAGTCCTAGCAGAGTCTCGCTCTGACTCTAGTAGCCTCAGGAAAAATGGTCCCAAGCTTTTACCTCCCTAGCATGATGAAGATCATTTCGAAGGTAAAAAACTTCATTACGGAGAATTTCCAGGTCACTTATCAAGGAGTGGGTGTAGCCATCAGCTTGCTAGAGCAAAATCTCCAACTCTGCCCTCTCAGCCTTCCATTTCTCGAACTCTTTCTTGGCGTAAAAGGAAAACTTGTGCTTGGTGAGAACTTCCTTCTCCAAGTCAACCCGGACTGCCATGATCGAGGCTTTGAACTGAATGTACCCCCGAAAGAAAATGCAACAAGTGCTAAAGAGGAAGTTCGCGCCAAGCACAAGTTATCTCTAAGCCTCAAAATGCTTTTATTTGGGGAGACAGATCCTTGATTCGGTGCTTATTGCCAATGAGTGCTTGGATCATAGGTTGTGGGAAGGAGTCCTATATATTCTTTGCAATCTTGACATAGAAAAGGCTTATGAACATGTGAATTGGGATTTTCTTTTATACTTGCTCAGGAGGTGTGGCTTTGGTTATAGGTGGATTTCCTAGATTTGACATTGCGTCTCTACCGCATGTTTTTCAGTGCTAGTTAATGACACTCCTGCTGGATTTTTTAACAGTTCATGTAGTTTGAGGCAAGGGGATTCTTTGTCTTCTCTTCTATTTGTCATTGTTCTGGAGGCAGTTGGCTGCCTGGTGAAGGCTGCTGTTAGAGGAGGGTTTCTTTCTAGATTTTTGGTGGGTAATGGCACTATCATACTCTCACATCTCTTGTTTGCAGATGAAACTCTCTTATTTTGTGGAACAGATCCTAGCTAGATTCAATCTTTACAAGCACTTTGGTTATGTTTTGAAGCAGTGTTGTGGCTTAAGGTGAACCTTGGTAAATCTGAGATGGTTGCGGTGGGTGCGGTGCCCAATATCAATAGCTTGGAGCATCTTCTGGATTGTAAAGTGTCTTATTTGCCTATGAAATATTTGGGACTCCCTTTGGGGGAAACTTTTAAGGCTTGAGCTATTTGGGATGAGGTTGTGGAGAAAGTAGAGAGAAAGCTTGCTAGGTGGAAACATATGTATTTAATTAGGAAATACATTCTACACCATCAAATAAAGATATCATTTCCAATAGTTTGCTATACCAAAATTCTTAGAACTGAGAATAATCATTTGCTCAAATATTCGCATAGTTTTGAAATGCAAGGTTGTTGTTATAATTCTCTAGCACAAAATCTTTTCTTTTAAGTTCTAGTTTAAAAAAAAAAACAAAAAAACAAAAGAGTCGAGGGTCACATGTCCTAGAGTGGCCCCCTCCCAATTTTGTTAAACCCTCCCTTATGGTAGAGGAATACCATGTCAACATATCAACTCACATGAAAAAAAATTACAAACTAAGACCACAGGTGCCAAAAAAAAAAAAATAATAAAAATAAATAACCCAACCAAAGAACCAATAGAAATATTAACTACAAACTAGAGAAACAACAGGGAGCCCATCTAGAAACTAACAATGCAAACATGGCAACCCCAACTAATCTAAATTCAAAATTCCTTTGAGAAGATAAGGAGGCTCTCAGAACTGCACCCATGTCCTAGAAACCAAATCTGTAGCCAATCGAGCTAGGTGATCAGCTCTCGCATTACACTCTCGAAAAACATGACGAACCACATACTGCATTGGTGAAAGAATCTCCTGTATCTCATCCCAATAATCCTCAAGATACCATATCCCACATCGCTTTTGTTGTAGCCAATGTACAACCAAAAGTGAGTCTAATTCAACTTCCACTTGCCTAATGCCAAGCTCCCTGTAGTGCCTCAACCCAAAAAGAGGAGCTATAAGCTCTGCCAAATTATTGGTACCATGACCCAAAGTAGACGAGAAGGCCAACACCAACTGACCCTCAGCATCCCGTATTACTCCCCCCGCACCCATTTGACCTGGGTTACCCAAGCAGCTGCCATCAACATTCAACTTATACCACCCTTGCGCCATCTTTTCCAACTAACGATAACTACCCACTTATTTTTTAGAGGTTTTACCGGAATGGAAAAAGCAGCTAAAACCTTTTCACCCCCCATTAAGAGCTTCTTACCAGCCTTTTGCCGAAACCCCACCCGTGCAATAGCAGCCTTGATTGAATGCCAAAGGGACTCTACTGAAGCCATATATCCTTCCATACGTGCCATGCAATGCCAATGCCAGAGAACCCATGTTAAAATAGAAGGCAAGAGACCCAGTAGATCACCTTTTTGGGATGAATTTGTAGCACGACGAAACCACAACTCAACTTTTTCTTTCCAAGGTCGATAAGGGTCAAAAGGAATGCAAACTTGCATGGAAGCTCGGCGCCATATTTCCTTTGCAACCGTTCCAGTTGCCAAGACATGATCCAAGTCTTCCAGGCACCCCCCTAACTCAACATTCGCACTTTGAAACCAATGGAATACCCAGTTGCCTTACACGAGCATCAACGCTGAGACAAGCATGAAGCACCTTCCACATCGTAAATGAGTACTTTTTGGGTAACGCAGCATGCCAAACCCACTCAGACCAACGAACTTGCAATGCCTTAAGACGAATACTCTCCCACGCACTCTTCAACGTAAACTCACCATTCAAACTCTGAGTCCATATCAGTACATTCGAGCTGCCTTATACGTACCAAGGTTGTCAAGAATTGCATAAGAGTTTTCATCGCCCACCACGCTTCGGATCATTCCCATATCCTAGTCATCAACAATCTTGCATTCTTTGACCTGTAAATTAGGACAGCCAGTTATAGGAACTGCATCTACCAGGGGACCCATGCTCAACCAATTATCATGCCAAAAGGAAACGTTCCCATCACGGATCTGCCATTTAGAATTGCTAAGGACTTTTGGTAGACAACGCATAATGCCCTTCCAAAACCAAGAGCCTCTATGTTGTCCCACCAAAGAAATGTACATACGTTTAACATATTTAGCTTTAAAATATTGCACCCATAAAGAATTCCCAATCAAAAGATTCCACGAGAATTTCATAAAAAGTGACGTCTCCACTTCATCCAGGCTTCGTAAACCCATGCCACCCTTTTTAATCGGCTTACACACTTTTTGCCAAGCAATCCAATTACGCTTCAGCTTACCACCTGAGGATTGCCAAAAAAAATTGCTCGACTGCATAGCTTACTTAGAACAGCCTTCGGTGCATGCACAACTGAAAGTAGATGAGATGGCATACTAGCCACAACATGTTTGAGCAGAAGAATCCGAGCACCATTAGATAACACACGATTTTGCCATCCCCCTAGCCTATCCCTGATGCGAGCTACCAGGTTGTCAAAATGACACACTTTTAATCTACCAAAAACCAAAGGAGCTCCCAAATATTTCACTAGAAAAGACCCAGCCAAGCAACCTATCAAACGTAACAAACTCCTATGTCTGGTAGCAGAACATTTGTAGGAAAAATAATCGACGACTTCTCTGTACTCACTACATGTCCCGACCAAGCCTCATACGTCCGAAAAATATCCCTAATCGTTTTGAGAGAGGACCAACCTCCATTCACAAAGACCATAGATCATCCGCATACAACAAATGGGAAATTAATGGTGCACCTCGGGGATGATTAAATGGCTGAATAGAACCATTAGCAAAACACTTTTTCAGCAACCGAGATAGAATCTCTTCCACCAAAATAAATAAATACGGTGAGAGGGGATCCCCTTGCCGTAAACCCCGACCACTAGGGAAGAAAACCTTCACAATTCCATTCATAACCACAGAGAACCAAGGAAGCTTAATACACTGACTAATAAGCCCACAAACACCACTAGAGAAACCAAATGAGCTCATAACATGCAACAAGAAATCCCAATCAATACTATCATTAACTTTTGCCATATCAACTTTAATTAACACATTTCCTCCACGAACATTCTTATTTATTTGGTGAACCATCTCCTAGGCCAAAGAAATATTCTAAAAAATACTACGTCTTGGTAAGAAGGCACCTTGTTCAGAACCAATCAACCTACACAAAATTGGAGACAGCCTCTTAACTAGAATTTTTGAGCACACCTTATAAATCACCGAGCAAAGGCTCATAGGTCTAAACTTTCCAAAACCAGAAGGGTTTGGCACCTTCGGGATTAAAACTATATAAGAGGCCGTATAAAACCTTCGCAGTGTACAACTCGGAAAAAAAATCCCATATCGCCTCAATGATGTCAAAAGCAACAATATCCCAACATGCTCGATAGAAACTTGAGCCAAAGCCATCCGCCCAAACTACTATCAATCAGGATGGAGAACATAACCTCTTTGACCTCTTGGATTGAAGGGAGCTGCATAAGCACCTGGTTTTCTTGCTCCAAAACATTAGAGTGGACCAACGATGACAAGTCCAACAATTCATGTTTTGGACGAGCACAAAGAAAATCACCAAAATAATTGACTGCTACCAGATGTATCGCCTCCGGACTCCTCAAGATTTGCCCATCACTTAGCTTCATCTCATTCACCCATGTTTTGGAAGTCAAAACTGGGCAGAGGCTTCCCCATTCTCCAACCAGTTTAATTTCACTTGCTGTGATAACTTGGTCTCCTCCCTCTGAGTCCACATAGCCAGCTCCTCTCTTGTAACCAAGAGATCCAACTCAACCTCCTCTGAAAATTAGGCCTGGAGGCTTGCTTCTAAACTCTCAATTCGAGCCTCCAGGCTACGAATAAGTTCATTTGTTCGACCAAACACCCGATGGTCCCAATTCTTCAGAGCCACTTTTAGCCTTTTCAACTTTCTTGTGAGGCAAAACAAACTCGAATCTTCAGACTGAATTTGCCAAACTAAGAAGGGCCATACTAAGAACCATTAGATTTGAGCTTAACATACATGGGAGCATGATCCAAAGACGTTCTAGGTAAATAACACAGTAAAAAATCTGACCACAATTCAACTACAACTGAGTTCAGTAAACACCAATCCAACTTAGACTAGCTTCGAGCCAATCCTGCCCATTACACCATGAAAATAAATTACTAGAAGATTGTTGTAAGCCACAGTCATCAATAAAATCATTAAATTCATCCATGGCCACCTGCAAATGAGGTCTTCCACCACGGTGCTCCTCATCCCTACGTATGACATTAAAATCACCTAAACCTAACCATGGCTCATCAGATGGAATCTTCAGCTTTAAAGACTGCCACAACGCCCTGCGATCTTGGTAATTACACTTAGCATAAACAACTGAAAGAAAAATCCTCCCATCGTCAAGAGGCATAGAAACCGGAACATGTTGATCACTCACATTCAAAACCATAACCTGTAAACCACCCCCCCAAAACAACCATACCTATCCCCCACAATCCTGGTTCGAAAAGCACTTCTCAAACTGAAGTACATGCATTAACGATAACATCTTAGAGTCAGAAGCAAATGGTTCTGCTAACATAAGAAAATTCGGCTTATACCTCTTAATGATTTTAGGTAGCCTTCTCCGTGATGTACGTAACCCCCGTATAATCCAAAACAATGGCATAAATATAATAGATCCAAATGAGAGGGCTTGCTGGAAGCCCTGGTAGAACTTCTCAGGATCCTAGTTTGTTTCCTCTTATCCTTTTTATCACTGTCAGACGGGCAATCCTTATCTCTCCCTAAATGCTCCCACGCTCACACTCAGCCTTTGAAGAAAACCCATCATGCAAAGAAGGCACCAACTAACGTAAAACATCATTCACATGTACCCACTCTGAGCCTTCTGAGGCAGACTCAACCACGCCATTCGCTTCCACATCCTCTGTAGCAACATGAAGATTACTTAGAACAGCATGTGGTGCAACAAAAATCACCCCCTCCACCTGTTGAGCTGAATCCACAATCAACACACCATCCAGAGGTGTGCTACTAGTTATGCTGTCTAGGTCAAGCACTACATTCACCTCACCCTCTTCCACCTCAACCGCACCCTCTGCCTCCACATCCTCTGTAGCAACATGAAGGTCACCTAGAATTTACCCCCTCCGCCTGCAGAACAGAGGGCACTTTCATCACACCACCAGAGATGTGCGTCTAGTTATGTTTTTTGGATCAAGCATTGCATTCACCTCTCCCTCTTCCACCGCAACCATAGCCACCACCTTCGAAACTGAAATCATCTTATCCTGCTCTACAACCTGACTTGGCCCCGCAACATCACTCACCTCCTTATGTCCCAACTCCCATTGATTTTCTTGCTCATGCACATTGTTATTCCTAGACTTTGGTGCCCATTGCCTCACAGGTTCCTCCACCTTCTTCCTCTTCATCTCCCCCTTCTTTCTTCCCCCATCCCTCTAGTACCATGTTTTCAAATTATGACCTTGAGCTCTACACCGATAGCAGTATGCTGGTAAAGTCTCATAAATAATCTCAATATACAAACTTGAAGCCTGATGTGGATTACCGATCTAGATCTGACGAAGAGGGTCCTTAGCCGCATCCATCTCAATACACACATGAGCCCCATCATTCCGAGTAGCAAACTTTGTTGAATTATCTCTACGAAATAACGGGGCATGCTTGTTCCCACAACCTGGGATATCCATCTGTGGCGAGGGCCTAACTTTTTACTCCATTGTGAGTTTGCCAAAACCTTGTGGATAATATACTTGAAAAAGTTTGGTCATCTTGGATTACACTTAGAAGGATAGCATGCCTCTTTGCAAACTGGAAACGATTGTATGACAATACACCAATTTCAACAATGTGAAGATGATCCCTTATGTCTAGCGTGGTGCAATTGGATGGAAATGATATTATTGAAAACGGAAGAACATAAAACTTATATCTTCAATGCTTTGTTTCTTGTACCACTTTTATTCGCAATTAAGCATTTTTCATTTGTATACATCCGAAGTTTGGCTATTCATGATGTTGTAAAATTAATCTTCTACTACTAATAAAAAAAGAGTCAATCTAGAAGTTTTTTTAAAACCTCAATAACAATATAAAACTATGTTGACATGTCCTTTTACTTTCATTTTGCTCTGCTAGCCTTTTTTTTTTTTTATTGGTTTGTGTGTTGCGCGCTTTAAGGCCGCCACCGTGGGCTTTCCTGGCTCCTAGGCGCCGGCTGGAAGGTTGCACACCTTTGCTGATATGGTTGCACAGTCCCCTCAGGCCCTTCCAGAGTTTGACGTCCCTTTGAGGCCATCCAAGGTGATCGATGGTGAGGTTTGCGTAATTTTCTCTAGGGAGGAGATTGAACGTTAGGCTACTCTGTTCAAGTTTTTTATGGTTCTTAAGTTCTTGATACAATGCCCTTTGTTGGACTCTATTCGTTATTTTATCAGGGATCACGGGGGTTGGTTTCACAATTTGTTGTTTCTTCCATGCATAGCCTCGTAATGTGTTTGGCTCTCGAACGAAACAAATCTTTTTAAGGCTCTTTCATGGGAAGCCATTGATATTGACGGGGTTCCTTATCGTGGGTTTCACTAGCATCCTGATTTCAATGAGGACAAGGAGCCATCTATGGTGCCAGTGTGGGTGGATCTTCCGGTGCTGCCTCCAAATTTTTTCCATGGGTCATTTTTGAAGAATATTACTACACCTTTAGGCAGNTAGTTTGTTTCCTCTTATCCTTTTTATCACTGTCAGACGTGCAGTCCTTATCTCTCCCTAAATGCTCCCATGCTCACACTCAGCCTTTGAAGAAAACCCATCATGCAAAGAAGGCACCAACTAATGTAAAACATCATTCACCTGTACCCACTCTGAGCCTTCTGAGGCAGACTCAACCACACCATTCGCTTCCACATCCTCTGTAGCAACATGAAGATGACTTAGAACATCATGTGGTGCAACAAAAATCACCCCCTCCGCCTGTTGAGCCGAATCCACAATCAACACACCATCCAGAGGCGTGCTACTAGTTATGCTGTCTAGGTCAAGCACTACATTCACCTCACCCTCTTTCACCTCAACCGCACCCTCTGCCTCCACATCCTCTATAGCAACATGAAGGTCACCTAGAATTTACCCCCTCCGCTTGCAGAACAGAGGGCACTTTCATCACACCATCCAGAGATGTGCGTCTAGTTATGTTTTTTGGAAACTGAATTTACCCCCTCTTCCACCGCAACCATACCCCCTCTTCCAGAATTTACCCCCTCTTCCACTGCAACCATAGCCACCATCTTCGAAACTGAAATCATCTTATCCTGCTCTACAACCTGACTTGGCCCCGCAACATCACTCACGTTCTTATGTCCCAACTCCCATTGATTTTCCTACTCATGCACATTGTTATTCCCGTACTTTGGTGTCCACTGCCTCACAGGCTCCACCACCTTCTTCCTCTTCATCTCCCCCTTCTTTCTTCCCCCATCCCTCTAGTAACATGTTTTCAAATTATGACCTTGAGCTCTACACCGATAGCAGTATGCCGGTAAAGTCTCATAAATAATCTCAATATACAAACTTGAAGCCTGATGTGGATTACCGATCCAGATCCGACGAAGAGGGTCCTTAGCCGCATCCATCTCAATACACACATGAGCCCCATCATTCCGAGTAGCAAACTTTGTTGAATTATCTCTACGAAATAACCTGCCTAAAGGTGTAGTAATATTCTTCAAAAATGACCCATGGAAAAAATTTGGAGGCAGCACCGGAAGATCCACCCACACTGGCACCATAGATGGCTCCTTGTCCTCATTGAAATCAGGATGCTAGTGAAACCCACGATAAGGAACCCCGTCAATATCAATGGCTTCCCATGAAAGAGCCTTAAAAAGATTTGTTTCGTTCGAGAGCCAAACACATTACGAGGCTATGCATGGAAGAAACAACAAATTGTGAAACCAACCCCCGTGATCCCTGATAAAATAACGAATAGAGTCCAACAAAGGGCATTGTATCAAGAACTTAAGAACCATAAAAAACTTGAACAGAGTAGCCTAACGTTCAATCTCCTCCCTAGAGAAAATTACGCAAACCTCACCATCGATCACCTTGGATGGCCTCAAAGGGACGTCAAACTCTGGAAGGGCCTGAGGGGACTGTGCAACCATATCAGCAAAGGTGTGCAACCTTCCAGCCGGCGCCTAGGAGCCAGGAAAGCCCACGGTGGCGGCCTTAAAGCGCGCAACACACAAACCAATAAAAAAAAAAAAAGGCTAGCAGAGCAAAATGAAAGTAAAAGGACATGTCAACATAGTTTTATATTGTTATTGAGGTTTTAAAAAAACTTCTAGATTGACTCTTTTTTTATTAGTAGTAGAAGATTAATTTTACAACATCATGAATAGCCAAACTTCGGATGTATACAAATGAAAAATGCTTAATTGCGAATAAAAGTGGTACAAGAAACAAAGCATTGAAGATATAAGTTTTATGTTCTTCCGTTTTCAATAATATCATTTCCATCCAATTGCACCACGCTAGACATAAGGGATCATCTTCACATTGTTGAAATTGGTGTATTGTCATACAATCGTTTCCAGTTTGCAAAGAGGCATGCTATCCTTCTAAGTGTAATCCAAGATGACCAAACTTTTTCAAGTATATTATCCACAAGGTTTTGGCAAACTCACAATGGAGTAAAAATTTAGGCCCTCGCCACGGATGGATATCCCAGGTTGTGGGAACAAGCATGCCCCATGAGACAAGTGAGATGGGCATGAATCCCGTGACACGACATGATGTGGGAGAAAACAACTACTTGACACCATTAATGCAAGGGAAGCCGAATGGACACAATCAAGTGCCTAATACAACTGTAGAAAACGTGCAATAAAGTCGAGGAGAGGAATAGCCACCTTTTCGAGACATGGAAGTCCAATAGATACAACCACATAAAAGAAAGAAAAGGAAGAGTGAAATGAAATTCCCGTTAGACTAGTTCGATAAGAATTAGCGTGGTAACTGTGATGAAGTTTTCCCTCCTTAGGCCCTTGAGATAGGCCCACAAAGGACCACAAGGGGCCCAACCTGACCCAATGCTCATTCTCTAAGGGAGGTTCAACGTACCACTTAGGATACTTAGCCCACGAGCTACTCCAATCCGAGAGACAATTCCCATGTGGGAAAGACAAATGATAGGGACAAATGGGACTCTCCACCCTGGCAGTAACACCTACCTATACCAACAGATGGACAGGAAAGATAGGTAACCCTTGATTCCCTGACAGAGGGTATGGGGCAACACGACATGATCATCTACCGATAAGGCACCACTCGGGGAGCCACGCCATATTAATGGCCCCATCCCCCATCCCCTAGCCCCCACACTACATTGATGGCGCCACCCCAGGCTCGACCCTGCATTAAAAGATCTTGACTGGCTACAGTATGAATGATGTGAACTCCCTGACATGAGGTACAAGATGTCCCCCCCCCCCTCCCCCCAACAACCTCATATAAAAGCCGACGCCCCAGGTATGAGGGACTCTCTAAGTTCTGGCACCCCTGTACAAATTACTAAGGAGATAAACTAATTTAGGCATCAGAGGCTCGCTAGACACCATCGAGCCCCTTCTTTTATTTTCTCGTGTGTGCAGGTATAAAGACCTAGATCTGAGTTGTTGGAATAGGCTCAAGGTGTACAAAACACTATGTTAATAGATATATCATGTCCTGATGCGTTTTCAAAATATACGAGATTTTGTCCGCTTCTTGTTGGTTGGACTTGGACTATAATAGTAGTAGTCTTAATGTTTTCGTCACGCAGTTGCATTGACATCTAAATGTATGAAGTTCCTTTTTCGTTTTTACTTTTTTCTCTCCTCCGTTCTTGAGTCGATATGAATGCATGAGTTTTTAGCTTTCTTTTTTACAATGATCTCCACCTCCTCCAACTAAATGAAGAAAGAGGGAGATAGGGGGAGATAGGAATGTGAGTACTGAAGGTACTCGTGCATTGAAAGAGGAATGGGTTTCTCTATTGATTGCTCTTTTATTACTCAAGAGGTTGATTTTCTTTTTAAGGCCTTAATCCAGGGGTCTTTCTGAATGTCAAGTTCTTGAAAATATAGAAAAATTAAGCCTCTTAGTGGTTACCATTCTGGGGCGTGTGTTATTTGATTTATTGGAGTAGTGTCCCAGACCATAGGATTTTATTTTTAATTTAATTTCACTGGTTTATGCTGAATGTCCCAAACTTCTCATTATACTCTTCCGAAGTTAGTGTCAATTTTTATTTTTATTTAATACAACTCATGTCTTCTGCATGCAATTTCTGCCGAGGGACTGGAAACCAAACCTCCTACTGCAAATGTGCAGATAGACCATTTTTACATGTGCTGCGACATATATTTCCTGTCCCTCTTGGCTCTGGAGATTGTCGACAGAGTATCTCTGATTCTTTTGCCTTTTGTTTGTCTCTATTGTAGTCTTTTGTGGTCCGTACTTTGTATGGAAAGGAGGCTGGAAGTGGCAGGCACCCAATAAACAATAGTTCTTTTTAACCAGAAAACCAGTCCATCTCGTAGAAATTGCGTGCAGAAAGTAGTAAAGAGTTTTTATCTGCAAGGATGGCTTAATCGTATGTGCGTGGGTAGTTGCAATGTATGGTACCTATAGAACACCTTCATGCGGCCACCATGGGCTAAAAAGCACACAATTTCCCTTTTGATTTTGGGTTCTTCATGTCTAGCGCGCAGTTCTCACAAACAGAACGGAAAGCCACCCATTCCAAATGCAAACAACTGAATAAATAAATAAATAAATCCTCTGTGCTTATCCTTTATAAATTTCTATCTGAATAAATAACTAAAAATTACTTATCTAATTGACGGCTTTAAAATACTGAGGAAAGCAAACTCGGGCATTCAGCTAGTACTGCTAGCGAGCTTTTACAGCACAGGCCAGTAATTAGTGGCGGCAATTGTAGAAAATCATGGACATTATATTATATAAGTTAATCTGAACGTGATCCTTTAAGTTAAACGGATCAGACATTCAAATCTTAACGTGCTCATTTAAATAACAGGTTATGTCGTGTCACCCGTTTTAATCAATTTAATAATCAATTAGAAATAGATAAACACGTTTAGTTATAAAAAATAAAATAAAATAAATAGATCAACACAATATACCTCATTTCAACCAGTTTCATGTAAATGAGTTGAACTATCTCGTATAACTCTTTTGACCTAATTACCATAATTTCACGTAAAAGTTAAAATTTATATTGCAGTGGCCGGAAGATGGTTTGGCAAAAATGGGAGCTAATGGATCTAATGGCTTGTGGTTTTCATCTTTGGCAACTCCTTTTTTAATAAGAGGTTTAATAAGACTTGATAAAGGAAATTCTCTTTATCTTTGAAATAGTTAATAAGGTTGTAAGGAATTTATTTTCTTGGCTTTGTTTATAGTTTAGTGAACTGGTTATATTTGTATTATTTATTTGCTTTCTTTAGGTAATTTATAGTTTAGTGAACTGGTTTGGTCTCTTTGCATATTTGTTAACCCATAGGAGTCTAATTATTTCCACGGTATTCCTCTACCAAAAGTGAAGATTTTTTAATAAAATTGAGATATCGTCTTCTTCTATAATAATAATAATAATAAGACTACCTAATAACAGAAAATATTAAGATTTTTCAGATTTTAACCTAGAATAAAAACAATATTACAAACTCAATAATAACAAATATGAGCATAGATCTAGAATTACGATCCAACCATAAAAACATATGTACATTGAGAAGAAATATCAATATTACAACTCAATAATAATAAAATTGTTATTTTGAAATCAAATTTAAATGGATTATTGCGGATTAATTTCGGGTTAAGCGGGTTACCTTTTATTGACCAATTTGTCTATTGTATTGTCCTAACAGATCAATTTGTTTTGACCTGAACCCATTTATATCAAATTCAAGCTCGCTAATTTTGTATCGTATTTGTGTTGGATTTACAGGTCGTGTCACGTATTTTCACCCTAAGCATTAATGCTCTCATGGTTGCCTAAGGTTGAAGGATGTGTTAGAATTCTAAGATTGAAACAGAATGGAAAGAGATCAAAATCATTCTCATTACTATGTGTTGTCTCATACAGCAAGACTTCCAACTTATATACACCGAAAAGAATGCACACTAACCTATCAAAAAGGAATAAAGGGACAAAAATGAAATGTGTCAGCTAATGGTACAAGCCTATACAAAAGAGGACAAAGAAAACATAACAGAATTCAGTCTTGCGCAGCAGCCATGTAGTGGAACGCATTGCTCTGCTACTGGAATGGCAGAGGAGCTCCTATTTTGATATGCGGTTTCAGGGAGGTCTAGTACTCTTCTCTTCTTTCTCATGTATTTCTTGAGAGGATGGAACTACTATATATGCATTCAACATTTTATTATCTATAAGTATGCCTAAATATTATTTTTAATTTTTTTTTGTTATTTCTTTATTTTACATGACCACAAATTAAAAAAGAGAACCAAAGGAGGAAATCAAAGAAAGCATTGTCCCTGCCAGTACCTATACCTCCCTAATTTTCTAGGTGCTATGAATCACCGAACATTCAGCAACTTACAATGCCAAAAACTTGAACATTGAGATTCAGCATTAGAAGCAACAAGATGATTCAGGATCATGATATAATCTGGACGAGCTTCGACTGCCGTGGTCTTTCTCTAACCAATAAGCATGTGCACCTCTATCGGCTTTGTGCAAATGGTTAAGTCTAATCCTACCCACAATAGATTACTGAAATTTCTGTGACAAATCTTAGTGAAATTGTCCCCCAAGTCAAGAATCAATAAGGAGGTACTATAGGGTTATAGGGTTTTTGCGACTAGATCATTTTTGACCACATAGAAATTGACACTAAAACTCATCTTTTCCGCTGCTAATAGTGGGATTCGGGTAAGGACACAGTTGTATTTGTTTTTGCAGCGACAACAAAGTCCTTTTGTGGCATATTATGATTGCCGCAAAAAAATATCTCGTTATATCCGTATTTTAGTCATTTGCTGTGTGGATTTAGTCTTTTGGTGGCTACATGAAAGTGCTGCAAAAAATCGATTTAAAAATTTAAAGCATTTCCCCCTTTCTTTGTATTCACCCCTATGATAAAGTGCCAAAAATTGCATAATTAAGCTGCTAAATTGAATAAATTGTTTAACAAAAAATGAATTAAGCACTTCATTATGCAGTAATTTTTAGTACTTGACTAATTGATAAATTCTGATATTTATGTACTAAAAAGATTTATAATGCAGCTGTTAAGCTACATTAGAGTTAATATCTTAATTTTACCCCTCGTGATGCTAACACTTATAGTTTACTCTTGGGTCTGCAGGGTATTTTTGGAAAGGATTTGGTGGTCCCAAAATGTGCGCTGCAATGTTTGTGAAGGCAAATGAACCAAACCTGCAGGGCACGATTTCTGTAAGTATGTTGGACTTGATGTGCCTTGAGAAGTCTAAAGTTGCACATGACAAATATAATGTAGTTGATTTATGCATTGTAATATAATGTAACTGCTTATAATATAAAGCAAGTACTTTATGTAATTATTTTATGGATTGTAATATTATGTGATATGTGTAATTGTTTTATGCATTTTGTTTCAATATTATTATTTTTTATTTTATTTTGCAACACACTATTTCCGGCGATTTAGAATCATGGCAAATAGCTATTTCTGTCACTATCACTTCTTTGTGACATTAACCATTGCTGCAAATATCTATTTGCGACCATACAAATTATGACAACATTCACTCTAGAATATAAGACATTATGGTTGGAAATTATTATTTGCAGTGATTATACTGTAGCAAATAAACATTGGCGACTATTTATAATTTGTGATCGCAAATGAGTATTTGCTATAGTGTAAAAAGAATTTGCAACCAAATTTCAATCTTATAGCTGCCCATTTCCGGCGGGAAAAAAGCGATGCAAAATTTTTTTTTTTACTGACAATAAGTAACAATGGTTGGTCCTTTTTTGCGATGCCATTGTAGACAATAGACTATTTGTGGCGTTATGAATTGCCGCAATAGTTCATAGTGTTCGCGACTCCTTTTTTGTATATATCGCTGTTAAAAACTTTTTAAGACGAAGTAATATTGACTATCTAGCGGGAAAAGAGCTGGGATATTGCCAACAATCATTTTCGGCACAATTTGAGATTTTTGCGATGATTGTTTTCGCCGCAAGACTGCTATATGTTGTAGCATGTGTAAATTTCTGCGTCTATAAGAACACAACCGCACTGTATTCCAACGTCACTACAAGAAAAAGCAGCTTTTGCTGCCAAAAACTGAAGGGGCGAGTAAATTTGAGCCGCAACAGTCCATAATTGCTGAAGCCGCATTTTTGTAGTGGCGCATGCGGAATTCGCCATCATATATACTTTTTGCGGCGACTTTGTCTCTTCACAAATAATAAAACAGAGTAAAGGTCTAAAATAGCTTTACATTTTGCCGTACGGCAATAAAACTGTAGAACAAAAACGCTATTTTTCTTCCCGCGGTAAACTACAGAAACCCAAAGGCGCCGATACTCTCTCTCTGTCTTCCACCCATTTTTCCTGCTGCTATTGTGAGCCTCCACCACCAATAAATCACCAGTTGTGCCTAGCCACCCTGCCTTCACAACCGAAACAGAGTAAAATCCCATTCGTCAGTCCATCACGGCTTCATGTCGAAAATGGTTTGAGAAAACAACGACATCGTGTGCCGCACGCCGTCGCCTCCTCGCCTAGCTGGTAAGTCTCCTCCATCTCGCTTACGCTTAATTCACCGTTTGTCTCTCTCTTTCTCTCTCTAACTTTCACTCGGTCCCTCTCTCTCTATAGGCTGCCCAATCGTGTCCCACCGTCGCGCACGGCTTCTCCACTTGGTCCCTATTTCAGCAAGCGGTCTCCTCTCCTTTCACTTTCAATCTGTGTGGTATTGCTCTCCTTCATTCCGTGTCTATCTCTCTCTCTGTTTTGGGTATATGCATTTATCTAGTTTTTTTTTTTGGTTCATTTGCAAGTGAAAGGTAAAGTCATTTACATAAAAATATTCAGATAGTAGTATAAATGGATTGCGAATCTATTAGAAATTGCAGTGCTTTATCTACATTAGAAACTTTTTGATGTTGAAGGATGGGTTTTGATCAGTTTTTAGATGCTGATTTATAATTAATTTGAAGTTTTGGGAGGTTTGGCGAATGTTGTTTTGGGTGACCAACCAATAGTTAGTTGAGTCAATGCTCTGCTGTATTTCCTAGATGGTTCTCACAACTTTTGTGGTTGCTATGTTTTGACCGCAACCCCAAACAATGACCTATATATAGATATATCAAAATGTGGAATCAGCAACTTTAAGTACTGATTCCAGAGCATGAAAACCATAATCTAGATCCCAAATGAAATTTGTACCCTCATCTCCACACGTTTCATGGTCATACACAAGACAAATAAATAATTAGCTCATCACAAACGGTCCAAGTGGATAATTTACATTGACCAAAAGTACCAGGAACCTAGCTGGTATGTTGTAAACATATCCGTGTGTGTTTCATCCTCCCTTTCAAACATCACATGGATTTTTTTTTTTTTTTTTTTTCGCCTAACAAGTGTTTAACATTTTCCACTCATATTGCCTAGGTTTCACATATTGCATGCGTTACCAACTTATATTTTAGTCTAAACTACTTGGTGTTGAATAATAAATGAAAATAGGTAATGTAGCACAATTTTATTAATTGAATCTGTACATGTGGTGTTCGTTTTAATTTTTATTAGTGTAATATGTCGATGTTGATAATTTGCTGTGTAAACTTATATGTCTTTAAGCTTTAGTAAAAAGAATTATGGCTCTCCAGTAGTACAAGAATGAATGGTCGATTAACATGATGTTATTAACTTCATTCATACCACATGAAGGTGTCATTAAATATTTCCACCAGATGGAAAACATGGCCGTATGGTTCTGAGAAATAACTTTATTAAATATTGTCTATGATCTGCCTAGCTAGATCAGCTACAAGTCGCTTGTCTTCCTATTTTCTCCTTCGCCTTTATCCTTCTTTTCATTGTCATCCTGTTGTCACTATGACCCAAGCTGATGCTCTACCACTCTTTAAACTCATAGCAATAAGTAGTGGTCATCCAGATGATGTTACAACTACTTCATTTTCTTTATAAATATTGCAGGCGTATATATTAAAAGTTGCTATCCCACATTTATTTTTTTATTAGTTGACTAGTACGTACCCTCATCTGTCCCATTTGGGTTTCATAGTGCCTAAGCACTATTTCATGGCTTCAACCTATAGTGGAATCATCACGTACAACATCTATTTTTAATACTCAAGAACCTGTCCAATGCGTTTTGAGTTTTTTACATGTCCAAGCCCATATAATATATATATATATACACCCAGTACTACATTATCAATAATATTGGTTAATTTATATAGGCTGATCTAATTATACTTATAATAGGGGTACTGTCTCAGATAAACTTCTAATTAGAAAAATGACTCTTAGATGGTAATTATGGTGGTGGTACAGGTACTTGATTAATCTATAATGGCTTTGTTATCAAGGGAAATGAATATTTGTCTTTTACCCTCTAGTGCAGGATACGAGTAATTAGAATGACCTTATATATATATATATTAATATACTTCTGAGAAACTATCTGATCTTTCACTACCAATTAGTTCATGTAAGTTAAGCTAATTAAGCAGAATGCATGCATATGCGGCATATGTAGCATATCTGAACTCAGTTTTTTCAGTACCTTTTGCTCTGAATACTGAAATGAACCATACTTATAAAAACAAATATACTTGTATGAACTAAACAATTGTCATGAATCGTGGGCTGCTGTTTGTATTCATATAAATTACAAACAGCTGATCCAAGTAAAAGCATGGTCAGTCACTTCTTTGCAAGTCTTCCTCGAGGAATATTTTTGTCCCCTCATGCCACAAAAGACACGTACCATCACATGCCTTTGATTGAATATACTAGATGTAGAGGTTGACATGTAATCTAGTTTGCTCTCCATATACTTTTCTTGTTGCCACGATGATGGCATAGTATGAATGCTTGAATTAGCATGAATTTTGATCTGGTTTACTCTACTTCATTTTTCTCTTTCTTCTCATCCTTCAAACTATCGTTCTACAATATGACCACAACTATCAAAGTAGACGTGCTCTAATCATGATATTTCTTCAGTTTAAGTAGACAACTATCCAACTCCTCTATTTTCATCTTACAGTGATTTTGACATGGACAAAAGCTGGATGCATATTATCGACCGATTTAGGTCCGCAGAATATAGGGAAGGTGTATATCAATTCATTACAATGGCCCAAGCTCATACAACAACAAATAATATAAGGTGTCCTTGTCGTACCTGTCGTAATAACTTTTTCCACCCTATCGACTTGGTGGAAAGACACTTGTTCACCATAGGAATTGATCAAAACTACACTGAATGGATTTTTCATGGTGAGGAACAGTCCTGGGATGCTAATGAGTTTGATGATGATGTCACTGAAGTGCAAAGGGACGAGTACGTTGATGACATGGATGAGATGTTAGATGACATTAGGCTTGGATCATTTACAAATGTGGAGCCAGTAGAGCCTGGTACCAGTGAAGGTCCCACCTATGTAGATCCTAGAGCAAAAAATTTTGATCAATTATTGGAAGATGCCAGACGTCCACTCTATCCAGGATGTGCTAAGTTCTCAAAGTTATCATTCATTGTGAAGTTGTTGCATATAAGGACGATTGGGGGGTGGAGTGTTAAATCATTTGACATGCTACTGAAATTGTTGAAAGATTCATTCCCAGATGCACTTTTGCCTGACTCATACCGCGAGTCACGACGGATGGAGCGGGCCCTTGGTTTTGGTTATATAAAGATTGATGTATGTCCAAATGATTGTATGCTATATTGGAAGGAAAATGCTAACAAGCATGACTGTCCCAAATGTAGTATGTCAAGATGGGTAACACCCACAACTAAACAAAAAAGAATCCCCCACAAAGTACTTCGATATTTTCCGTTAAAATCAAGGTTGAAGAGGTTGTTTATGTCAAAAAATACAGCAGTAGCCATGAGGTGGCACAAAGAACATTGTGTTGACGATTCGAATGTGATGAGGCATCCACGTGACTCAGTAGGGTGGAAGGAATTTGATCAAAAGCATATCTCATTTGCCCTTGATGCGAGAAACGTGCGTCTTGGTCTAGCCAGTGATGGATTCAACCCTTTTAATAATATGAGTAAACCTTATAGTGTATGGCCAGTAATACTTGTTCATTACAACCTACCACCATAGTTGTGCATGAAAGACCATTTCTTCATGATGTCTCTTTTAATTCCTGGACCAAAGGCGCCGGGCAATGAGATTGATGTATATTTGCGGCCTCTTATTGATGAATTGATTGATTTGTGGGAAAATGGTGTTGATACGTATGATGCATCGACAAAACAAATGTTTCAATTACATGCAGCGTTGTTGTGGACGATTAATGACTTTCCTGCATATGGAAATCTATCTGGCTGGAGCACGAAGGGAAAATTGGCATGCCCAACTTGTAATGGTGACACAGACTCGTTGTGGTTGAAATATGGTCGAAAGCATTGTTATATGGGTCATCGTCGTTTCCTATCTCCAGAACATAGTTGGAGGAGGAAGAAGGCTAATTTTAATGGCAATAATGATCACCGCACGCCATCTTGTGAATTATCTGGCCACGATGTCCTGGATCAACTATATAATGTTGGAGATATATTATTTGGCAAAGGTGGAAGGAAGAGAAAGCGACGACCTGATGAACTTAATTGGACAAAAACAAGTATATTTTTCCAATTACCTTATTGGTCAACATTGAAACTTCGACATAATCTTGACGTTATGCATATTGAGAAGAACATCTGTGACAACGTCTTAGGAACTTTGATGAGTATTCCAGGCAAAACAAAGGATTCTGTTAACGCACACAGGGACTTGTTGATTCTTGGTATAAAGAAGGACTTACATTTACAAGAACATGGACAACGTCTTGTTATGCCACCTGCATGTTACATGTTACAAGGAGATGAGAGGAGAAGCTTTTGCGAGTGGTTACAAGCTGTGAAATTTTCAGATGGATTTGCTGTGAATATTGCTCGATGTGTTACATTACAGAGTTGTAAAATATTAGGAATGAAGAGTCATGATTGTCATATTTTCTTACAAAGACTACTTCCTGTCGCTATTGCCGGGTACCTAAGACCTGACATCCGCTTGGCTTTGACTGAGCTTAGCACATTTTTCAGACAGTTGTGCACACGCACATTGTCTATAGATGTCTTGAAGCGTCTTGAAATTGATATTTCAATCATCCTTTGTAAACTTGAGATGATACTCCTTTCTGCATTCTTTGATGTAATAGTGCACCTAGCTATTCATCTACCACGTGAGGCATTGTATGGAGGGCCTGTACAATACAGATGGATGTATCCATTTGAGAGGTATTTAGGAAAATTTAAGTGTTATGTTCGAAACAAGGCCCGTGCTAAAGGCTCGATTGCTGAGGCATACATTCACATAGAATGCTTGACATTTTGCTCGATATATCTCCATGATGTTGAAACTAGATTTGATCGAGAAGAACGAAACGTAGATGTTTGTGAAGGACGTGGACAGGTCAAATTTTCAATATTCACACAAAAGGTGTGGCCATTGGGTGCATCAAGTCCTACTCGACCAAATAATAGAGTATTTGCCAAACAATGTTGGTATGTACTCAACAATTGTCCTGAGATTGCCCAATACCTAGAGTAAGCAAAAACAAATTTGTGACATTGTTGCACTTACAATATTGTGCCTAATTGTAAGTTTATACCCATTACTTGACACATATATACTTTAATTATGCAGGGAGCATCACAACAAATTGAAAGACGAATGTGTCAATAACATTGATGATGTGCACGAAAGTCAATTTCCTAGATGGTTCAAGGAGCGTGTGAGTGTGTTGTTGGTAATTATGGTTGGCCAAATTTAGGTCCCATTTAGTTTAGTGTACAACTTGGGTGTTTTAACTTGTCTAATATTTTTTGATTTTAAACAGATTAGGCAACTGAAAATTCAAGTCTCGAAGAGGTGTCTGATGATCTGTACGTGCTAGCATGTGGACCTAACCCATGGGTTGCATCATATACTAGCTGCATTATGAATGGATCCAGGTTCCACACAAAGCAGCGTGAAGAACATCGTCTTACACAAAACAGTGGTGTGCTTGTTCCTCGGGACCATCAAGGTAGGCCTATTGAGTACTACAGAGTTCTAATGGACATTATTGAACTTCACTGCCTAGGATGGCGCCATACATATTTGTTCAAATGTGATTGGTTTGATGTATGTGATCTGTGAAGAGGAATTCGGGTTGGCAATCACTTTACAAGTGTTGACTCAAGTCGGAAATCTTATAAGGAAGAGCCTTTTGTACTTGCATGCCAAGCGTCACAAGTATTTTATCTCAAAGATACAAGTTTAGGAAGAAATTGGTTAGTAGTACAGAAGGTAACGACTAGGAATGTTTATGACATTCCCAGCACAACAATTGGGGATGAGGATGATGATGACTTGATTGAGGATGAAGCGTACCAAGATGAAGATGTTTCTCCACCAACCCATTTTGTACATCAAGATGATACATGCCTAGATATGCCTTTGCATCAATTAGATATAGACCTGATTTTGGTTGATGCTATAGTAATATTAGACCACCCCGATCCAAGAGTTGAGGAGGATGAGTTTCTTAGTAACGACTCAACACAGGATGAGAGTGATTGGAATAGTGACAACATAGCAGAGTCAAGCGGAGAGGATGGAGTTAGTGATCATGAAACTTGCTCTAATGATTAAGTAAGCATTTCAGTAGTATCTATGTTGTAATGCACCGGGCAAAGTAATTATATGCTACATCTTTGTGAATATACACTATATATGCTGATAATGACTCTGTCCAATGTTTTTCTTTTGGGAGCTATTCATCTCCATTGACAGTAATCAACTACGTATTATCTTTGTTGAGAGTCCTTCAATTAATGGGTTCCTGTTGGGTGTCTTTATGGGTTTCCTCTGTAATTGTCTTGGTGGAAATTGTGGGGGAAGTTCTGGTATATATATGGGGGAAGTATTAATGGAGACTCACATGACACTAGCTAACTAGTCTATTGTAAAATGTACATTGGGTGGCTTCCACCAATTGATGGATCATCTATTCTAGTATATTTTTATGATTGTTTTATTTTTTTCTCGGCCATAATCCAGCAATTTCTGTCTAAAAGATGCTTCCACCTCTTGTCATGACTGAATACTTGGAGATGTCGTAAGTGGCTTGCAAAGGACCATGCTGCCACCATTCTTATAAATACTTGCCTCAAGTTCGTATTGTGATAAGGAAATGAGCTGTATGAATTCAAAAACATTGCTAATTTCTACTCAATTTATTATATTTAGTTGATTATTTATTTCCACTCCATTTATTTATTTGCTCACACATTGTATCTTTCTTTTTCCACAGTGCTACTGAGTTTATTCTATATAAACTGGTGGAGAAGATAACTGAAGTCCACAATGCTGCCAAGTTTATGGCATAGTATAAGCTTAAATTGATAGAGAAGATAATTGAACAAGACATTTGACTTGTAAATTTGTAATGGAAGAGTTTGAATGTCTGGATGATGATCAGTCTGGAACTTTTTCTGTATCTGATATAACACATGCTCAATTATCTAGACCATGGACAGGTGACAATACCATGGAAACAAAACATAATATTTTGTATATGTTATGTGTATGAAATACTTCCTGTAAAATCAACTTTTCTGATCGAGTAAATATGTACTTGATCTTGGGATTCTTGGAAATTATCGATCAGTCCAAAGACTAATAGATGGTCATCATTTTAGTGAAGATGCAAAATGTATCCTCCTGAAAAAATGGTGGGATTCTTGGAAATTGTATCATCTATATATGCTTCTTTAATGTACACTTACCATCACAGTTCTACACTATCAACTTTTACGTGTTTTATGTATATTTATAGGACCTACTTATTGCATGAGGGATTGTCTTTTGGAAAGACCATATTCTCAATTTGATTTCATTTCATTTTTCATGAATTGAAATTATAAAATCAGTACCTAATGCTACATCAATATCATATAAACGCTATTATATGTGCTTATCATATAAACAATGTTATATTATTTTATAAACAATATAAACAATCATATTTTATATAATTGAATAAATAGAGTTTGAATGCTACTTAAACAAAAAATATATCCATAACATGTAGGCTTAAAAAAAATACCGGGTTCAACTTGAAACCAATGGGTAAATATTTTTCTTTTTTAGTTTTTATACAAAGGTGGCATGCTGATGCCAGATAGAAAGACAATTATTAGCTAGACTAGTTTCAATAGATAATTTTATTGTCCTTACAACACAGAGAAAATGTTCGCCATCAAAATGATCAAATCAAAATGTGTCAATAATCAGCCCACAAGGCGGGCCATTATAACTGTAACTCGATAAAAGACAAAAGTTTTTTCAAAAGTAGCAAAATTCTAATAATCATTCCAAAATTAAATAGTAAGGGAAGAAGTAATTAGCTCAAAAATCTGGCTCGAGACTACTTAATATCATTTGACTCGAATCCTTCTGCATCAAATGGATAGATGTTAATTCCCTTTTATTATGAAAATGTATGGAAAAAATAGCATATGAAATTTATGGGAGCTTGGGTCAATGAATAACATATATGGTGAAATATAAAAATGATCTTGATAATTGTCCAAATGTAATTTTATATTTTTTAGTATTAAATTATAGGAATTAAACACTAGAGAATCTAAAATAGTAGCCAGTATATTTTTTTATATATCTAATTTAATGATCAACTTTATATCCAGTTTATATGGTATAACTTTGAAGGCCTGGTTTCAATATAATCAAGTTTTTTACATAGTAAAGAAGGGGTTGTTACTTGTCAGTTTTTGGGAAAATGGTTGATGTACCGTTTCAATGGAGGTCCCACCATCAGACCTATCAATAGTGGAAAATCTTTTCTTGATGGGAAGTTAGAAATACGCGGGATCACCAAATATCTAGAAGTCAAAATTGGAGGGAAATTAGCCAAACTTTTAAAACACTACACCAGATACAAGTCACTTCAGTACACTACACGAAAGCAGTACACAGAAAGGAGAGTTTTTTTCTTCAGAGAAATCTGCTTAGACATGGGTGGCAAAATTGGAGGGAATGTGGAGGCCATTGGAGACGTTGAATGATATTCAGATTCACCTTTAAGCATAAAAGATCCCGGTATGTATCTTCCTACCATCTCTTTCGAAAATATCTCCACTACTCATTATAATAAGTAGCTTCTTGTGGATGCCACTACTTATTCTCTTTTACCGGCATAGTCTTTCCCTCTTCAACCTAACAGTAAATTAAGATACCAAAGATATAATTATATCCAAATGCAGAGCCCAGCTAATAGAACTGAGAGAATGTTAAAGAATTTCTTTGTGGGTTTGGAGGGAGTGTAGAGGAGGTTATTTATAGGCTGATGTTCATGATACACAGAACTAACTAGTTTCTTTTAAGTTTACTTAATTGAAACTTCTAAGGCTTCATATGAGGTGGGTACAACAGCTCCAGCTTCTCTTAGTGCTTGATTTTTGTCTTGAGCAGACTCCATCTCACCACCACGTTTAGCCCCCTGATTAGCCCACTGGTTTGGATAGTGTTGCCCTGCTTCAGAGCTTCCACTAGCGAATACTCATCTCGTCCACCAAGTTCCCCAAGTACAACAATCATTTTAACCTGAGGATTTAAAAAAACAAAAAAACTCTGAATTGACTGTAAATAACAAATGCATAGAGTCCAACACAAGAATGCTTAGTGAACGTTTTATAAAAAAATGTTACATTTCATACTTTTCAAAGTATAGGAGCTCTGCTACTTAACCCCCAAAAAATATGCAGGTATGTACTAATAACATCTATTTTGGGTTCATAGCAGAAATTGGGACTTGCATCTGCTATAGTGTTTTAAACTGTAGAGATGCTGCAATTTTCACGAATATGACCCTATTTAAACTGTATTTTCACATGACAATTCCATTTTTCATTAGTTGCATAAGGAATCGATTTCCGATTGGTTACAAGTTCGATTTGCCATGAGAGGAACAAGAAGAGGACTTGGTGGACATGCCCGATTTCCTGAAACTCACATACGCACAAGTGAAGGGAGCACTTGGAGTGGTCCAACACCTCAGTCGCAACCTAGTAGGTGGACACAAAGGGTGCAACAAAGCTCATCATCGGATGACTCAACACAGCCCCCAGAGATGGTTTTGGGTACTGAGTTTCCTGAAATTAGCAATGGTCCAAATACAAGGCCTGAGAACAATGGTAATAAGTATTTTTTTTGTGGAAATTACAAAGAATTTATTATTCATTGCTCTCAGATTATTTTACAATATTTATTGTTTTATGAGGTGTTTGGACAATGTACAAGTTGGTATGCACGCTGCAATATTTATTGTTAGTTCTATTCAACATACAATGTTCCCGGGCAAGTTTCTATTTAGGTTGAGTGTTAAATTGGTTATGAATTTCTTAATTCATTCCTCACTTATTTAACACTTCGTGAAGGTCCATAGAATGTATATAAAAATTCTAAAGATGGTGAAAGGCAGGAAACACTAATGATGATATCCATTCCTAACCACACATTGATGTACTACTGCTAGCTACATCAATCTCAGGAAATTGGGTTCGAAGACAAACTGATCAAGCTAAATGATTACTTAATTAGCTGAAAACATGACCGTTGATGTGTCTGTTTTGTTTAAAAGCTGAGAACATGATCATGAAAATTAATTGTTTGTTTAGCCTTTAATGGCTCCTGAAGAAGTTGTCTCAGACATTGAATATGCTTGTTGAAGTTTTCTTTTTCAAGTAGCTTTTTTGTTTTTACCATTAACTTATTCAAAGTGCACATTGATCAGATAAACCAAGCCAATGGCATTATAGTTGGGTTTCATTAACTATCAAACATGTTTAGAGGTTAAATGAGTCTGCAAAAAACATACTAAATCCAGTGATAATAATGTGAGTAGACATTTAACTAACTCTTTATTATGAAAATGGTCATGTACGTTTGAGATGTGTGGTTTGGACCCAGTAGTTGGTTTAGAGATTCTTATTTGTTTGTGAATGATGGCTTGATGTCAATGGCAGGGAAACTACCAATGCGGAGGTGTCGTGGACCAGCTGGGTGCACTGAGTTTATGAAGCTTCGTAAGCATGGTCTCATTCCTTTGAAGATTAATGATGGTGAGAGGGCACCATCATGTGAGAATGCGGTGTTCTTTACAATAAGGGTAACATGGATTATCAAGCATCATGCAACCATGGTTCAAAATACTTGGGATGCTGTAGATACACAAGAAAAAGAGGAGTTGATCAATCGTGTCCGGGTATTGAGCTGCTTTCATTAAAATGGGAGAATAAACTAACTTCCAGTCATGTTTTAAAAGATGTTGTCTATGATCTTTATGTATATGGACTGATGCCTTTTGGTTTGATGTTGTAGACTGATTTCATTCTAGATTGGAGCAAAAGGAATCATCGCGAGATGGTTGAGAAGAACCTCGGGAAGAAGTTCAATGACTTTCACTACCAGCTTCATAAAATTTACTTGGGTTGTGCAACACAGGAGAAATTGGGGAAAAATATTTCTTTCCAATGCAGTGCGGTCTACCAATGGGTTCATGTGCGGTCTACGTGGCAGCCTACCATTCTCTGCTGTTGATAGGGGAATATCGGTTGGGACCTACGGAAAGATTTTCTCTTTAGAGTTTATTGACATTATGGTTGATAATGAATTTTTTCATATTGATTTTTAATTTTTCTCTATGTACAGTTCAACATAATATGTGATCATGGTGTACAACATGTTAAAATTGTATTGTTAATAGTTATACACATTTCGAGACTGACGGTAATCGTACATAAAATTTCTATGAGTTTTTCTCCTTTAAAAACACTTTTATATTTATAAAGAAAGCAATACCAAGCCCACACATTGTGCAATCTTTAGGCTAGTAATAATAAATTTTAGGCTTGCGTAGAAAAACCATTGGGCCAACTCGCCCGCCTGACCCAGTTCTAACCGCCCCATTTAAGTCGGTTTTTTTAGTTTGAACATCTTGCAACCCGAAAAATGTTAGGTAAAATCAAAGATGTGATCTCCAAACTAACTCAACCCAACTTATATCATTTTTAAACTGCTTTTTACGCTTCAGAGTGCTTCAACCCTAGCCTTCAGCTTCTTTCTCTCTCTCTAAGTAGTCAGATTGTGTAGAAACAAAACCGACATTACCCTCCATTCATCATTGCCCCATCACTAGTCACCAACTGCTATAATCACAATGATAAGGGTAACCATCATTTACAAGACTATAACTACATGTAAGAAAATCTTTCTTAATCCATTCTCTTCTCCATAATTGCATGTAAGATGTTTNAATTCATTATCAACCATAATGTCAATAAACTCTAAAGAGAAAATCTTTCCGTAGGTCCCAACCGATATTCCCCTATCAACAGCAGAGAATGGTAGGCTGCCACGTAGACCGCACATGAACCCACTAGTAGACCGCACTGCATTGGAAAGAAATATTTTTTGCCCAATTTCCCCAATTCATTATCAACCATAATGTCAATAAACTCTAAAGAGAAAATCTTTCCGTAGGTCCCAACCGATATTCCCCTATCAACAGCAGAGAATGGTAGGCTACCACGTAGACCGCACATGAACCCATTGGTAGACCGCAATGCATTGGAAAGAAATATTTTTTCCCCAATTTCTCCAATTCATTATCAACCATAATGTCAATAAACTCTAAAGAGAAAATCTTTCCGTAGGTCCCAACCGATATTCCCCTATCAACAGCAGAGAATGGTAGGCTGCCACGTAGACCGCACATGAACCCACTAGTAGACCGCACTGCATTGGAAAGAAATATTTTTTGCCCAATTTCCCCAATTCATTATCAACCATAATGTCAATAAACTCTAAAGAGAAAATCTTTCCGTAGGTCCCAACCGATATTCCCCTATCAACAGCAGAGAATGGTAGGCTGCCACGTAGACCGCACATGAACCCATTGGTAGACCGCACTGCATTGGAAAGAAATATTTTCCCCCCAATTTCCTCCCTCCCTCAATGCGATGTTTTCGATAGATCTGCAACTCTATTAGTCACACTTCCTCTCTCTCTCTCTCTCTCTTCTTTGAGCCAAGCTTTTAGATCTCCACCATAAGTCACTCTCCCTCCTCCATGAAACCCAGTAGATGGTAACCCTCCCTCCCTGGGCTCTTCCACCGAAACCCCCCTCAATCAACATGTGGTTGCATGCAGAGAACAGAGGTGCTAGTTTGCGATGATTACTGACGTTTCCGACGAGATCAAGGTTAATTTATGTCCCTTAAATCTCTCTAAAATTCAAATGAATTTTATCTACAAATTTTATCTATGATGCAACTGTTATATATATGTGAAATTGCTTTGTCCCTTAAAATGATTTTATCTGTGATCATCCACTTTTTTCAATAGATGGACGTTACAAGCTAGAGTTTTGCTAGGTACAAGTAGATTTTGTGCATTAATTCACGCACCGATCATTTTTTTATGTTAAAAATTTTTTTTAAGAGAAGGATAAAATTTTCTATTTCATAAAAATTATCCTCTTATCAACAAGCTATTTGTACTAGGCCTTAAACACCAACTAGCATCGAATGGTTGTACTAAGGATCTTTGCTGTGTTCACCCACTAGTTTGACTGTACTCACTTCTGATTTTAGACCTTTTGCAATATTTGACAAATAGAATAAAGAAGAAAAAGTTATAGAGTAGGGTTAAGAATGAGTTTGATATCTTTTTATTATTAGAATCACCATTACTGATAGATTATACTATTGAAAAACAAAAACTCATGTTAACCCAAAACACACACACACACACACACACACATATATATATCATAATTAATTACTTTGTGTCAATTAGTTTCTGCTAGGCTTGGCCTTGCAAGTCAAAATTGAGTACAATCCTGAGATTCTTCTCATGAAACGTGGATTTCTGGTATCATACCAATTCCAATCAAGCACCCTATATATTACAAAATGTGAACTTTGTAATATATTTTAACTCAATTTAAAAATATGAAAAAGAATAACTACTCTTATTCAAATGGACATTTAAAATTCTACTGTGTGAGCAAAACAGATATTTCAAAATTCAAATAGATCATCACATGAAAAACACAAGTCATTGTCAATATATATTTTTAATTCTGTATAGCTAGGGTGGATACTGGAACTTCTGGTCAAATATATATTTCTATATATGTGTTTCCTCTTATTAACATGAATAACAAAAGTTTTGCTTTTCAAATATAAATATTTTCCCATTTCCAACCCTCCAAATACATCATTGTTGCAAGATCACCTTTTATCGAATGCATAATTTTTCAAACATATGAAGATTTTGATCCCAAAGAAGATTGTAAGAAATCATTATTTAGAAAGTATGTTGCTTGGAAAATATTTTTTGCACTAAGAACAGATCTTTTGCCCTACCCTATATGTTTGTTGGGTTCTAGACTCATGGTTCATTATTTTCTATCATAAGCATGCAATGTGAGATTATTTTATGTCATGGCATTACTTCATGGAATTCTTTGTCTTTTTTACATGTGCAGTTGCATTGACAACGGTGCTAGTTTTTCAAGCATTATGAAACACATAACTGATAGCAGTACTAGTTCAAGTTCTTGGACTTCAAGAGCAAAAGATGAAGCTGCTTTGGAGAGACCAATTTGCTATTGTAGGATTCCATCAAAGTTAAGGATTTTGGGAAAAATACTAGTTTTGCCAGATGATTTTACAATTGTCCAAATTATAAGATCAACAAACAATGCGGGTTTTCTCAATGGATTGATTCTGAAATGGAACAAAACAATTGTTGAAAAATGATATTGGAGTTAGCTCAAATAAGGAACAGTAGGATTAATCAAGAATATGTAATGGCTGAAGAAACAAAATTTAAAGTTATGGAAAAGAAGTACAAGAGAACATTAAAAGTTTTATTATTGTCATGGTTTTGTTTTGTTGTGTTTTGTGCTGTAATTATTTTGTATCCAAACGATAATAATGTATGTCGGCCAATGCTAACAACCCATTGATATTAGGCCGTTTGAAATTAAATTTTGTAATGCTCCAATCAAGTATTTTTGGAATGTATCTAGAATATTTTTGAATGTAATGAAAGATTGAATGTACTTCTTGAATATATAATGAGCATTATATTAAGTTCCAACATCTGTCCAAAAAATGCAGTAGCTATGTGATAACACAAATGGAGTCACAGAAATCCATACATAGTCTAGAAATCCTAGCTGAGTATTGGTACAATACGTGTGAACACTCCTCTACCAAATCTACACTTTTCAAAGCAGTATATGGTTTTCCCCCTTCCAAAATCCTTTAGTTCACTTCAGTACGACTAAGGTCTAAGTAATGGAATAAACCCTTAAAGAACGAGATGAAATTTTGAGAGTATTGAGAGATCACTTGCGGGAATCAAAGGAAAGGATGAGAAAAATTCGTCGATCTGAAGCAAATGGAGCAAAGCTTCGAAGTGGGTGAGCAGGTTTATCTCTGGCTTAAACCCTACCGACAACTCTAAGCTAGTGCTTGACGAAACCAAAAATTAGCTCCTATCTTTTACGGGCCTTTGAAAATCCTCCTGAAATTCTTTCCGCTATGCTCATTTAATAAGGCATGGCACTCTTGGGAATGCATTTAATGCGGCATAATCCTCTGGGTGGCGCATTTAATACGATGTGATCCTCTATTTTGTCCTAGGGTTTAGTGCCGTCAATATGTCGTGTTCCTCCTCCTTTTGGGCAGTAGATTGACCTCTGCTCTGAGGCCCTGAATCCAGTTAATCATTCCAAGAGCCTTTTAGTCGGGTTGACAAATGGCTTGGCCAGTATGGGCTCCAGGGTATTGGGCCCAACCTCTAGGCCTTTTGGGCTCGAGGGAAAATCCCCTCACACTCACTTTTAAAAGGTCTGATAATTTTGCGGTAATTGGCTACATTGTTTTAGACTTTACTGGATGTGTTTATAGTAGAAAATCAACTTTTGGTTATATATATATATATGTTGGTTAGAGCAGCAATCTCATGAAAAAGTGCAAAACAGAGTATCATTGCTGCTTCCACAATGGAAGCTGAATTTGTGTCATGCTTTGAGGCCACGGTTCATGGTTTATTGTTGCGAAATTTTGTCTCAAGACTTGGAATTTTCAACACTATTGAGAAGCTGTTGAGAATTCATTGTGATAATTCTACAGCTTTATTTTTTTCCAAGAATGACAAATAGTCTAATGATGCTAAACACATAAAGTTAGTATTTTGCTATTACAAATGAAGTTCAAAAGCAACAGGTGTCTATAGAGCATATTAATACCAAGCTCATGGTTGCAGATCCATTAACTAAAGGGTTACCACCAAAGACATTTAAGGAACATGTTAGGATGATGTGTATTGATTGTAACCCTTATTGCCCATTATGTTTTTAGATGGAAAATGTTTGTTTATGTTAATAGACATTTGGAGATCTCATTAATTATATTTTTTTATTTTTTCTGTTTTCCATTTTGTATATACATCTATGAGATTAGACAAATGATAACAGGAAGTCTTTGACAAAGACAATTTTTTGTTGGACCAATTTTTGATAATTCCATTCATGAACCATGGTTGATTGGATTGCTAGTGTTGTGGTACATGAAAGGGACTATGTCACCTTATTGATGTACAACTACCATGATTCACACTAGTAATTCATTTTACCATAGTATTTATGATAATCAATTTAAATTAAGGATGGATTAGTTTTTGCATGCATAATGTTGACCTCATTGAGTCTAAAATAATGTTAGTCATACGGCCAAGTGGGAGAATGTTAGACATTTAATGTCCCACATGACACTTGTATGACTTTTAGACTCCTAATAATATGAGATTGTCTAATCCAAATTTATAGAATATTGGCTGATACGTATGAGAGAATTAGTTTCCTATTTTTACTCCTACTTTGATGGGTAGTGGAGTGACGGTAACTAAAGAATTGACAATTACCAAAAGGAAATAGATCCTCTTTCTACCCATTTAAAAAAGAAACGTATGGTTTCCATCATTTATATGTGACTTTTCATTAATTTCAAAAAAAAAAGGTTAAGAGAGAGAAACCTATTTCCTGGTGAATTCTACATTTTATTCTTTAATTGAAAAAATCGTTATGGATTCCCATATATCTTTATTTATTGTGAAAATCATGAGAGTCAAGATCTTGGTATTCATAAATTATTAAATTGAGATCTATTTTAGTTTTACATCTATTCAATTGAACATGGTTAAGTTACATACTTGATAATCTAAGCAGGAGACTTTTTGTGGGGATTAATAACTTATGGTGTTTGAAATGCAAGGTTGTTGTGACAATTCTCTACCACAAATCTTTTCCGTACAGTTCTAGTTTTATATTGTTATTCATGAGGTTTAGAAAAAACTGCTAGATTGGCTTGTTTTTTATTAGCAGTAGAAGATTTTACCACATCAAGCATAGCCAAACAGGTCGGACGTATACAAATTAAAATGCTTAATTGCGAATAAAGAGCGGTACCAGAAACAAAGCACAGAAGATGTAAGTTTTTAAATCTTCCATTTTCAATAATATTATTTTCCTCCAATTTCACCACACTAGACAGACATAGGGATCATCTTCACATTGTTGCAATTGGTGTATTGTTATAAAACGGCCCTTTCCAGAGTTTGCAAAGAGGTATGCTATCCTTCTAATTGTAATCTAGGCCGAACTAGCATTAGGATGTAATGGAATCTCTCTATAATGTTCGGTCTTTTTCATCTCTTTCTTTTTTCTTTTTCTTTTTTTTCTTTTAACATCATACTGCGGGATTGAGAAAAAGAAAAAAAGAAAAAAGGGAAGAAGAAGAAGAAGACGACGACCATCCAAGTATGGGAATTTGGGAAAGGGTAAATTTCAGATTTCTTTTCTATGTGCCAACAGTCAAACCTTTCAGCATACTCTTTCGTAGTTAGTGTCAATTTTTCTTTTCATTTGTTTTTTTAGTTCTGATTAGACCCCGTTTGAATACAGAAACGGATTCATCTTATCTCATCATCTTATCATTACAACTTTTTAAAATTTTTATACAAAATATAATCAACAATTCAAATTTTTTTTTTTTTTTTTACATCCATAATTCAACTTTTTCAAATATCAAAATTACAATAATAATATTAAAAAATAATATTTTAACAATATTTTATTGGACTTTCAACATTTATCTAAAACTATTTCATCTCATTTCACTATCCAAACTACACCGGCTAACTTTTACTACACAGGAAAGTGTCAAATCTAACTTCTCTCCGAGTTTTACTACATACAAGCAAAGTTGTGTACTAATCTGCGTACCAATACTGATTCATTCATACTCAAAATTTAAATTAACATTGTTTTCAATAAATTCTACTTTTTGACCAATCACATTAAATTGGTATGCAGATTAGTACATAATTATGCTTGCAATTAGATTTTTCCCATCCATATATAGAACTAAAAAAAAATTAGAAACATATATGAAAGTAGCGGTAATTCCAGAAAGCATAGGCCAAGAAACTAGCAGAAATGTTTGTAATCACAAACACAGCAAACTGAAAACAAAGCAGCAGCACAGCAGCAGCAGCAGGATGGCGATCCGTAGTAATAATTCCAGCGAGCATGGGCGCCCTACCAAACAACAAAACCAACAGCATAAAGCTAGGACTATGCAAGAAGAAACAGAAACAACATACAAAACAAAGACTTCGAGCTTGAAAGTCAGTAGAAAAATGAGGATCGGTAACTGTTTTGAGAGAGGCTCAGCAAAACAAATGTCTCATTTAGGCGGATACTTCATTTGCAGACTACATATGTGGTATTTTCCAGACAATAAAATGATAGCATAAACGTCGTCACATTATACCAACCTGCTGCGTTTTGGGTAGCATTGGACAATAGGTTCTGAAAATCAAGTTTTGTTTGCTGTCTGGAAGACTTGAATTTCGAGCAATTCTACCATATCCATGGATTCCCCCCTCTTTGCCATAAGAATTTTTAACGATCCAGTAATTTTTTTCTTCTTTTTCATCATAGCCAAATCCTATTATAAAAATTGAATGTTTGAGGTTGAACTTATTGTCTTGATTCAGCTTATCAAGCACATCAGTACCTTCATAGATACCCTGTTAGATAGAAATAAAAAAGTAAGATATTATCCTCAAGTTAATATATAGTAGTTTGACAAGTAGAAATTAGTTATACTTACGCCTTTCAATAGAGTAAATTCTGTAGTCATTATTACACAACCCGCTACTGGTTGTTCTTTGACTTGCATAAGAAATTCATCTTCATTCTTGTGGTCTATCTTCATGACTCCATTAATTCTCACCGCAAGGGATCTCTAGAGGATGTAAGAGTAAGTTATTTAATTTTAGGAGAAAAACACCCATAAAAAATGAAAATTTTAATTTCTTATTACCTGCTTTTGTGTCTTGGGTTGACAACGTTGCTTAACTGCTTTGAAAGGGTTCTCTTCCTTCTTTCGGATCCCCTCCTTTTTTATATAATTAAAAGCTTTGGTATATGAATACGTGTAGCACTTTTTTCTCTCGATCTCTTTTTCACAACAGTCGAGAAGTTCTTGAGATGAGAGTTCGAGAAGATCTATATAATTTTTTGCTTTAAGTCTGGCTGCACTAGCTTTTGATGCAACTATAGCCCAGCACATGTCTACTAAACAGTTAGTTTTTTATGATAATAAAATTGTAATCTCAAGTACTTAATTTATTCTTCAAAAAATGTTTATAATTATGAGTTTTTGTATTTTTGTTTCCGAAATAAATGATTTTACTATATATATACATACATATCAAATGTGACAATTTTGTTTTCCATAACCACAACCAAAACCACAATAGTATAAATGCCATGTAATGCTAAGAAAAACAGAGAAGAAAATACTCTGCATTTGAAGGCTTTTAAAAATAGAAATGGAAATCATGGATCACTTACTACATTTTCCTTGACTTTTAACTGGATTTGAGGCACCACCATCATGAACACGCCAATCCCAATATTTAGGAAAACCTCGAGGCAATGTCCCCTAATATACCCGTACCAGTTAATTGTGTCAGAGATTATATATGCATCAAGGATAAGATAATGATAATCTTATACAAACACATGCAAAAAAACATTACAACATATGTTTCTCATGTAAGAGAACTTACGCTTTGCATGTCTCACTCTTCTAATCTTCCCTTCCTGATCTCTTATGTTTGTATATATGCTAGTAATTAAAGAGAGAGTTGATCACAAACAATTGCTAGAGTACTGGGCGAGGGTCCAAAAGTCCAATATATAGAGTGGGAAAGGTCCTAGTCTGTTTCAATCCGTGCTGGTTCAATCGGTGCATATCTCTTACTTGTCGGCCAGAAAATCTTTATAGTACCACTCATGTTATTTGCATGCAATTTCTGCAGAGGGACTGGAAACCAAACCTCCTACTGCAGAATGGGCAGATTGACCATTTTTACATGTGCTGCGACATATATTCCTGTCCTTCTTGGCACTGGAGATTGTCAAGAGAGTATCTCTGATTGTTTTGCCTTTTGTTTGGCTCCATTGTAGTCTTTTGTGGTCCGTACTTTGTATGGAAAGGAGGCTGGAAGTGGCAGGCACCCAATAAGCAATAGTTTTTTTTTTTTTTTTTCTTAAAAAAAAAAAACCAGAAAACCAGTCCATCTCGTAGAAATTGTAGTTTTTGTCTGCAATATTGGCTTAATCGTATGTGCATGGGCAGTTGCAATGTATGGTACCTATAGAGCACCTTCATGCGGCCACAATGGGCTGAAAAGCACACATTTCCCTCTTGATTTTGGGTTCTTCATGTCTAGCGCGCAGTTCTCACAAACAGAACCGAAAGCCACCCATTTCAAATGCAAACAACTGAATAAATAAATAAATAAATAAATCCTCTGTGCTTATCGTTTATAAATTTCTATATGAATAAAGAACTAAAAATTACTTATCTCATTTGTGACTTTAAAATACTCTACCTTAGCTTATCTATTAAACTTGCAGTTTTAAACATAAAATGCTGAATGGGTGTATTGCTTAGACATCAGCGTATTGGTTTAATTATAAATGTTTAGATATCAGCGTATTGGTTTAATTATAAATGTTTACCTATAAAAAATTTTTTGTTAGTGTCGATAATATTTAAAATTAGCAAGTTTGAGGAAAGCAAACTCGGGTATTCAGCTACTACTAGCGAGCTTAAAGCTCAGACAAGTAATTAGAGGCAACAACTCGTATTCACAGGTCATGCATGTTCATGTCGTGTCAAGTAATGGATACTTAACTATATGGGTCAATCTGAACTCGATCTGTTAAGCTAAATGAGTCGGACATTCAAAGCCTAATACAAACAATTTAAATAATAGGTCGTGTTGTGTAATTCGTTTTTTATCCGTTTAATAATTAATTAGAAATAGATCAATATGACATGACTCATTTCAACTCGTTTCATATAAATGGGTTGTACTAATCTGCATAACTCTTTTGACCTAATTAACAAACATAAAAGTTAAAATCTATATTTATTAATAGCTACAATATCTAAAAAAATAATAATAAGACTATCTATTAACAAAAAATATTAAGCTCTTTCAGATTTTAACCTAGAATAAAATCAATATTATCAACTCAATAATAACAAATATGAGCATAGATAGAGAATTACAATCAAACAATAAAAATATAAACATACTGACAAATACCAATATTATAACCTAACATTAATAAAATTGTAATTTTAAAATAAAATTTAAACATATCTTAACAAACGGGTCAATCTATTTTGATCTAAACTAATTTATATTGTGTTCGTGTTGAGCACACGGGTCATATCACATATCATCAACCTTACCAATAGCGCTCCCATGGTTTGCCTAAGGTTGAAGGATGGAACTACTATGCATTCAGCATTTTATTATTTACAAGTATGACTAAGAATTGCCTCTGACAAATCTTGGTGAAAAACAAAATTGCCACATTTGTTACTTGCGCAATTTCTTAGCGTTACATGGCATTTCTACTGTTGCGGTTTTGGTTGTTGTGAAAAACAAAATTGCCACATTTGTTATGTATGTGTTAGTATATAGTAAAATCATTCATTTTAGGACACAGATACGAGAACTCATATTTATAAGCATTTGTCAAAGAATAAAACTTGAGATTACAATTTTATTATGACCGAAAAAACTAATTCCAGCAAGCACGGGCGCCCTGCCAACCAACAAAACCAACAACATAAAGCTAATATGCAAGAAGAAACAGTAACGCGGCACAAAACAAAGACCTAAAGCTGAGTTGAAAGGTGGCTTTAGCAAAACAAATGTCCCACTTAGGCTGATTGTCAAGAAGACATTGATGGCAAGTTTTGATCACAGTGGCCTTAACTAATTGTCGGTCTTTGTCAAGCCTCAACGGTGGACAAATGAATCCAGAGATATCAATCCTCTTACCCCAATTCATAGATCCAATTATTTGAGGCCCTTAATATATCAGTTTCTAATCATCAATGCATATAATTTTTCCCTTATTCCTATCCTGCTATCCGGCAAATGATTCAGTTCTAACAAAGGAATATTTGTAACTGTAAAGCAACAATGAAATGTTAGAATATAGATTTGAATTACTTCATATGCATGCTATAAATGTGGCCTGTGGTTTTGTTTGTGAGAACTGCTGGACAAGAAAAACCGAATATGAAGAGGGAAATTCGTTGTTTTCTACCCATGATACAAACCAGAGAATGCTTGCTTCTACGGTGGCGTGAAGGAGGTCTTGACATTGCAACTACCCACATACGATTAAACCAGTCTTGCAAACAAAATCAAGCAACCAATATTATACCAACATTCCAACGACTAAATAAACACTAAAAGAATTGTCTTTGCATTTAGCTTACACAAGTCATCTTTCTAACAACCATCTTAAACTCCGCGAGCTTGACACCTCTTCAAAGGTGTTCTGGTCAAACTCAACATATCAGACCTGAAAAAAGTGATAAAGAAATAAAACCAAATGGAATGAACTTAGTTTATATGGTAATATTCTGCGTAGTCGGTAAAATTAAATAAAAATAAAATCCTTCGATCTGGGACAATCCTTCAACATATATTACAAAAGTTTATGGTAAAAGCAATAATCAAATAACACGTGCCCCAGGATGGGGACCACTAAGATGATTTTTCTAAATTTTCAAGAACTTGACATTCAGAAATGGCCCTGGTTTAAGGCCATAAATCTGCCTCTGATATGAATTTGGTTTCAATACTGGGGTATAAAAATATGCTGAAAGGTGAAAAGAATATCCGTATTATGTCCTAAAGTTAACTTAAAAGAAAAGAAAACTCTTGAGTAATAAAACAGCAATAGATAGAAAACCCCATCATCTTTGAATGCAGTACCTTCACCCGCCTTCCTTCTATCTCCCTCTTCTTTTAGTTGGAGGAGGGGGAGATCATAGTAAATAAGAAAGCTAAAAACTCATGCATTCATATCTCAAGAAAGGAGGAAAGAAAAAGTAAAAAAGAAAAAGGAACTTCATATAGATGTATGTCAACACAACTGCATGACAAGAAAATAATTAAGACTAGTACCATTAGTCCAACCAGCAAAGAAGCAGACAGAAATCTCGTATATTTTGAAAACGCATCAGGACATGAATTATCAATGAAGGCTTTATCTTGTGCATCATTATACCAGCAACATAACATGGAATAATCAATCATTGACAAAGCATCCTTATCAGTTCAGTAACTCGAAGATGATCATTGACAAGTCATAAACATACTAACCACTGCAAAGATGATCTTCCCAAAACCATTCTTTTCCATGACTGCAACCTACAAGAAATGATAAAAAATAAGATATCAAACACAACCCTAAAAACCATTTGTTCACTTAAATTAAAACTTCTTGACATGCAGAAAGTTTGTGAAAACAACAATCAGTATTATGCTAAAATAAAAGTAAGGTTTCAACCCCCCCCCCCCCAAAAAAAAAAAAATTTGTAGATGTCAGCCAAACACTTCCTGATCAAAGTTAGACTAGCCTTTCAAAACCTTCCAGGAAAAGAAAATTCACGGTTCATTCATTCTCTCTGTCATGTTCTTGGACCCCAGGAAAGTAACTCTTTCTTTTAGAGGAGTATTTGGTAGACTAATGCGCATCTAAGAGCTGCTTTCTTCTCCTGAACAGTCTCCTTAGGGAAGATGCTCACTTTTTTTTGTTGGAATGGTGTTACACGAGTAGAAAATGGGGGGAATCTATTGACAACTTCCTCTTCTTCTTTTTTTTCTTTTCTTTTCTTTTCTTTTTATCTTTTTTTTTTCTTTTTATTTTTTTTAATGAGTAAATCTGTAGACAACTTTTTACTACACACTGAGTTTGCCAAAATCTTGTGGATAATATACTTGAAAAAGTTTGGTCAGCTTGGATTACGCTTGAAGGATAGCATACCTCTTTGCAAATTGGAAAGGGTTGTATGAAAATACACCTATTGCAACAATGTGAAGATGATCCCTACATGTCCAGTGTGGTGCATTTGGAGGGAAATGATATTTTTTAAAACAGAAGAACTTAAAACTTAGGATGCTACTGCTCTGTCCCCCCAAAGTGACCGCTCGCTTTTGACCGCTGGTGCAAAAAAAAATTTAAATATTAAAAAAACAAACAATTTTGCACTAGCGATCAAAATAAGTATTTGGTTACATAGTTCAAATGAGATATTTTGAATAGTAATAAATAAAATATTGTTATAATATAATTTTTTAATATTAATTTTGTATTGAGATTTGAAAAAATTGAATTGTTTATTATATTTTGTACAGGAATTTGAAAAAGTTGTAATAATTAGATGAGATGTGATTGTTTGGTTTTTGGTAACCAATCCGGGAATCTTCAGTGCTTTGTTTCTTGTATCTCTTTTTATTTGCAACTAAGCGTTTTCATTTGTATACATCCGGCTTCTTTGGCTCTGCTTGATGTGCTAAAATCTTCGATTACTAATAAAAAAACAAGTAACTCTAGCAGTTTTTTTTAAAACCTCAAAAACAATATAAAACTACAATTTAAAGGAAAGATTTGTGGTTAAGAATTATCACAAGGCTGCATTTTCAAACACCATGACATACTAATGCCCACAAAAAGTCACCTGTTTAGATTATCAAGTGCAACTTGATCAACTTCTAGGAAAAGCTTCATCTCACCTTAACTACCCAAAGTTTTTTAAAAACTGACTGCAAAGAGGTTAGAGACAATGATAGGAAAATATAAATTGTTTGTGGATCGTGAAAAAAATTATCAGAGGGCAAGAGGCCAGAACAAGGAGTTAGTGCAGGCAGAGTTAGTGCATGCAGGTGGAGTAATAGAGAGACAATACAAAGAAGATTGTACATATAATTTTGAGACCTTACAGAGTATAGTTTCAAAGCCAAGGGAATTGAGTCTTTGATTTTCTGAAACTATGAAAAAATGAGTGCCCCCATCAACCTTGATGGGGTGAAAGTGCCACTATAATGTAGTATTCGAGTCTTCTGATTGAGATCATAACCATACAAGGCCTAGTCCAATTAGTTGTGGGCAATACCCAGATTGAACAAGTTTGAGCCAATGTTCACAAAAGAGCTCGACTTAACATAAGTATAAATAAGCCAAATATTTTATCTATCTTGCACTAAATTGCTTAGAGATGCAATAACCTCATAAAAGGGCCGCAAACTTTTAGAAATATTATTGGAACCAATTTGCTTTACCTTTCGCATCTTCATGAGGTTTTAGCCTAAAGGATGACACTGTAGTTGAGGATGGTTGAGAAGAGTTGTGAATAGTTGTGAGTAGAGATTGAGTGGGTTTGTGGGTTCTATTGAAATGAGTTTGATGTATTGGAATGTATGAAGTAAGTTGAGTTGTTAATTTTTGAGTAGGAAGTTGAAAAATATGTGGGTCCCATCAATAATTGATTTTATTAGTAATGATAGTGAAATATTAATTTTATTTATATGTTATAGTGATAAATAGAATTATTATTAGAAATAATTTCCAACATCTTTAAAAAATAATTTTTTTAAAGAGTTTTTTTAAACTCAAAATTGGTAAAAATCTATTTTTGATTATATATTATTTTTTAAATTTGCAGGCGCATTCTTTTTTTTTTTTTGGCACTCTAAAATTTATTTAATTCAATCTATTTATACTTATAATAAAAATTATAAAATAAAAATTAGGAATGAGTTGTTTTTTAGAAAGGGGATGCGAAATAAATTATAATAGATGAGGGGAGTGGGAGAGAAAGGTGCGACATAGAGGCAGTCTGAGGAAGGTTGACTAACGGGTAGGTGAGAAGTCATTTCCGGCTATAGTGCTTTTTACGGTCTTAGGAGAGTGTTTGAAGTGTTTCAAATATGCTTGGGAGGATCAAAGTCTTCGGTGCGTGAATTGGTACGCAAAGTATGCTTGCAAGTATAATTTTTCTAAGGATAAGGAAAAACAAGTTAATTTATTGCCTTTTTTTTTTTTTTTAGATTGACTCTACTGTCTAGGTTAAATCCGACTTGGTCAAGTGCAACCTAGACTCAAGGTTTTGCTTGTTAAGTGTGATGAAAATTTTGAGTTTAAGATGAAATATTAAAATATTATATTTTAATATTATTATTATTTTGAGATTTGATAAAGTTAAGAAAAAGTTGAATTATTTATTATATTTTGTATGAGAATTTGGGAAAGTTGTAATAATGAGATGAAAATTTTGAGTTTGAAATGAAAATTTTTTGTTACCAAACCGAACCATAGGTATGGTTTGGTAGTAAGATGAGTGACTCACTCAAAAATGAGTAACACAAAGACTATCTCAAGTGCAGGAGGATGTCGCGTAATAATTAGAAATAAATTCCTAGATCGTCTCCTCAGGGAAAGCTACTTAAACTCAACTCGTTGAAAATGGTGAAAATCTTCATAAAGAGAAAATAAAGATGATGGTATGTGCAATGGATGAAAGAGTGGAACAAGAATTAAAATTGGTACTAGTCTTGGACTAGATTCATGTTTTTAGATTTTTGAATGTCGAATTGAAATATAAAAGACTAAGAGATTAAACTAAGAAATTAATGAAATTAAGATAAGAATTAAACTAGATTAGAAAGTAATTGACAAAATATGCACTGAATATTGATAAGTCCCAAAATCAAGATTTTAGGGTTCATACTTGTATTCAAATCACAAATTCTCAAAATTAATTTATAGCAATTGTAATCACTATTAAAATGAAAGCTTAACGAAACGAGAAAAATAAATAACATGAACTAAATGAATAACAAATAAATTACTCAAACTTCTAAATCAAAAATCTCCAAAATAATCCAAAAACTTAAAACTGAAATGAAATAACAGTAGGCAATGAAAAGATCAAGCCAATTGAATGGAGATGAAAAGTTGAAGCGTTGGAGGAGGCTGGGCTGCAGTAGCAATTGGACCCCTCAAGGAGCATTTCAATCTGCTGCAGTGTGAGTGAATTCTCCCTAAGAATTCATGTTGCTACGTGAATGATCGCTTGTGTGAATCCTCCTCTCTTCAAATCTGCCTCTTGTGCCTCTTGTCCCTTCTATTTCGTGCTAATGATATGCTTATATAGGGTAGGAAAGAAACCCTAATGTCCTCTTAATTTCTGCATAAAAAAAATCGCCTAAATTTTAGGACTCATCTTGGCAGCCACGTACATGCTTTAAGAGTCCGAATTTGGAAATCCTTATTAGAGACAAATTTATAGCCCTTTAAGATAGCTTTCTAACGCATCAAGAATTACATGAATCAAATATGTGAGTAAAAAGTTACATTCAAAAGACTAAAGTATATCCAGATTGTCTCCTAGCGAATTTCGGACTTGGAGTTCTTGTGGTTTCCTTTTGTGATTTCTTTTTCTTTTTCTTTTCTTCCAAATTGTTCTCAAACCCCATAAAAGTCCTCCTTTTCGGATCCTAACGGCGGAATAAACCCTAGATCTGTAAAATACGATGTTCGCTCAAGCGATGTAGACCAAAATCTACAGTAATCAACAGTTGGTAAAATTAGACAGAAATTCATGCTTTTAATCAATTTAAATCACAACTTAGATTCATTCATTTTTGCATATAAAATCGATGATAAAGTAATGAAAGAATTAAGATATATTGGTTCCAAAAGCATTAAAATATGCAATAACTCAGCTCAATCAATGAAAATTTTGTGTTTTAAGATAAAATATTTTAATATTATTATTATTTTGAGATTTGAAAAAATTTAGAAAAAGTTGAATTATTTATTATATTTTATATGGAGATTTGGAAAAGTTGTAATGATAAGATGAAAATGTTAAGTTTAATATGAAAATTTTGATGGGCCAAACCGAACCTTTACTCTTTCGTCAACACATCGTTAGAAACATCACAAATGCCGCTCGATCTTGTTTTGTTTCATTATTTCGTTCTCGATTCTTTTTATTTGTTAAACATGAATCCAGATATTTTTTAAATTCCAGATTTGATTTTTTTAAATATCTTTTATTTTATCTAAATTTTTGTGAAAAAATACAAAAATAAAAATTTTCACAAAAATTTGACAAACATCTCGCCTAAATTTTTTTACCCAAATAAGCTTTTCAAAGCTATCAATTACTTTAAAATATCCATATAAAAAATTGAAAAATAACTTTATCTAATGAAAACATGGCTCAAGTTTTGTTTTCAAGACAAGCAATGTTATGCTGCCCTCTTTTTATCGTTAGGCGGGCTCTTTGGTGTGATCTGTATTTTTTTTCTTTTTTCTTTAGATATTTTAAAATATATTTTAAACNGTTTGTGGATCGTGAAAAAAATTATCAGAGGGCAAGAGGCCAGAACAAGGAGTTAGTGCAGGCAGAGTTAGTGCATGCAGGTGGAGTAATAGAGAGACAATACAAAGAAGATTGTACATATAATTTTGAGACCTTACAGAGTATAGTTTCAAAGCCAAGGGAATTGAGTCTTTGATTTTCTGAAACTATGAAAAAATGAGTGCCCCCATCAACCTTGATGGGGTGAAAGTGCCACTATAATGTAGTATTCGAGTCTTCTGATTGAGATCATAACCATACAAGGCCTAGTCCAATTAGTTGTGGGCAATACCCAGATTGAACAAGTTTGAGCCAATGTTCACAAAAGAGCTCGACTTAACATAAGTATAAATAAGCCAAATATTTTATCTATCTTGCACTAAATTGCTTAGAGATGCAATAACCTCATAAAAGGGCCGCAAACTTTTAGAAATATTATTGGAACCAATTTGCTTTACCTTTCGCATCTTCATGAGGTTTTAGCCTAAAGGATGACACTGTAGTTGAGGATGGTTGAGAAGAGTTGTGAATAGTTGTGAGTAGAGATTGAGTGGGTTTGTGGGTTCTATTGAAATGAGTTTGATGTATTGGAATGTATGAAGTAAGTTGAGTTGTTAATTTTTGAGTAGGAAGTTGAAAAATATGTGGGTCCCATCAATAATTGATTTTATTAGTAATGATAGTGAAATATTGATTTTATTTATATGTTATAGTGATAAATAGAATTATTATTAGAAATAATTTCCAACATCTTTAAAAAATAATTTTTTTAAAGAATTTTTTTAAACTCAAAATTGGTAAAAATCTATTTTTGATTATATATTATTTTTTAAATTTGCAGGCGCATTCTTTTTTTTATTTTTTGGCACTCTAAAATTTATTTAATTCAATCTATTTATAATTATAATAAAAATTATAAAATAAAAATTAGGAATGAGTTGTTTTTTAGAAAGGGCATGCGAAATAAATTATAATAGATGGGGGGAGTGGGAGAGAAAGGTGCGACATAGAGGCAGTCTGAGGAAGGCTGACTAACGAGTAGGTGAGAAGTCATTTCCTGCTATAGTGCTTTTTACAGTTTTAGGAGAGTGTTTGAAGTGTTTCAAATATGCTTGGGAGGACGAAAGCTTCGGTGTACGAATTGGTACTCAAAATATGTTTGCAAGAAGAATTTTTCTAAGGATAAGGAAAAACAAGTTAATTTATTGCCTTTTTTTTTTTTTAGATTGACTCCACTGTCTAGGTTAAATCCGACTTGGTCAAGTGCAACCTAGACTCAAGGTTTTGCTTGTTAAGTGGGATGAAAATTTTGAGTTTAAGAAGAAATATTAAAATATTATATTTTAATATTATTATTATTTTGAGATTTGATAAAGTTAAGAAAAATTTGAATTATTTATTATATTTTGTATGAGAATTTGGGAAAGTTGTAATAATGAGATGAAAATTTTGAGTTTGAGATGAAAATTTTTTGTTACCAAACCTTACCAAACCGAACCATAGGTATGGTTTGGTAGTAAGATGAGTGACTCACTCAAAAATGAGTAGCACAAAGACTATCCCAAGTGCAGGAGGATGTTGCGTAATAATTAGGAATCAATTCCTAGATCGTCTCCTCAGGGAAAGTTACTTAAACGCAACTCGTTGAAAATGGTGAAAATCTTCACAAAGAGAAAATAAAGATGATGGTATGTGCAATGGATGGAAGAGTGCAACAAGAATGAAAAAGGGTACTAGTCTTGGACTAGATTCATGTTTTTAGATTTTTGAAAGTCGAACTGAAATATAAAAGACTAAGAGATTAAACTAAGAAATTAATGAAATTAAGATAAGAATTAACTAGATTAGAAAGTAAATGACAAAATATGCACTGAAAATTGAAAAGCCCCAAAATCAAGATTCTAGGGTTCATACTTGTATTCAAATTACAAATTCTCAAAATTAATCTATAGCAATTGTAATCACTATTAAAATGAAAACTTAACGAAACGAGAAAAATAAATAACATGAACTAAATGAATAACAAATAAATTACTCAAACTTCTAAATCAAAAATCTCTAAAATAATCCAGAAACTTAAAACTGAAATAAAATAACAAATAGGGAATGAAAAGATCAAGCCAATTGAGTTGGAGATGAAAAGTTGAAGCGGTGGAGGAGGCTGGGCTGCAGTAGCAATTGGACCCCTCAAGGAGCACTTCAATCTGCTGCAGTGTGAGTGAATGCTTCCGAAGAATTCGTGTTGCTGCGTGAATGATCGCTTGTGTGAATCCTCCTCTCTTGTGCCTCTTCTCTCTTTTATTTCGTGCTAATGATATGCTTATATAAGGTATGAAAGAAACCCTAATGTCCTCTTAATTTCCGCATAAAAAAATCGCCTAAATTTTAGGACTTATCTTGGCAGCCATATACACGCTTTAGGAGTCCGAATTTGGAAATCTTTATTAGAGACAAATTTATAGCCCTTTAAAATAGCTTTCTAACGCATCAAGAATTACATCAATCAGATGTGAGTAAAAAGTTACATTCAAAAGACTAAAGTATGTCCAGATTGTTTCCTAACGAATTTCAGACTTGGACTTCTTGTGGTTTCCTTTTGTGATTTCTTTTTCTTTTTCTTTTCATTCAAATTGCTCTCAAACCCCAAGAAAGTCCTCCTTTTCGAATCCTACCGGCGGAATAAACCCTAGATCTGTAACATACGATGTCCGTTCGAACGATGTGGACCAAAATCTACAGTAATCAACAGTTGGTAAAATTAGGCAGAAATTCATACTTTTAATCAATTTAAATCACAACTTAGATTCATTCATTTTTCCATATAAAGCCGATGATAAAGTAATAAAAGAATTAAGATATATTGGTTCCAAAAGCATTAAAATATGCAATAACTCAGCTCAATCACACCCCCCAACTAGCATTTTGCTAATCCTTGAGCAAGATAATGAAAATTAATTGAGATGAATATTGCATAAAGATCGAAATTCAAACAGAAACAATCAAACACAATTCTGAATTCTCACAAAAGTGACACGTTATTACTCAACCCCCAAGGGTTATATCCACCAAGACTATCTCAACAATCTTTCACATAGAATTAAGGCAAATGTCACAAAACTCAAATGTGTGTGTGGAGCTAAACTAGTTGTGTGTTCCTCATTACTAGTCATGATTTGTCATATGATTTTTCAACCTTAAGATTAATCATTGCTGATTCTAACTACCTTAAAGCCCAAGGGACTATCAGTTTTCATGCCAGCTCTGTTTTTAAAGGTTGGACACTGAACCTCCAAAGTCTTGAGTAATTGTTTCTAGCCCTTTTACTTAGGAAAGTTCACTAAGTCGCCTTTATTCCTTTTTTCTCTTTTTTTTTCTTTTTTTCTTTTCTTTCTAATCTTTTCAAATCCTTTTTTTTTTTCCTTTTTTTCTTTTTTTGTTTTCATTTCTTTTTAGGCATGGCTCGGTAGTCCTGCAGTTTACTTCTCCTGTGTTAAATCAATGAATGGTAAATAAGGAATACTACAAGTGTAAGCATGTGCAAATTTTCCTTCAAACTTTGCCTTTCATTCTACAAAAATCTTATTAAGTTTCATCTCAGTAAGTATAACATCTCGGTGTTTCAAGCCACCTATCAACAAAATATGATGTATCAAAAATCATGCTCTATGTTTAAGTTTGAAAATAAATCTTCACAAATGATCCTGCTTAACTACTCTACCAAGATGCTCAAATTTCACCAAGATGCTCAATTATAAATGTATCAATGGACATCATGTTATTTTTTTTTATTTTTTATATAACTGTGCACATATGCTACCCCCCAACTAGTGAGAGACATAATCCTCAATGAATCGAACGAAAGAAAACAAAGTGCACAGAACTAAGCAAGCAAAACAAACAATCAACATGAAATATAAAATCAAAGCAAAATAACAAATAAAAAAAATGCAAGTAAAGAAAACTGTAAAGAAGGAAAAGCAAATCAAAACACTTCCCTGGGGTCTTGCACAAGCAAGATCTCTTCATGTGGATCAAAGACTTTCAGAAATGACTTTAGACGTTGTCCGTTGACAATGAAGCTATTACTATTCTTTGGATTGACAATGTCTACTGCGCCATGAGGATGAACGATCTTTACAATGTACGGCCCACTCCATCGGGATTTCAACTTATCAGGAAAAATATGCAAGCGAGAGTTGTAAAGGAGAACTTCCTGGCCAAGTGTGAAATGCTTTGGATGAATTTTCTGTTCATGTAGAATTTTCATGCGTTCCTTTACCAGCTGAGCGTTGTCATAAGCATTCCGACGAGTTTCATCCAATTCATTGATCTGCAATTTTCTCAACCCTGAACCTTCATCAAGTGACATGTTAACATGTTTTATGGCCCAAAGAACTCGATGCTGAATATCAATAGGTAAATGAAAAACTTTACCATAAACTAATCGATAAGGAGACATCCCTAGATTTGTTTTAAAAACTGTCCTATAAGCCCACAAAGTATCAAAAAGCTTAACTGACCAATCTTTCCTATTAGGCTTGATAGTTTTCTCTAAAATGATTTTTATCTCTCTGTTTGCCAATTCAGCTTGCCCATTTGTTTGAGGGTGATAAGGGGTAGAAACTCTGTGTGTGATGCCATATTTCTTCATGAGTGTAGAAAATGGTTTGTTGCAAAAATGAGAACACCCATCACTTATGATAACTTTTGGCATGCCAAAACGAGTAAACAGAGATTGCAAAAATTTCAAGATAACACGATGGTCATTTGTTTTTCAAGCAATGGCCTCCACCCATTTTTAAACATAATCCACAGCTAATAAAATATATGTGTTTCCAAAAGAAACCGGAAAATATCCCATGAAGTATATTCCCCAACAATAAAAAATTTCTAAAGTAAGAATAGGGGAAAGAGGCATCATGTCTCTTTTGCTAATGGATCCCAATTTTTGACAAGGCTCACAAACCTTACAAAAATTATAAGCATCTTTAAACATGGAAGGCCAGTAAAAACCACTTTGCAAAATTTTTGCGACTGTTTTCTTTGCTAAAAAATGACCACCACATGCACTCATATGACAAAATCTCAAAATCGAAGAAAACTCATCATCAGGAATGCATCTTTGAATCCATTGGTCTGAACAATATTTGAAAAGATATGGATCATCAAAATAAAAGTGTCGTACCTCAGAGAGAAATCGACGCTTATCTTGGGTGGACCATTCAGAAGGCATTCGCTCAGTCACCAGATAATTGACTATGTCAGCATACCAGGGAGCTCTATCAACCACAAACAGCTGCTCATCTGGAAAACTATCATCAAGAGAAAGGCTGACATTTGAAGAAGGAGATGATGGCAATCTAGAGAGGTGGTCTACTACCACTTTTTCAACTCATTTCTTGTCCTTAATATTGATGTTGAACTCTTGAAATAATAGAATCTAGCGAATCAAGCGTGGTTTTGCATCTTTTTTAGCCAACAAATACTTAAGAGCAGAGTAGTCAATGAAAATAGTAATAGGAGAACCAAGAATATAAGTCCGAAATTTATCAAGTGCAAAAACTACTGCAAGCAATTCTTTTTCAGTAGTGGTATAATTTTTCTGGGCATTATTCAAGATTCTACTAGTATAATAAATCGCAAATATTTATTATCCACCCACTACCCCAAAACAGCTCCTAAGGCATAATCACTAGCATCTGTCATGATTTCAAAGGGAAGGTCCCACTGCGGGGGTTGCACAATAGGGGCAGTGGTAAGCGACTTTTTAAGGGTATCAAAAGTTTTTTGGTACTCATCAGTCCAAACAAATTCAATATTATTTTGTAAAAGAGTGCACAAAGGTTTTGAATAGAACTAAACTCTTGAATAAACCGCCTATAAAAGCCAGCATGACCATGAAAAGAACGAATATCCTTAACCGTTCTAGGGATAGGAAGTTTAGATATTAATTCAATTTTTGCCTTATCGACCTTTATACCTTCAGAAGAAACAATATGTTCCAAGACAATGCCCTGAGTAATCATAAATTGGCATTTCTCCCAATTAAGTAAAAGATTTTTTTCCTCACATCGCTGGAGAATACGTGTCAAATTATGCAAACAACTATCAAAATTTTTTTCAAAATTAGAGAAGTCATCCATGAATATTTCACAAATATCATTAATCATGTCAGAAAAAATACTCATCATGCATCTCTGAAAAGTGGCTGGAGCATTACACAAACCAAAAGGCATTATAGTAAAAGCAAAAGTGCCAAAAGGACAGGTGAAAGTGGTTTTCTCCTGTCCTCAGGCCCTACAGCAATTTGATAATAACCAGAATATCCATGCAAAAAAAAAATAATATGCATTACCAGCTACTCTTTCTAAAATTTGATCTAAGAATGGTAAAGGAAAATGATCCTTCCTACTGGCTGAATTAAGTTTTCTATAATCAATGCATATTCTCCAGCCAGTAACCATTCTAGTTGGAATCAACTCATTTTTATCATTTTTTATAACAGTCAAACCAGATTTTTTTTGTACCACTTGAGTTGGACTTACCTACTTACTGTCTGAGATGGGGTAAATGATACCCACTGCGAGTAATTTAAGCACTTCCTCTTTCACAACTTCCTTCATGGTAGGATTGAGTCTACGTTGAGCATCATGAACCGGTCTAGCATCATCTTTAAGATGGATTCTGTGGGTACATACAGCGGCATCAATACATTTGATGTCGGCTATTGTCCAACCAATTGCGCCTCGATACTTTTTTAAAACTTCAATCAACTGGGATTCATCCTTCTGATTTAGCTTTGAGAAAATCACTACAGGAAAAGTGTCTTCTTTAGGACCAAGAAACACATACTTTAAATCTTGACGAAGTGGTTTCAGTTCCAACTGGGGAACTTCTTTCTCTGAAGATTTAAGCATGTCCGGTGGTGGTAAAGCTTCAAACTGGTGTTTCCATCTTACGCCTGCAAATTGTACTTTAAGTGGTAAAGAAGAATCTGCAAAACAATCAAAAAATTCAAAGTCATCTTCATTGATATGATCAATTTTTTCATTAAGTAAAAATTCAGGTGTCTGAAAAATAGAATCATTATCAGAGAAAGGAGAATTTGAGCAAATAAACTCTGTTGGTGTCAAACTCTCCACAGCATTCAAATAACTTGTGTCATCAAAATGTGCTGACATCTTGCAAGCATTGAAAACGTTCAACTCAAGTGCCATGTTCCCAAAGGTAAGCTTCAAAACTTCACTTCTGCAATTAATCAAAGCATTTGATGTAGTTAGGAATGGTCTTCCAAGGATGACAGGAGCTTGGTAAATAGTGGAGACTGGCTACTGCATATCAAGAACCACAAAATCCACTGGGTAGTATAATTTGTCCACCTGGACCAACACGTCCTCTATAATACCCCTCGCTACCTTAACTGATCTGTCAGCCAACTGTAGCATGATGGAGGTCTTTTTCAGCTCACCCAATCCCAACTGCTCATATACTAAGAATGGTAGCAAGTTCACATTACTCCCCAAATCAAGTAAGGCTCTCCCAATGCATGATTTACCGATCATAATGGAAATGTTGGGAGAGCCGGGATCTCCAAACTTCTAAAGAGTTTCACTTAATATCAATGCACTAACGTACTCTGTTAGGAAAGCTTTCTTCTTTACATTCAACTTCCTCTTCACTGTGCACAAGTTTTAAAAAAATTTTGCATATGAAGGCACTTGTTGTATGGCATCCAAGAGTGGAATATTAATCTTTACTTGCTTGAAAATCTCTTGAATCTCCTTGTGATATTTATTCTTTTGGCCAGTTGCCAATCTCTGAGGATAGGGAACCACAGGTTGGTACCCCTTACTAGTCTCAGCATCTGCACTCACAGGCTTCTTCAGCTCTGGTCTCACTATCTCTGGTTCTTTCTTAACTTCATCAGTCTTTGTTACATCTTCTGGTGTAGGAGCAACTACCTCTGTGTCCATAGGCATCTCTGGTTGGGGAACTTCCTTCCCACTTCTCAAAGTAAGAACGGCCTTCGATGTCTCAATAACATCCCCTGAGACATTATGTACTTGTTGTTGTTATTGCCTGTATACTTGAGGATTAGGCTGAGGCTGTGCTGGAAATTTCCCTTTCTCTAGGGTGCTCAAGATCGTGCTCATCTTATTAATAGTGCCTCACAACTCATTTATGGCCTGAGTGTTCTGATTATTTGTGGTGGCCTAAATCTGCATGAATTGTTGAAGTGTATTAGCCATCTGTGTCATACTGTCATCTAGAGACTTCTTTACAGATGATGAAGGCTGAGAACTTTGTGCAGCTACATAAGACTGAAATCCAGGAGGAGCTACAAAAGGATAGCTATGAGAACTTTGATATGGCGGATACTGGTGCTGAGGAGCACCCTGATGAAATGGCTGCTGCGCAGGTGGTGGAGACCGACCAGGCTGATCATTTCTCCATGAGAAATTTGGGTGATTCCTCCACCCCGGATTATATGTGTTGGAGAAAGGCTGATTTTGTGCTCTATTAACCCACTTAGTTGATTGCATCTGCTCAGACCCACTTTTTTGAAATACTGGTATAATCGGGCAGTCTTGAGTCTTATGGTTTGAATCAGCACATATAGAACATGTCTCTACTACTTTCACAGCCTTCACTTTTTCCATTTCCGTGACCTCCAGTCTTCTAGTCAATGTAGCTATTCGGGCTTGAACATCAGTGTCTTCCTTAAGCTCATATCTACCCCCTCCAGAAATAGCCCTCAGTGGCTGTGCTGTTAACGACACTCGATCAGTACGAGTGTTCCACTATTGTGCGCTCTCAGCAAGATAGTCAAAAAATGATAGAGCTGCATCAGGTTCCTTGCTAAAGAACTCCCCATTGCACATTGTCTGAATAAACTGCTTGCATTCTGGAGTGAGACCAGTGTAAAAGTAGCTCACCAACCTCTAAGATTCAAAACCATGATGTGGATAGATATTTACCAAATCTTTAAATTTTTCCCAACTGGCCTGAAAAGTCTCATCAGGTTTCTGATTGAATTGGCTGATTTGCTCTTGCAAAAGCTGAGTTCTCTTAAAAGGAAAGTTTTTTTTTGTAAGTATTCACGCTGCATATCAGACCAACTAGAAATAGAATTAGGCCTCAAAGAATTAAACCAAATCTTTGCTTTATCCTTTAAAGAGAAATGAAACAAATGAAGTCTAATAAATTCATCAGTAATGGCCCTAATAATAAAAGTAATGTAAGCCAACTCAAAATCTGTCAAGTGCTGGTAAGGACTCATAAGAATCCATCCCGTGGAACTGAGGTATCACTGATATCATGCCATACTTAATAGAGAAATTAGGTACATTTTCTGGTAAAACAATGCATGAAGGTGTAGTGGTGCGAGTGAGTTGCAAATAATTCTTAAGAGTGCGTAGTGCAGGTGCAGCCATGTTTTCTGGTTCAATTTCAATTTCCCCACCTGACTCACTCATAGAAAAGACAGAAGAACTATCTATCTCCAAGCTGTGTATACTACTCTCAACACTCGATGTGACTCTAAGCAACCTATTTGAACTATCTCTTACCCATGACATGAAACATCAGTTTAAGAAGCATTTAAAAAATTTAACGAGTTTAAATTCAAGTTAAACCCAAAAACTTGACTCACTAAAAAATGAGTAGCACAAAGACTATCCCAAGTGCAGGAGGATGTCGCGTAATAATTAGGAATAAATTCCTAGATCATCTCCTCAGGGAAAGCTACTTAAACTCAACTCGTTGGAAATGGTAAAAATCTTCAAAAAGAGAAAATAAAGATGATGGTATGTGCAATGGATGGAAGAGTGTAACAAGAATGAAAAAGGGTACTAGTCTTGGACTAGATTCATATTTTTAGATTTTTGAATGTCGAATTGAAATATAAAAGACTAAGAGATTAAACTAAGAAATTAATGAAATTAAGATAAGAATTAAACTAGATTAGAAAGTAATTGACAAAATATATACTGAAAATTGAAAAGTCCCAAAATCAAGATTCTAGGGTTCATTCTTGTATTCAAATCACAAATTCTCAAAATTAATCTATAGCAATTGTAATCACTATTAAAATGAAAGCTTAACGAAATAAGGAAAATAAATAACATGAATTAAATGAATAACAAATAAATTACTCAAACTTCTAAATCAAAAATCTCCAAAATAATCCAGAAACTTAAAACTGAAATGAAATAACAAGTAGGGAATGAAAAGATCAAGCCAATTGAATGGAGATGAAAAGTTGAAGCAGTGGAGGAGGCTGGGCTGCAGTAGCAATTAGACCCCTCAAGGAACACTTCAATCTGCTGCAGTGTGAGTGAATGCTTCCGAAGAATTCGTGTTGCTGCGTGAATGATCGCTTGTGTGAATCCTCCTCTCTTCAGACCTGCCTCTTATGCCTCTTCTCCTTTCTATTTCGTGCTAATGATATGCTTATATAGGGTAGGAAAGAAACCCTAATATCCTCTTAATTTCCGCATAAAAAAATTGCCTAAATTTTAGGACTCATCTTGGCAGCCACTTACACACTTTAGGAGTACAAATTTGGAAATCCTTATTAGAGACAAATTTATAACCCTTTAAGATAACTTTCTAAAGTATCAAGAATTACATCAATCAGTTATGTGAGTAAAAAGTTACATTCAAAAGACTAAAGTATGTCCAGACTGTCTCCTATCGAATTTCGGACTTGGATTTCTTGTGGTTTCATTTTGTGATTTCTTTTTCTTTTTCTTTTCTTCCAAATTGCTCTCAAATCTCATGAAAGTCCTCCTTTTCGAATCCTAACGGCGGAATAAACCCTAGATCTGTAAAATACGATGTCCGCTCGAGCAATGTGGACCAAAATCTACAGTAATCAACAGTTGGTAAAATTAGATAGAAATTCATGCTTTTAATCAATTTAAATCACAACTTAGATTCATTCATTTTTCCATATAAAACTGATGATAAAGTAATGAAAGAATTAAGATATATTGGTTCTAAAAGCATTAAAATATGTAATAACTCAGCTCAATCAATGAGAATTTTAAGTTTTAAGATAAAATATTATAATATTATTATTATTTTGGGATTTGAAAAAATTAAGAAAAAGTTGAATTATTTATTATATTTTATATGGAGATTTAAAAAAGTTGTAATGATAAGATGAAAATTTTAAGTTTGAGATGAAAATTTTGATGGGCCAAACTGAACCTTTACTCTTTCGTTAACACATCGTTAGAAACATCTCAAATGCCGCTCGATCTTGTTTTGTTTCATTATTTTGTTCTAGTTTCATTTTTTTAAAAAACATGAATCCAGATATTTTTTAAATTTCAGATTCGATTTTTTTAAATATCTTTTATTTTATCTAAATTTTTGTGAAAAAATACAAAAATAAAAATTTTCACAAAAATTTGACAAACATCTCGCCTAAATTTTTTTTACCCAAATAAGCATTTCAAAGCTATCAATTACTTTAAAATATCCATATAAAAAATTGAAAAATAACTTTATCCAATGAAAACATGGCTCAAGTTTTGTTTTCAAGACAAGCAATGTTATGCTGCCCACTTTTTATCGTTAGGCGGGCTCTTTGGTGTGATCTGTATTTTTTTCTTTTTTCTTTAGATATTTTTAAATATATTTTAAACATTTTTAAAAAATACATACATTCACTTTCGACAAGGTCATAACTCTTTTAAACATTAAAAAAAAATTCAGGACGCAAATCCTGTGGCAAACTGGGCATATTTTTTTCGAGACTTTTAACAAAAAAAAAAAATTCTATACACCATAATTTTATTAAATTCTTATTTAAAATATGATATATTTATTATCATTAAATAATTATTTATAATAAAATTTTTTAAATATAATTCCACGTACCGTACATCATATTTGTTTTTTAACAAATATTTAGTATATAAATTTTTTTAAACCAAATGTTTAATAGAATGAGCGTGTGGTATTAAATAAAAAAAATCTTAAATTTTGTTTGTTCTGGGTTTGGATAATCCATAAGGAAAATTCTTCTTACAAGCATACTTTGCGTACCAATTCGCGCACCGATATTGATTTATAAGATATATGTTTAACGAAACGATGTGAATTGAAGATGAAAATAATTTTCATGAAATAGAAAAATTTTTTCTTCTCTCAAAAATTTTTTTATAACTTTTTTACATAAAAATAATGATCGGTGCGCGAATTAGTGTACAAAATCTGCTTGTATCTAGCATAGCTCATGGGTCTGTGCACTACACCCAACCAAGCAAAACCTAACAAATGTAAGACATTGGGTTAAATAAAATGAGAATCAAAAGAGGAAAAATGGAGAGAAATCAATGGAATAGTAGCGCAGAGAAAGAAGAAAATCAATATTTACATCCATCGTGTCTACGATGAGTGGCAAATCGACGATGGAAACCGACGTAGTGAAGGACTGGTTCATGCGTAGTTGAGAGGAGAAAGACACGCTAGGGTTAGGCTAGTGGCTCTCTGCGTAAAGTTTTAACTAATATTACAATTTTTTACATGTTAGCTATTTGACTCAAAATCTATTTTTTTTTTTTTTGAAAGGAAACCTGTATATTGTATTCATGTAATTGCTAAGTTACACAATTGATCAAACTTTACACACTTAAGAATTTCTTTTGGATAATCTTCCATCCACACCCTCTCCTCTTGTATACTTAATGCAATTTTAGCAAGACTATGTGCCACATTATTACAACATCTATTAACATGCACCACAGACCAGCCTTTCCTTTTCCTCAAAGCATCTTTAAGATCTTCAACTACCTGTCCATGCCTCTCCCAACACTCCTCAGAGCTATTCACAGCATTCACAACAGATAAAGCATCACCTTCAAATTGAACCTTTTTGAAATTTAGTTCAGCACACAATTTCATTGCCCTCCATAGTGCATACACCTCAGCTATCATTGCATCTTGCACCTTTGTTCTAGGACAGCAGAGAGAAGCAATTATTTCCCCACTACTATCTCGGATCACCACCCCAATTCCACTTCTGTCCTCCTTGGTTTTCCATGCTGCATCCCAATTAACCTTCAATATTTCACCCATAGGTGGTTTCCAATGAGTGGCCTTATTGCTTATAGGAACACCACTGTTTGCTTTACTAGTCTGTTTCACTTGAGCCAACTGAAAATCTGTCAAACATTGAACAGCTTGGTTAAACACTTTATTTGGCCCTACAAGCTTATTATCAAACACCATGCCATTCCTTCTCAGCCATATCCTCCTCATCACCACAGCCATAATTTCCAATTGCTCTCGAGACAGCTTTAGAAACCAGTCTGACCAGAGCTCAAACATATCCCTCTCCCCACTCGACCATTTATGCACTGGACTCCTCTCACAAGCCCATACATCACTTGCCCCCCTGCAACTCTATAAGGCATGACAGACAGTTTCATTTTCATTCAAGCAAACTGGACAGGTAGCTTCCTTCACAACAGACATCTTCATTAGATTCATCTTTGTTGGCAGACAGTTCAACATAGTCTTCCAAACAAAAACTTTGACTACCCCTGGTATGTTTAATAACCACACCTTCCTCCACACCTCCCCTGACTTGTTAGACATCTCCCCTCTCTCCCTTCTTCTTCTATTGATTTCCACATGATATGCACTTCTAACTGTGTACAAGCCATTTTTTGAATAAGCCCATATCTGCTTGTCTGGTAACCCCGAGAGACTAATAGGTAATTTGCATATTATTTCTGCTTCCTCTTCATTCATCACTTCTTTCACTAGCTCCACATTCCATTCTTTTTTTCTCAACTGAAATTAGTTCCTCCACCTTTGCCTCAACATGCAAAATACTAATGGGGGATTGAATTTTAAATGTAACAGCCCTTGGAACCCATTTATCCTTCCATATCTTAATACTCCGTCCATCTCCCACTCTCCAAACCAATCCCTCCCTCAACAAATCCCTTGCATTCCATAAGCTTATCCAAATAACTGAGGGTCTGAATCCTAAGGGAGCATGCAACAAATCAGTATGTCTGAAATATTTATCTTTAAGCATCACAGCTGCCATAGAATGGGGTTTCATCATTACTCTCCAACATTGTTTTGCAAGAAGAGCTTGATTAAATGCTTCAAGTTCCCTGAAACCCAGTCCCCCATCATTTTTAGACCATCCCATCTTTGCCCAACTTCCCCACTGGATTCTGTTCTCCCTTTGCTTAAATCCCCACCAGAATTTTGCCATTAAAGAAGCTATCTCATCACTCAGCTTTTTTGGCAACTTGAATACACCCATATAATAGGTTGGAATTGCTTGAATGACTGCCTTGATTAATACTTCTTTTCCTGAAGGTGATAGAAACTGATTCTTCCAATTACTCAACTTCTTCCATACCCTATCTTTCACAATGCTGAAAGCCTGGTATCTCGATCTACCAACCATGATTGGCAATCCTAGATATTTCTCACAGTTATTTTGTTCTCTAGCTCCAAAATCCTTGATGATAGCCCTTCTCATTTCATTAGCAACTGTTGGACTGAACAAGATTGTTGTTTTATGCTTATTTAAGTTATGACCAGAAGCCTTTCCATATACCTCTAGAATCCCACTGATCTTCCTCCATTCATTCCAAGAAGTTTTCCCAAAGATTAAGCAATCATCTGCAAACAACAGATGAGTCATCTTAACACCCCCACGAGCCACTGCCACCCCTTTCAGTTCATCTCTTTGCTTTGCTAGCTCAAGCATAGAGCTTAACCCTTCAGCACATATTAGAAAAAGATAAGGAGATAAAGGGTCTCCTTGTCTTAATCCTCTTGAAGGAGAAAAAAAACTTCCCTGGTCTACCATTAATAAGAGTAGCATATGTTACTGTTGAAATACACTTCATTATCAAGTCTGTCCATCTTGCCCCAAATCCAAGCTTCCTCATAACTGCCTCTAAGTATTTCCACTCAACCTTGTCATAGGCCTTAGAGATATCAAGTTTTACAGCCATGCTCCCCACTCTGCCTTTTTGTCTACATTTCATGGAATGAAGAATCTTATAAGCTGCAATAACATTGTCTGTGATCAACCTTCCAGGTATGAATGCACTCTGACATCTTGAGATAACTTTATCCATCACCTTTTTGAGTCTATTTGCAAGAGTCTTTGCAATGATCTTATGGAATACATTGCAAAGACTTATCGGCCTGAAGTCATTAACAGTCTTTGGATCATTAATTTTAGGAACCAGTACAATAAAGGTCTGATTGATAGATTCCTTCAACCTACCTCCATTCAGAAATCTCAACACTGCTTCACTAACATCATTCCCAACCACATTCCAAAAGGATTGAAAGAAAACAGACCCATACCCATCAGGTCCTGGTGCTTTCATAGGCCCCATCATTTTCAGAGCCACCTCCACTTCCTCTCTTGTAAACTCCTTCTCAAGACATTCATTCATAGATTCAGTCACCCTGGGCTCCAACTCAGCAATACATTCATCAATATTTTCTTTAGAAGGATGTGCACTAGAATAAACTTGTGCAAAATGTTCTCTAAATGCAACTTCAATACTCTCCTCATTATCCCTCAAAACTGACTGGTCATCCATTATAGCCACAATCGTGTTTCTTTTTCTTCTTTGGTTAGCACATTCATGGAAGAATCTAGTATTCTTATCTCCCATTATGTACCAATTCCTCTTGGCCCGTTGTTTCCACTTTATATCCTCCTGCTCCAGTAATGTACCAACTCTTTCTTGCAGCTGTTTTAATTCAGTCATCCCTTCCTGAGAAAGCTCCCCTTGTAGCTCCTTAATTCTCTTTGAAATTGTTTCAATTTCCTTAGTTCTGCCTTTATCACTCTCCTTAAAGCAAGATGACAGTATGCCACTGCAAACACTTAGTTTAGTTTGAACTTTCTGTACAAGTTCAGAGTCAACTATCCACTTCTCCCATCCCTACTTAACTGCTTGTTCACAGCCTTCCTGCTTGATCCAACAAGCCTCAAACCTGAATGGGACTCTCGACCTTCTTCTGTTATAGTCACCATCACCACCAGTGAGCAAGATTGGTAAGTGATCTGAGCATCTCCCAATCAAGGTCTCCACCTTCAGTTCCTTAAACAGTGTTCTACAAATATTATTTATCAGAAACCTGTCCAGTCTTTCCTTTGTAAAGGATAGATCCTCTTGTTTATTTGACCAAGTAAAACCATTACCTCTGCATCCAATGTCAACTAAACCACATTCCTCCAAGGCTTCTCTAAACATTTCAAGCTGTCCCTCTGGCCTGCTCCTACGTCCTACCTTCTCATTCTACCATAATATCTCGTTGAAATCTCCCCCTACACACCAAGTAGAAGCATTGGCAGGTTTTAATTGCCTCAATAATTCCCATGATAGCCTTCTTTTTCCTGTTTCAGGGTGGCCATAGAAACCAGTAAAGTGCCAATCACTCCCTTCCTTTTCCCCTTTAACCAGAACATTGACATGCCAGTTTGAGTAATTGATCACCTCCACTTCCTTCTCATACTTCCACATTAACACCAGACCTCCTCTTCTACCAACTGGATCCACAATTAGGCACCCTTCCATGCCTAATCTTCTTTGCAAACTAGAAATCTTACATGATCTAGCTTTTGTTTTACAAACAAAAACTATATTGGGCTGCTTATCCTTAACCAACAGGCTAAGGTCTTGAACTATCCGAGGGTTCCCAAGCCCTCGGCAGTTCCAACACATGATTTTCATAATGCCAGGTGGTGCTGCTCAGCAGCAACCACCCCTAGTCTGTCATCATTGCAGACCATCTCAACATCTCCTTTTATTCTTTTTCCTTCACTTACCACCTCACTAGCACCTTCAATGGACTCATGACTTCTTTTCAACATAGAGTGAGGACTAGAATACTTACCTGACTTAGGTCTAGCTGTAGTTCTTCTCCTTCATCTAGCAGCCTTTTTGTTATCTGGAACCTGGTCAGCTTCATTTGAATTCAGCTTTTCAACCATCAACCTACTTTCCTCCACAATAGTTTGCACATCTTCCACATTCACATAGGACTCTGTAAGTTCCTTATTCACTTCTTGCTTCATTACTATTAACTGTTTTTCATTAGGCATCATCACCTTGGAGCTCTCCTCACTCACTTCCACTTCCTCATCACCAGAATTCTGTTTGTTATTCCCCCCTTTATTCTCTTCATTAACACAATTAGATCTCAAATGATCCTCACTCTCCTCACTCCTAACCTTTGTTTGCTTCCCCCCACCCCTGCCATCATTCTTTCTAGCTTGAGGCATAGCTCGAAGCCACACACCATACTGACCAGAAATCCCTTCCTCAGCCTTACAGCCTTCCTTTTCATGTACAATTCTACCACAACCAAAGCACATCCGAGGCAATTTCTCATATCGAAAGGGAATCCAGCTTTTCTTTCCATCAACTAGAATAGTTCTCCCTCGAGCTATAGATCTCCTTAGGTCACATTTCACTTTGACTCTTAGACATCTTCCCCAAGCAGAGCCATCCTCCTGAACATCCACCTCCTTCACCTCCCCTATCGACCTCCCTATAACTTCCCCCATCTTTTGATTCATATAGCTTAATGGCAAATCCAGCATTTGTACCCATAGACATGCATGATCAAAGTCTATTCTACTAGGTTTTGTTTCACCATCAAACTCTTTAATCACAAACAGATGACTGTCAAACAGCCATGGATAGCCTTCTAACACTCTCACTTTATCTCTTCGAGTAACAAAAGTAATTACAAAACAGTTACTCCCGATCTCATAAAATTCCAGTGGCTTACTAACTTTCCATACCTTTTCCATCATCGACCTCACCACCTCTTTTCCTATCCTTCGATCTAAAATAATCTTCCCTACCAGACTTCTTTCACCTTTCAACCTCAATGCTCCAATCGTGTTTTACTGGATCTCAATCGGCTGCTCTTCTTCATCATTCAATCTCAGACGCTTCCACACTTCCTCCATTTCCTCCATCCTCTCCTCTGCTTACAATCGCAAGCACAGAAACACCTTCCCTCCTCAATCGAGAAACGAAGACTCACACTTCTCATCAGTCACTTTCCAAAAAACAGAAAATGGTTGAGAGAAGACTGACTCAAAATCTAATTTGGTATTAAATTATTCATCTAAACTCTCAATAATAATAAGATATTAATTTTTTTTAATTTTTTGAATGGATAAAATAGCAATTAAGTTAGGTCAAAAGTAATTATTGTAGCTACATCTCATACTTATACTGCTCGGCTCAGTCAAATAACAATAAAAATTAAGGGAATAACTTTGTTACAATTGAGACCAATATTTGCAATTTAAAATGAAGATATTACAAGTCTAAAACTACGTACTTAAATATCTAATTGAATCACTATAAGAAATAGTTGTTTTGATTATTTTGCGAAAACAATTACAAAAAGTAAAAATTTTAATAGAAATATATCAAAGATGTAGAAAAAACACTATATCAAAGTCTCTAAGGTTCCCATCCCTATTTAAAGAAATATTTAGTCGATAAATAAGGAAAATGACAAAATATTAAACACCATGTAAGGGGACTTTTCTCGTGGGCCAAAGGCCCAGAAGACAAGCCCAAATACAGGAGCCCAACCCATTTAGACAGCCCCTTGGCCCATTAACATCCCCCAGCCTCAAGCTAACGTCGACTCATGGTCATAATCAAGTGGGAAGTCCTAAAATGCAAGGAAGGAAGAAGGGGACATGTCACCCCGACACTCTCCTATGACGCCTAGCTTCAAAGAACTTGTGTAGGCAGGTAGGCAGGAAACGCAATGAGCCATTAATCTTCTAATAGTAAGGGAGAATGAGCATGACAGCGTGCATCCGTAGGATGAAAGGAACAGAAAGCCACGCTGTATTAATTGCACCGACCCACGAGCCATGCTGCATTAAATAATTTTGACTAAAGGAATAATTGAGGGGACATATACTCCTGATACAGGATATGGGTGGTCCCCTGAATCCTAGCATAAAAGCCAATCCCCAGGTACGAAGAATTCTCTCTGATTCCTCTACATTCTGGCACAAATTACTAAAGTGATACTAAATTAAGCATCGGTGATTCATCGGCCTCGCCACAACCTCGGCTCTCTGTGTTTTCTCTAAATGTGCGGGTGCAAAACCGAAGGCTTGAGTCGATGGAACTGAGCCCAAAGGCATACAAACATGACGTTAATAGTGGCATCGTCTATGGGATCACTATGGACTTCACGTGTCCTTCATGTGCTAGTGGCAACTCATTCTCAGACGACTCAGGAACAAGAAGAAGCGACATCAACAAACATAGAAGTCAGGTTCACGACAATGAAACAGCTGGTAGGGAAGGAGAACGAGACGCTTGGAGGGGCCAGTAACGAGCACGAGAACAATGTAGAGCCAAGTAACAACGAGGTCCAAGAACATTGGAGGGGGAGGCAAAGTGAGGGAAGAAAGGAAGAACATGTCGAACATCCTCCCACCTCTGCCTGAGCACACCCAGGCAGATGGCTCGATCTGGGACGACCAAGCGCTTAGGAAGGTGGAGCCAAACGAGTCACTAGAGTTGGTCTCTTTGGACCCGAGTTGCCCGAAAGCCACAACCAAGATTGGCACCAGGGTGACTCGAAATGGGAGGGGGGGTGCCATGCAACAGCTCCTCATAGAGCACCGGGATGTCTTTACCTAGAGTCACGAGGACATGCTTAGAATCAATTTGGAGGTCATGCAGCACTACTTGAGTGTGGATCCCAAAGGCTAAAGGGGTAAGTCAGATTCGTCGAAACTTTAATGTCGAGAAGAAGATCACCATCGTCACAAAAGTTGACTTGTTACTCACAATGGGGTTCATACGAGAAGCCCATTACCCAAACTAATTGTCCAACATGGTGCTGGTGAAGAAGCAAAATGACAAGTGGAGAATATGTGTTGACTTCACCAATCTGAATAAGTTATAAGGTTTGCCTAAAGGACAGCTTCCTGCTTCCTCGCATCGACCTAATTGTTGACTCCACGGCGGGCCATTGTATGCTAAGTTTCATGGATACCTACTTTGGGTACTAAATCTGCATAAACTTAGACGACGAGGAGAAGCTGTCATACATCACCGACAGGCTAAAGAATGTAGGGACCACCTACCAGAGGCTGGTCAACCGAATGTTCAAAAATCAAATTAGGAGAAACATAGAGGTCTATGTAGATGATCTACTGGTCAAGAGTGGACTCTTGAGACGCACCTAGATGACCTCCATGAAGCCTTTGCGGTGTTGAGGTAATACCAAATGAAGTTGAATCTAGTGAAATGTGCTTTCAAGTAGGCTCAAGGAAATTCTTGTGCTTCATGGTGTTGGAACGGGGAATAGAGGCCAACCCGGAGAAAGTGGAAGCTATACTCAGCATGCCCTTCCCTCAGAATATAAACAAAGTATAGAAACTCACAGGTCAAGCAGTAGCCCTTAAACGGTTTGTGTTAAGATCCACCAACAAGTACCTTCCCTTCTTTAAAGTGTTGCAAAAGGCCCAAACGTGGGATGATGAGTGTGACCAAGCATTTGATGCCCTTAAGAAGTATCTCAACAGCTCTCCACTGCTCAGCCAGCCTAGGTGTAGAGAAGTTCTGGTCTTGTACATATCATTCTCCCCACAGGAGGCCTCTCGGCCTTGGTACGAGACCAAGATGGGGTCCAGAGATCTGTGTACTACACCAGCCAAGTCTACTAGTGATAGAGGCAAGATACCCTCGCATAAAGCAGCTTGCCTTCGCCTTAGTGGTAACCACTCAGAAGTTCCACCCATATTTTCAAGCTCACTCGATAAAGGTCCTCACTTAATAAAGGTCCCCACCGAGACCCTCCTGAAAAAGATCGTACAAAGGCCAGATGCCTCAGGCCGTCTCACAAACTAGACTATGGAATTGAGTGAATTCAGTTAAAGGGCAAGTGTTGATAGATTTTGTAGTAGAATTTACTGGCTTCCTAGAAGAGGTTGAACATGCACCTCCCGTAAAAGCCCCTACCAAGTCTTTGTCGACGGCTTATCTTGCTGGGCTGGAGAGGGAGTGGTGGTGCATATTGTTACAGACAGAGGTAAAGAACATGATTATGCCATTAAGTTGGCATTCAAAACTACGAACAACAAGACAGAGTACATGGCATTGTTCTCTAGCCTAAAGATCGCCAAGTCTTTGGGCGCTGTGGAAGTAGAGGTTCGAGCTAACTCCCAGGCAGTGGTTAGCCAAGTACCAAGGGTATTCATAGTGAAGAGTGAAAAATTAAAAAAGTATCTAACACTGATAGAGGCCAAGCGCACCCACTTTAGATACTTCTAGATTCAACAAGTTCCAAAGGCCAAGAATCAAAAGGTGGACAAGTTAGCACGAGCAGTGTCCGAGCAAGAAAATTCTCCCCTACCAAAGCGAATGTTAATCAGGACTTTCAAGATATGTTAGCCTTTGTGTATGTTAGCCAACCTTTCTTGCTTTTATATGTTTCTTATCTTATTTCTTCTTTTTATTCCAGAGAATTAGCTTCCAATAAGTTGGATCCTAGTTTATTTTATATCCAGCATGAACCTTGTCGTCATTAAAACATCAATTGATTGTTGGAAATGTCCTACTAGATTATATGCGCACTCCTAACATCCTAAATAGTGAGGGTATAAAATTGATAAAAATAAAAAATAAAACAAAAATCATAGTAGCATTGCAATTCACCACCAAGCAATATTTCTCTCGATTCACACTCTTCAACATCACAAGACACAACCGTTTCAAAGAAAAACCATTGTACTTCAAATTTGAAGTGGTGGTTCTATTCTCTACATCCCTTTTTTCTTACAAAATTTGATTGATATATGATCAACGAATGAGAAAAAAAACTAGGAAAAAAAGCTCCAAGAAAATTGGTGGTAACATTTGGTGGTAGAGTGCATCTATTTAAAGGTAGAAGTGCCACATTAAAGAATCAAACTAGTATAGTTCGATGTGAGACATGATATCCACTTTACAATAAAATGAGTTATATGATTTGATATACCACATTAATTTATATTAATTTGTAAGATTACTTTTGCAAAACTTATTTGTAAACTATGCTTTTCTCATGTGAAAAACACTCTATTCCCTCTCGTCACATAGTCTCCTCCTTAACAATGTTTGAAATCGAGGAGTATCCCTACCCTTATCGGTTCTATTTCCTCTTTTAGGATGGTTATAATTATGTGCTTGATTACAACATGTTTTGTTGGCACTTGCCAATCTCTCTTTTTGTATCTTCTTTTTCACTTTCATGAAATTTTATTCACATATGGAGAAAGAGGAAAGGGAGATGGATCTATCCATATAAAACCCTTTTTTTCTTTTTTCTTTTTCTTTTGTAAGTAGAAGACTTGCTGATGTGTCATGTTATTGGTGGTTGTTGCACAAAAAGAAAAAAAAAAGAAAAAAAAGGAATTTTGGGACATATTAAGTTAACTTTTGGACATATATATATATGTTACGCAACTCAAATAATCGGATTATGAATTGGGGTAAGAGGATTGATATCCTGGATTCAATTTGTTGATTGTTGAGGGTAGACACAGACTGACAATAAGTTTAGGCTACTATGATTAAAAAATATCCAAATTAAATTGAAAAAGTTCTTTAATCAACTCTAAAAGTAACTTAACATTGCTAAAGCCTAAAAGAGAGGACCAGATGTGGTGTGAAAAGGGTATTTACAGCCTACAATAGAAAGTGATATGTCATGTTTTCATTAATTTTCTTTTTCTTAAGTGACTTCATTAAAAAAGCAAGAGTTAATACAGGAAGTTAACATATATTACAAGCCAAGTATTTGTTAGTTAGGGAGGATTCTTCCTGCCATGAAAGTCTAATAAACAAGGTAGGATTTCTATAAGAGAGATTCTTCCAAATTTATTATTGGAATGTGCACATTGCGCAATGGGCATCAATTTTGAGATCAATGTATCTTAACTGCTCTCCATTTTTCAAGATCTTTTAACAAGAATTCGGTATCTCTTGCTACTTCTTCTACTTCCCAATTGTTTGCTTTATGTGGTTGGTTTATACTGTTGATGGCATTTGAGAAGTCTCATTCTATAATATTTTTTTTATCTGTCTCAAACATGCTTCTTGCACTCCTATGTAAGCTATCATTGCCTCACTTTGATTAGGATTAGTACTCCATATAAATCTGGTTATCACAAATTGTTTGACTCCCCTTTTTGATCTGTAGACTACAATTGATGTGCTCCATTCCTTCCTTACTACAACATCAAATGTGATTGAAAATGTGTTTTCTGATTCTGGGGGCTTCCACCTGAGGTTATATTCTGCAGCTTTCTACTTTCATGCTTTACAATGTTCCTGACTAACATTTATCATGTGGCAGGCGTTAGCTGGAAGTGGGTTTCAATAAAAAGAACCCTAGCCTTTCCCATTGTATCTTTCTCCTCTCAACTACGCAAGAATCAACCCTACCCCATGTCAGTTTCCATCATTGATTCGCCACTCCTCGTAGACATGCTAGAGGTAAATATTGATTTTCTACAATCTCTTCACTACTATTCCATCGATTTCTCTCTGTTCTTTCCTCTTCTTTTCTCAGTTTATCAAATCCAATGCCTTAGATTTATTCGTTAGGTTTTTCTTGTTTGGGTGTAGCACACAAACCCATATGAGTTTTAGTTATGTATAAACTTACTCCACATAAGTCAGGAAAAACATGTTGATTTATCACCTTTCTTTAGATTGGCTCCACTATCTCGATTAAATCTAACTTGATCAGGTGCAACGTGGACTCATAGTGCAACACCTTTTACTCTTTGGTTAACACAACGGTAGAAACATCACAAATGCCACCCGATCTTGTTGTTTCATTAATTTGTTCTAAATTCTTAATGTTAATTTTAAACATCAATCCAAACATTTTTAAAATTTTCTTATTTGATTTTTTTCATAAAAAATTCTTTTATTTTGTCTAAATTTTTGTGAAAAATACAAGAAAAAATTTTACAAAAATTTGAAAAACCCCTCTCCTAAAATTTTTATCCAAACAACTTTTAAGCTAATGGATAGATCTCCGGCGCGAAGCTTTCTATCCTCAAGTCGAAGCTCTCTGTTTCTCCTCCCTTAGTTGCTCTTTCTCTCTGTTTCCACAACAACTGATGGGTTAGAGAGAGTTTTGGGGCATCAGGCTTAAGCGCAGAGAGAGAGGGGCTTGAGGAGAGAGAATGAGGGACTAAAGGAGATTGGAGAGAGCTTTGTATGATTAGCTATACTCCATTCTATTGTAATTATTATAGAGAGCTCTCGTGTCTTCCTCTCATTGGAAGGTGTAAACTCAATATCTCACCTGATCCAGCCCCTAGCGTCTCCCTTCCCCAAAACTGAAAGTCATATTGTTTTGTGTGCAACACCCAAAAAACAACCTCCAATCCAAATGTGGTCTTGCCTTTTTTACACTCACCACCAATAACTTAATAACACGTAAACAATACACATGTTAGAGTTCTTATACTTGGAAGCCAATGTGCAAAATACATCATTTGTTTTATTGATATGACAATACTTGATTTGTAAGAAATTTTAATTTTAAATTTTTCTAGCAAATTAAAAATTTTCATTTCAATGACATGGAGGGTTTGCCTTGCACAACGGCTTCCAAATATATTTTTCTCTCAAAAAAGGACAATAAAACATGTTTTTCTTGACTTAAGGCATTGAATTAGATAAAGTGAGAAAAAAAAGAGAGAAAAAAAATCCAAGAGAAAGAGATGGAATACTAGTGAAGAGAAATAAGAAAATTAATCTTTACCTCCGATGTCTCTGACAAGTGACGATGATCAATCAATAATAAAAACTGACAAGGCGCTAGGTTGGTTTTTGTGCAACAGAGAGGATACATAAATACTAGAGGGTGGGGTGGGGGGGGGGAGAGAGAGAGAGAGAGAGAGAGAGAGAGAGAGAGAGAGAGAGAGAGAGCTAGGGTTCTTTTTTGAAATGATAAGCTTTCACAACTCAGCAATAAAGTTGAGAGATTGCCAAAAAACCTTCAATCCAGATGTGGTACTCTGACCCTTTTTACACTCACCCACCAATAAGTTGATAACACATAGACAATTATATGTTAGAGTTCTTCTACTTGAAAGCTAGTGTGCAAAGCACAACTATCATTTTATTGCCACGATAAAATTTGATTTGTAAGAAATTTGAATTTTAAAATTTTCAATCAAATCAAATTATATCATGTCAATGACATAGAGGTTATGCTTTGCACTCTGTTTTTCAAATAGAATTTTTCTCTTAAAAAAGAGGAACAAATCAACATGTTTTTCCTGACTTATGCAGAGTAGTTACATAGAAGTGAAAGCATATGGGTTTGTGTGCTACACCAAAACATTAAACCTAACAGATCTAAGGCATTGGATTAGATAAACTAAGAAAAAGAAGAGAAAAAATAGAGAGAAATCAAAGACAAAGAGATGGAATGCTAGTAAAGAGAAAGAAGAAAATCAATATTTATCTTTGATATGTCTATGTTCAATGGTGGATCGACAATAGAAACCAACATGGGACTGGGTTGGTTCCTATGCATTTTTCTAGGAGACAAAATGCTAGGGGTGGCCAGGGTTTGTTTTTGAACCGATAATACTTTCATTACTTGGCAATAAAGTTGGGAGTTTCAAAAAAAGAACCTTTAATTCGGTTGATATGTAAACAAATTACATGTCAAATTTCTTCGACTTGGAAGCCGATGTGCTGAGCACACCCACCATTTTATAAACACGACAATACTTGATTTGTAAGAAATTCTCATTTTAAATTTTTCTATCAATCAAATTATGTCATGTCAATAACAGAAAGGTTGTGCTTTGCACTCTAACTTCCAAATATGATTTTTCTCTAAACAAAGGGGATACATCAACATGTTTTTCCTGACTTATGCAAAGTAGGTTTGCACAGAATGAAAAGTTAGATATGTTTGTGTACTAGACCCAAACAAGAGGAACCTAACGAATCTAAGGCATCAGAATAGATAAACTATGAAAAAGAAGATAAACAAGTGAAAGAAATTGAAGAGAAAGAAAAAAAATTAATATTTACCTCCGATGTGTCTACGACTAGTGGTGAATCAACGATAAAAACCAACAAGGGGCAGGGTTGGTTCTTGCACATTTGAGAGGAGACAAAAATGCTAGTGGTTGTGGGGGAGGGGGGTTAGGGTTCATTTTTGAAACGATAATGCTTTCATTACTCGATAATAAAATTGGGAGATCTCAAAAAAAGAAACTTTCAATCCGGTTGTGTTGCTCTTTTCCTTTTCACACCCACCCACCAATAAGTTGATGACATGTAAACAATTCACTTGTTAGAGTTCTTCTACTTGAAAATTAGTGTGCAAAGCATACCTCCATTTTATTGACATGACAAGAGTTTATTTATAAAAAAATTTAATTTTAAATTATCTATCAAATCAAATTTTTCTATGTCAATGACATATAGAGGGTGTGCTTTGTTATGTGGACTAGGTTTGCACATAATTGAAAGTTAGATGGCTTTGTGTGCTACCCCTAAGCAAGAGAAACCTAATGAATCTAAGGCATTGGGTTAGATAAACTAAGAAAAAGGAGAGAAATCGAAGAGAAAAAAAAATGGAATACTAGTGAAAAGAAGAAGAAAATCAATCTTGACCTCTAATGTGTCTACGACTAGTGGCAAATTGACGATAAAAACCTGCAAAGGGCTGGGTTGGTTCTCGTGCAAATTGAGAGGAGACAATAACACTTGGGGTAGGCTACAGTTCTTTAATAAAATGATAATGCTTTCACTACTCAGCAATAAAGTTGGGATATTCCAATCGAGATGTGGTGCCCTTGCCCCTTTTCCACCCACCCACCGATAAGTTGATGACACATAAAGAATTCACATGTTAAAGTTCTTCTAATTGAGCCTATATGCAAAGCTAACCATTAATTTTATTGACATCCCAAGACTTGATTGTAAGAAATCTTAATTTTCTATTTTTCTATCAATTCAGATTTTGCCATTTCAATAGCATGGAAGGTGTGCTTTGCACACAGGCTTCAAATAGTTTTCTCTAAAAAAAGGACGATAAATCAACATGTGTTCTTGACTTATGGGGACTAGGTTTGTACTTAACTAAAAATTAGATAACTTTGGGTGCTGCATCCAAACAAGCGGAACCTAACAAATCTAGGGTATTGGATTAGATAAACTTAGAAAAGAAGAGAAAAAATGAGAGAAATAGAAGAGAAAGAGATGGAATACTAGCAAAGAGAAAGAAGAAAACCAATCTTTACATCCAATGTGTCCAATAGCGAATCAATGATAGAAACCAACAAGGGGTTAGGTTGGTTCTTGTGCAATTGAAATGAGAAAAAAATACTTGGTTAAAAAGGAGGAGGGGGGGGGGGGGGGGGGGCTAGGGTTCTTTTATAAAAGAGTGCTGCTACATGGAAGCTCCCTATATTGCAGAAATGCATGACACCAGGTGGATAAGTACATGAAAAACAAAATGAAAAATAAATAAAACAAAACAATAAAAACTTATCAAAAACCAAAACAATAAAAGGTCAAAACAGAAGTTTCTTTTATACTTTTGCTTTTTCTCCCTCCCCTTTGCTTTTCTCCCTCTTCTATATCACTGGTTCATCCTCCTGCTTAGGTTCACGAAAACAAAATGATAAAGAATGATTGTCCATCTTAGCATTACAACATTTCACGCATCAAAGAGAAGGTAGTCACCTCTCTCTCTCTCTCTCTCTCTCTCTCTCTCTCTCTCTTGTCAATGTAATAAGCGTGTAAGAGAATGAATTTGTAAACATATTTTTCTAGGTAAAATACGTCATGTGTAAGTGATCAATAAATAGTTTTTTCTTTTTTGACAATCTGAGATTACTTTTCTAAGTAAAATACATCATGTGTAAGTGATCAATAAATAGTTTTTTCTTTTTTGACAATCTGAGATTACCCTCTTATGCTTTTTATCATTTGTATGTGTACTTGGTGGTTTTTAACTAAATTGATAGAATTCATTTTATCTTCATTTGTATGTGTATACTATAGGCCTTCCGCAGCTTAAAAAAATTTGAAAAAAAAATGCAGAGCAGCAACGAAGCCAAGATCTGCAGTATTTTTTGTCTTAAAGAAATCCTTTTTATGTACATCCTGAAATGTTAAAAGTTGACTTGATCCTTTAGGGGCATGACTCTCACTTTCAAAGAGCAAAAAGCAATTTCAAAATGCTACATATTGGTCGACCACAACCACCGGTAATTGTTGTAAAAAGTAGGGCTGTTCATCCGGACTGGATTTTATTCGGTTCGAACCGGAACCCGGATAACTGGGTGTCCGGCTATGGGTTTCGGCCCGGTTCAAATCCAGGTCGAAACTCGTATTTTAAAACCCGAATGAAAACGGGCCGGGTTTCGGATTTTAAACCCGAAACCCGGGTTTAAACCCGATAACCGGATTCTTTTAAAACACACTTAAAAACCAAACCGAAGCTCCCAACGGGCCAAACTCCAGCAGTGAAGAATCGAAGATCATGAGGGCAGCGGAACGACACTGAGAGAGAGACAGTGATGAATGAGAGAGAGAGAGAGAGAGAGAGAGAGAGAGAGAGAGAGATGGGTAGAGAGAGTTACGTAAAACCATGCACCGTGTGGGAGCCGGGGGGGGTGCTGCGAAGGTGCTGACCTTCAACTGATTGGCGTCATATGGTGGAGGCTAGTACCCCAACGTCTTCTGCTGGCGATGACGACCTGAAAGCGGAGAAGTGGTGACCGGCGTTATATGCGGCTGAGGAAGGAAACTTAGAGGGCTGCTGGACGTACGGTGGCTTCCAAGATGCAGTGGCGGCTGGTTTTACGGGTAGAAGGATTTTGGTTTGGGTGTAGCAGAACGGAACACTACCCTGGCGGTTTTAGGTGGCTGAGCAACGGTTGCTCTGTTTTCATGCTTAAAAATAGAGTTTTCGGTATTATGGTGATATTATGGTGGGTGCAGGAACGTCGTGGGTGTGGAAGACATGTGGCGGTGGAGGTTTCTTCCGATGGTTTTCTGCTTGCGGTGTCGGTGGCCCCCAATCTGTTCTCCGATGATCTAGTGTAACCAGTCCACTACCCTGGCGGTTTTCGGTGGCTGGGCAACGGTGAAGCCACTCTGTTTTCATGCTTAAAAACAGAGTTTTTTGTATTATGGTGAGTGCAGGAACTCGTGGGTGTGGAAGACGTGCGGCGGTGGAGGTTTCTTCCGGTGGCCCTCAATCTATTCTCCGATGATCTAGCGTAACGGTCCTAACGGATGTGCACGTTGATTTCCAGCGTGATTTACTCACACAGCCGTTGCTCCGTAAATAAAATAAAAACCGGGTACAACCCGGAAACCAGATTTTCGGGTTTTAAAAAACCCGGATACACCCGGGTTTCGGCCGGGGTCATAACCGGATGTACCTGGGCCGAAACCCAAATCGGATTTGAAATCCGGGTTCCGGGCCGGGTACACCCGGATACCCGGTCCAAAACCCGGATGAACAGTCCTAGTAAAAAGAGCTTTCATTTGGAGAGCACTAGAGTCATAGGAATTCAACTCTTGAAGTATTTTTATTTTTGTAAGTTTGAAGTAATGGGAATTTAGTTAATAACATGACAAAAGTTGGAGACAAAAGCTTTCCACTATCTTTCGTTTTAGTATAATTGCATTACCAATCCACCAACAAAGTGCTGAAATTGGGAGTGGGATCTGAAGGGAGCGAAGGGATTGTCTCATTCCATGGTGCAGACATGGATTTCGTGCATTCCATGCCTCATTCCATTCCATGGATTCCAAAAAAGAACCGTCAATTCGGATGTGGTGCTCTTTCCATTTTTACACCCTTACACCCCGCTCAACAATAAATCGATGACACGCAATTCACATGCCGCATGAGATATGGGCATCTGTTTTCGGGCCTTCGGATATGTAGCATATCCGGGCTGAGTAAAATAGGGAATGATTTTAAAATTTTAATTGTTGGAAATGTAAGATCTTGTTAGAATTTGATAAAAAGAAAATGTTACTTATGAGACGATCTTTATTTTATTATTTTTTTTTTTTTGGAAACCTGATCATTTGGAAAAGAATATTAAAAAAAATATATTATTATTATTATTATCATCAAATTACAGTTTCTAAAATATTACCGCTTGCAAAAGATAAATATTTGTTTTAGCAATCTCGTTAGAGATTAATTGTCGAAAATTGTAGAAAACACAAGGAAGAGTCTATAAGACAAATAATTGAGTAGCTAAAAAATATATGAAAATAAATGAGTTAAAAAATAATAATAAAAGATTATTTTAATTTAAAAATATTAGATTTTTTTTATATAAATTATAGATTTATTTTTTTTTAAATAATTACGTAACACCTCCACACTCAAATATCATTCTTAATTAAAATTTAAAGAGTAGTGTTACATGTACGTATAATTTTACTTATACTTTTACTTATAAGGCTCTTTCTATTAATCTTCTTTTAAAATTTAAACTATAAATTATAAATTTTATAATTTTTAACTTACAAATAAAAAAATAAATTTTTTTTTAAATTTTTAAAAAATATATTTAACATTTTTTAAATTTAAAATACTTTTAAATTACTCAATTTGTTATTTTTTAATAAAATTTGACAAAAATTTCAGGGAGCCAATGTGGATGCTCTGAAATCGAACTCAAATACGAAGCTCCATCAATTCTCACTCGATTCCTCTCTCGAGTGCCACTGTTGCTCTTCTGAGAAACACAAGCTTCCTTTCGTCAGTTCGTCTTTTACATTACCATGTTTTCTATTTGGCTGCTGATTCCTTGAAGGAAATATCATTATCATACATATTCTGAAACCTATAATTTACAACCTATTTTGCCGAGAGAGGGAGACACGATAATAGAAATATTGTCACCGGATTCAGGTACAGGTTTGTCGGAGCAGGCGGTCGGCACTGCAAAAGTGGCAGAGCAGCAGTCTCATTCAGTTTGGTACGAAGCCTTTCCTTAAACACTCATTTAGAAGTGTCATCGTGCTCATTTAGACATCAGTTGGACGGCGTAAAGCCTTGTTTTACACCACGTCCGTACCAAAGAGACGAGCTCTTCTGATAAATCTGACTCTTTTTGGATCCTATTCTAAGCTTTAGGTATAATCTAGTCCGTGCAGAATCATTGTCTTCACTATTCCAACTGTTGCTTTAAACGAGACGAGCTGCTTCCTTTTGTAGTTCGGCTGTTCGAAACAATTCCTCTATGGTATTTACATACTACGTCTCCTATATTTAAATCTTTTGTGGTTTTTTTTATTATTATTTATTATTATTTTTTTAAAAATTTATTTATTTATTTAATTTTTTAATGAACGATTCTATAGTTTTTTCATGTGTTTAGGTATGTATGTTTTTCTGCAGTTAAAACTTGAGTGAAAAATCCTCTTCGGAATTGCTCGTGCCATTATGGATAAAGCTGAGCTTGAAAGTTTCCTGAAAGTTCTTCCCCCAGTAGACTTCTGCTGTGTCTATGGCTCTGCTCTTCATCCAAACAATCGTGACATGGTTTTAAATTTATTCTTGCCTTGTTAATATTCAGATTCTCAAATGTAAGCATTGGTTTTTTTTTTTTTGGTCAGTTTTCATTGAATTAATGCATTTCTGACATTTCAGTCAACCATGGTGGATTACATTCTTGGTGTATCAAATCCTGAACGATGGCATTCTCAGGTAAGTTCTAACTTTTATTTATTTATTCATTTTTGGACAATCCCTTGTAGAGAACAAAGGCTGTTTGGATTTCTGATCGAATTTAATATTACTGATTCTATAACCTAGAATCTACAAATGAACAAAAATCACTACGCTTCATGGATGGTGCACCTTGGAGGGCCAAAACTGGTTTGTTCTCTCTCTCTCTCTCTCTCTCTCTCTCTCTCTCTCTCTCTCTCTCTCTCTCTCTCTCTCGTTGGGTCTTGATCTCATTTTCACTGATACTATAAATTGTTTCATCATGTTAGATTACTGAAATTGCGGATGAAATTGGTGTCGGAGTACACTTTAACCCTTTTGTTACTTGGAATCACAAGGTATTAACCATTCAATGCATAGAATCATCAACTGTCTCTGATTGTGCACACTTATACTCTATGTGGTAGAATCTATGTTCATTAAAATTTTGGTGTATGTTCTGGTATGCCATGTAATATCGTCTGATCAATTTGCTGCAATTTTCACATTTAAGCAAATGTAACAGATGCTCAAATATGGGGTTGTTCGGATGCATGACTTGATAAAGGACATACTCAATTGGGAAAGATTCTACTTGAGTGGTCGTTTACAAAAACCGGTATGACCTCCTTATCAGAGCTTCTAGAAATAATTTCTTTCATGTCTTCATTTCTTTACCTGGGCATGTTCTAACGAAAGGGGTATTTATGCTAACAGGACATCATTTTTCTAGCAAGCACTTTTACGATGTATCTGTATATTGCATCCATCTCTGTTTTCAACCCCTCATTATATGCTACGTATGAGAACAAATTGTGGGATTTGATGCTAATATTTTAGAAAAGAAACGAAAAAAATGTTTCATGGACCTTACTTTTCCTGAAAAAGTGGCCAAGCCAAAATTATTTTGCACTGATCGCTTTTTTTCCTTTTCATTAATGATTTAATTAGTTAATTGACTCTTCAGTCAGTTTTTCTTACCAGCAGTTTTTAATGGAAGGGAAACAGTGTAATGGACAACAACTTCTCTATATGGTTTAAAAACTCTTCATCGTTTTAAACTGATTAGAAGATGGAAATGAACGGAGAGATGCCTTTGGCTTTCACAGTATATGACAGTATGTGGGCAGCACCGAAACAATTCAATGTTATTTTGTTCTACTTAATTGCCCTTTAGAGGCTATATTTCTTTGCTTCAAACCAAACCCCCCACAGGGCTTTCCTTTGTCCAGCCATCTTTCTCTTTCTCTTCCTTTTTTGGTAGTTCTCTACATGTGGCTACAAAAATGTGAGTTGCCGAAGAGTCCTCTTTGCTGATGGTTCTTGGAGAGAATTCTTTTTTTTTTTTTCCAACGTGGTTGTTGAACCCAGTCATGATATGATTCCTAGTTTGGTAACATAGGCAAAGTTCCAATTCCTCATAAAGTAGGTCAACATGTAGATATGAGTAACTTAGTCCGTTATCTGATCAAACTAGTATGGTGTCTTTCTTCTGCTGTTTTATATCCTATAATGTCTCAGCTTGTAATCTCTGCTTACATTGGCTGCCGCAAAGTTTCTCTGCATTGCATTTGCCTGCTAGTCTGGACCTAGTCATTTTTGTTTTGTCTTTGTAAACTTAATCTCAAGGAAGCTTTATCATTTTCATACAGGTTCATATACTTGTGGATAACCTGGATATAGAAAATGTAAACTCTGCTAATCTAAAGGCTGCAATGACTGCTGCCCTCCTCCTTTTGCCACCAAAATTCACTGAGGTTTGCTTCTATTCCAATCCTTGATCATTTTAGAATTATTAGAGTTCATAACTTATTATGCTTCTTGCAGGAAGATCTTTATGCCAAAATATGTAGCCTCTCATATATGGGTGACTTGCGAATGCTTTTTGCAGAAGACAGAAATAAGGTGATGCTTGATAAAGTTTAAAATGGTCTTTTGATGGTAACTGGTCCTAGTTTTTCATAGCTTTATGCACCTGATAATTTGTGGGAGGATCTACTAAAACTATATGTATCTGTGATTTGTAAGATGTTAATTAACAATTGACCAAACTTAAGTATTATTTCTAGTGATTGATTAACAAAATTGAGTTTATACGACTGAGATATTCCTGTGGAAGCCATATTATGCAATTATGACTACTACCATTGGAAGTTTCATAAGGCCTCATTTTTTACCAGCACTTCAGTACATATTTTGTAACTGCTTATCGGATGCCTTTTTTAGGGGAAAATGCATTTTCCACCCACCAACTAATTTGCATTTTGCAATATGTGCTCCAAAATTGACGCCTTGTACCCTTCCAAGTACCATCGAATGCCAAATAGCACCGGTTCAAATCTGACCATTTAGATGGATAAAAAATGGGTAAAATTGAGTGATGCCACACAATATTGGTGGTCGGATCTCAACGGAGGGTGCACATTTAAACTTTTTGGTAGGTAGAGTACACAATCTGCCAATTTTGGTAGTTTATTTACGGTGTATATTGGGAAGTGCATGTTAGTTAATGGCAGTAAGTTTATTTTTCTCTTTTTTTAATATATTATAATTTAGATTTTTTTTTTCATTATCTTATTGGATGTTACACCTGGTAAGGCATTTTGTTTTTGGTGAAATTGGATAGTTTTGAAAAAATTACTTTTCTTATGAAAGTTCAGTTGTTCATTTATATAACCTGCCCAGGTGAAGAAGATTGTAGAAGGGCAATTTGATTTATTCCAGTCAAGGTATAGGCCATTTCTTGAAGAGTATGAGGCTAAGGAGTTGTTGAGATTCATGTCGTCTGGAAGTGGCCAAACAAATGTTTCTCAGGTCTGTTTAGATCCTCAAGTTCTCAAAAGAAAGCTGATTCAATATGCCATCTTTGATTTTTTGTGATCTATTCAAGAGAGAGACCTGAGTGTTCTAACCTCTCTGCTGCTTTATGCGTCAAACATGTTTGGGATCTTGAACTCAGCCACAAAGTATACTTGTAAAATTTAGCGTTGAAATTTCTACTGCCCTTTTCTTATGTAGCCATCCTCAGGCAAGCAACATTGAAGTCAGATTAGGTGAATGAGAGTTAGATGCCATTTACCTAGCTTTTCTTTCTGCTCATTCTGCAATTCTGTTTCTTATTATGATAGTTGCGGTGTTTTTAATTTTTTGCACCTTTCCACTCCTCCATGAAACAGTTTAAATTCCAGCATATAATAAGGACTAGTTCCTTATATGGTGTTTTGGGTCATTATTAACTTCTTGATGCATACTCAATGATTCATTACTTGAGCTAGATACTTATTGAGCTTTTGGATAATGAGTAGATTTTCAAAAGTTATATGTTGTCTCCAGTTTAATGTCATTTTCCTAAAGTAAATGTCTTTTGCTTTCTTGAATTCATTAAACTAATAAAATTCTTTATGCAGGAAGTTTTCTAATTTTGTCTGGTATACCATGTGGGGTAATGCTTATGGCACTGCACCAACAAAAATGAATGCCTATGGAGGAAGGATGGTGATAGACGTAAAGTATGGTAGCTCTTAGGGTATTCTTAAGAGGTTATTGGGCCTTTTGGGCCTTTCAAGTTCGGTTGTGGAAACACATTTGTAGGGTTTGTTTGCAGACCACCGCTGCCCGCGGGGGGGGTGGGGGTGGTGTTTGTTCTAGACTTGTTGGATATTGTGCGGGAGATGACTCTTAGACAAGTTCTGGCACATGTATGGTGTGGAGCCCAAGCTCAAATGAGACATGGAGAGAAGACAAGATACATGGTTCAGTGTGCGTTGTATCCACATGTACGGCCTCCTTTCCTATTGAAAGCATTTGTAGGAGTAAAGCTGCATGGAGAAGGGCAATCCTTGCTCGGGAGGCAGCTCTGGAGAAACCCTCACAAGGCATAACTTAAGGAAGTGACAGATAATAGCATCAATTGGTGCTACATGTGTAAGAGGGATGGTCGAAACTGTGGTTCGCTTGTTCTACATTGTTAAGTAGCTAGAAAGTTTAAGTTAGGTAATGTTGTGATGGGCAGTAGATCTTTTTCTTTGCTAGAAAGGTTGGTTTGGTAGCCCAAATAGTGAATGATTGTGGAAAATGATCTCAATTTGTCTATTGTGATGCATAGAGATGAATGGTTGTAGTTCTTGAGAGTTGCAAGAGTAACATGGAGGGTGTTTTTTATTTTTTGATGAGTAATAACATGGAGGGGTTAAATGATTTCTTCTGTAGATCTCTATATCATTGGATGTCTGCAATCTTTGATTTTTCAAGCTTGGTCTTTTTTTTTTTATCATCTTTTTACTACTACGTGTCTGTAATGTATACATCTTGTGTGCTTATGTATATATAAAAAAGGCTATTTCCAAAAGTTTAAATACCTTTTCTCCTCTTAGAACAGGATTGTGGCTTATCAGCAGCTCGCTCTCTTGTTAGTTCCCTTCCTCCAATGGTCAGAAGCAAAATGGGCATGAAGCTAGGGCAGGAGAAAAAGCTGGTAGAATCTGGTATTAACTTCAATTCGTCTGCTGTGGATTTATAGTAAAGAACTGTGTATGTGAAGAATCTGATATTTCTATAGTTCAACACTACACAGATGGAAACCCATCCTAACTTTGTAAACTCAACTGTATTCGGAAAAAACATGATTTTGATTGTTCATTTTCAAACATGTAACTTTTTTTTTTTTTATTCTTTTTTCAAACATCTACTTAGTTGCTAGTTGGCTTATGGTGTTAACATGCTAGACTTAATTATTCAATAGTTTAAATATTTTTGCCAAATTTGATTTGATAATAACATCCTTTCAAATCGCAACTGAAGGTCGAGTAACACATGAAGTTTCAATTGGCTCAAGAGAAGAGGCTGCAAAATGCATGCAGAAGGTTCTGAGGCGAACAGTCATGGTTTCAAGTGCAAGGCAGGCTGTCTCTGGTCTACTAACCGCTGGTGGAGTTAACGCTGTTAGATATCTTTCTAACAAAATGTGCAAGGCTTGGAAATCCTTGAGATGAGGCGACCTTTAATTTTTATGAGAAATTTTATTTATCAACCTCTCAAGCCTATTCCTATGTGGCTGGCCCCTGCACTTTACGGTAGTCATGCTAAATAACGACGATTGATCACTGATAGCCTGAGATTACAAACTAACAATTTCACATGGGCTTGCCTGTATGTCCTAATCAACTTGTTTGTTTGCAGATATAGGGGTGCAATGTGAAATGAATCCTGAGGTTGGGTAGAAAGGGTAGGTCTGACTGGTCAAAAAGTAAATTTTGTTTTGATGTGTATTGATTTTGAAATTTTCTCATAAATTGCTGAAGGGAGGTCACAAGTTTAGCATATTCATTGTCGAATGACGCTCTCCTTGCATTTTGTTTGAAACAATTTCACTCATTTTTGTCTACTGAAATGACTTGATGTAGTGACTATATATATTTCTTACCCAAACAGCCTGAACAGGGGCTATTTTCAGTCAATATGCTACGAAGCATTGAAAATTATAGGCTTGATGGGCAGGTCTTTTGTTTGGATGCAGAAATGGTAATCCGTGAATATCATAAACAAGGAAGATATTCTTATTGGAGATTTGCACGGCTTTTTAGATCCGCATTGTTTCAAAGAGGTTGGGTCATCTTTGAATGTTATCGATTATCTCTTCCAATGGAATCGTCGCGTGGGATCCGTGTTCATTTCCCACTCAACTCTCTTGACTTAACTACCTAAAGTGAACGCATGCAGCGTTTTTTTCCTTTCGATGGATAAGCATTGGATGTGGACAGGATGGCAGTAGCAGCTATACGCCAACAATATGATGCCCATGTTACCATTCTTTTTTAAAAGGAAAAATTAAGTATATTCTTGTATAATTATTAAACGTGAGCATGTGATGTAGTCAGCTAGTCTTTGCTGGCTTCCAGACTGACGTTCCCAATGACTTTTGTATTTAAATTTGTCTTTGCAAGGTATAAGATTCGAAGATCTCAATAGTTCCATAAGCTACGCATTCTTAAAAAAAAATAAAAAAATAAAAAAAATAAAAAAATCAAATGTTCCTCGTAGTTGTAGCTTTTAATCAGAAGCTTGATCTTTTTGCTCTCCCTAGCAGGAAGCCTGAAATTCTCAGTCTATGGTGGTTTAGATAGAAGTGGATGGAAGTTTCTAGGGAATACAGGTCCATGTGGGAGTGTGGGGGCATCATCCGAAATTCTGATGAATGTTGTTCTGGAAGGCTTCTCTTCCAACCATGGTTGGGGGACAAGTTTGAAGGCTGTGTTTGATGGTTTGAAGTGTGCGCCAGGCTAGATTTGAGCTGTTTTGAGCTATTGTCTAAAATATTGGAAATACTTTCTCCATTATTTTTTAGTATTTCAAATGCGTTAACGAGTGAAAGGGCATTAGAGAAAGGGGAATTCGGATACTTCAGACGTAAATAAGCCATTTTAGTTGGGACGTAATGAAGTTCTCACTTGGCAATTTTAGCTCTCCATTTTGAGTGCTGAGAATTGAAAGTGGTTTAATTGGCTCCAGATTTCTTTCTTTTCTTGGCTCAAGTTGTTTGTTCTGTGGTTTAGCTTACACGCTAAGTTAGCTATGGAATGAAATAGGTTTTGTTTTTTAAGAAAACAGGAAAAAGCTTAGAACAAAAGAAAAACTTGGATTTAGCAAACGGTGAGTCAAATTTGTGCGTTTGCATAGAGCTCTAAGCATCCCAAACCTTGAATCAAGGATATAAAATATCTGTGAATTGAAAGAGGGATGGTGGATCTTTTTCGATCTCTTGGACAGAGAATAACATGGATAGTCCATGTTGATCTTTTTCCAAAAGATGAGTCTGTGAGCCAATCACAAAGAAGTCCAGTTCCTATTTTGTCTTAAGTGGACACTTGAAGTCAAGCATTGTGCTTTGAGCCACAACCTTGGTTTCATAATCCATTATTGAGGAAAATATCTACAAGAATGAAACGAAAAGGGCGTGGAAGCTTATAAAATAGCATCAATCTTCCAGTCTTTTCCACCAGTTTCTAGTTTGCCTCTTGGTACTGGTAGGAAATAATACAAGGGAAACCATTAAGATGGGTTCCTCAGGAGAATTGGGTGACGATAGCCAACCAAGAAAATATTGGAGATGTAGCAAGCAGGATTTCTTCCCAGAGGAATCCTTTCAAAACTGGAACACATATCTGTCTGCACTATCACAAACACCTCTTCGGTTCAAGGACCGTCTCATAAGCAGATCAAATGATGGAGAGGAGATTGGAGAACTTCGCAAACAAAGCGAGAATGATATGAAACGTTGCCTGACCTGGTGGGATCTCACCTGGTTTGGGTTTGGTTCAGTCATTGGTGCGGGCATCTTTGTGCTCACTGGCAAAGAAGCGCATGATCATGCTGGACCAGCGATCGTTTTGTCCTATGTTGCTTCCGGTGTTTCAGCAATGCTCTCTGTCTTCTGCTACACAGAATTTGCAGTAGAAATCCCAGTTGCAGGAGGGTCATTTGCTTACTTAAGAATTGAATTGGGTGACTTTGCTGCGTTCATAACAGCTGGAAACATACTGCTTGAGAGCATTGTTGGAACTGCAGCAGTTGCCAGAGCATGGACTTCTTACTTAACATCTCTACTGAACGGCCAACGCAACTCATTGCGCATTCACACAAACCTCACAGATGGGTATAATCTCCTGGACCCAATAGCTGTAGTAGTCCTGGCAATTGCAGCAACAATTGCAATGATCAGCACGAGGAAAACTTCATACCTCAACTGGATAGCTTCTGCAGTTAACACTGTAGTAATCTTATTTGTGATAATTGCAGGATTTGCTCATGCCAAGACGTCAAATTTGACACCCTTCTTGCCATTTGGTGCAAAAGGAGTCTTTCAGGCTGCTGCAATTGTTTACTTTGCTTATGGCGGATTTGACAATATTGCCACCATGGCTGAAGAAACCAAAAACCCATCGAGAGATATACCATTAGGATTGCTTGGATCAATGTCCATTATCACCGTGATATATTGCTTGATGGCGCTTTCACTGGCTATGATGCAGAAATACACAGACATAGATCGAGATGCAGCATATTCTGTAGCTTTTGGGAGTGTGGGCATGAAATGGGCAAAGTATCTGGTAGCTCTTGGTGCCCTAAAGGGAATGACCACTGTTCTTCTTGTAGGGGCACTAGGACAAGCACGATATACTACTCATATTGCACGAGCTCACATGATTCCGCCATGGTTTGCTCTTGTCCACCCAAAGACAGGAACCCCCATAAATGCTACACTCTTGATTGCCATTTCAAGTGCCTGTATTGCTTTCTTTTCGAGCTTGGATGTCTTGGCAGGCCTGTTATCGGTGAGCACGCTCTTTATCTTTATGATGATGGCAGTTGCACTTCTGGTGAGGAGATACTATGTGAGGGAAATCACCTCACGAATTAACCTCCTGAAGCTAGTTATCCTCTTGCTGATCATTATTGCCTCCTCAATGGCAACTTCAGCCTACTGGGGACTAAAGCCCAATAGTTGGCTAGGATACACCATTACCGTTCCTCTTTGGTTATTGGGAACTGCAGGGATTTCATTTTTTGTGCCTCAACAGAGGACGCCAAAAGTTTGGGGGGTTCCACTTGTACCCTGGCTTCCATCCTTGTCAATTGCAACAAATATCTTTCTCATGGGATCTTTAGGTTCTCAGGCATTTATCAGATTTGGAGTCTGCAGCCTTGTAATGCTAGCATACTATATATTCTTTGGTCTCCATGCAACTTATGATATGGCCCACCAGCAACACAAAATGAAGTCCCTGGAAGTTGATGATGATAACATCAAAAAGAAGGCAGGACCTTGAAATCACTGTACTCCCTTTATCCTTTAGCCTCCCAATGCTTAATAAGATTTCCTTCCCAGTTGTGTTTCATATCCGGATTCTCGTTAGTGTCGGTTAATAGTAATCTGCAGTCTAGATAGTATTATTGTCAGATGTCAATGAAACAATGTTTAAACAAATATCTCTACGGATGGTAATGTACTAAGCTAATGTCGGAAAGTTTATTAGTAAGCTAATATTGGAAAGTTAATTACAGTATGAATTACCTGATGAAAAAGATGATAGACTGATAGTACAACAAGCCAAGATGAAGAAGTCCTATTGATACTTTGATGTGCCGTGAAATATCTTGCGCTCTCTTGATTTCCTTAGATTTGCTTTCACCATTTGGAGCCATCTATTTGAACTAGTCTGAATGCATATCCATTTTTTGTATCCAAATCCACAACAAAGATAGTCTAACATGAATATGACCAAGTTTTCTACCATGATATCAAATGGATTTCCATGGTGAGGCTCCTATTATTTAGGAAAATGCTAGGACCCTGTTGTGGGATCCCGTTTTCTCTTCCTGTTTGACGTGGGTCTCTAGGTGAGTCGGGGGGAAATGTGTTTCAGTCAATGTGAAGAAAAAAAATTAAAGAAGGCCAACGTGGAGGACTCATATCAAACGAGAAGAGAAAATGGGATCCCACGGCAAGGTCTAACATTTTTCTATTATTTAACCACTAGAAGGATCTGGACCGATTTACGAAGAGTCCATGAAGGATGACCGACGTCTCCACAACCAATCTTGAGGGTCTGTACCCTTGAGCATTATTTATCTATCTATCTATTTACTATAATTTTCAAATTATGATGATTTGTTTATATGAAGTCACATCATCAACTAGTTGACTATATTATTATTAAATGATCTTTAATGATATAAAGTCACATCATCCACTTCATTTTTTGTTATAATTAAATCAAAATTAAATAATATAAAGAAATTTCTATTATAATAAGCTTTTTAGAATACAATTTCCAGGCTTCAGTAATACTTTAGCAAAAGTAAATTGAACAACACTATCACCATAAATGGAAAAAAAGAAAAAGAAAAAGAAAAGCTTCTTTTACCCAAATAAGCTTCGACCTGCTGCAAGTCCAACAAGAACGATTAATAGCTGAAAGATTTCAGCTCTCTCATTCGAACATTTCAATACTAAACGCTGTTCTTCAACAGCAGAACCACCAATATACCATATGCACCAGAGATATGAAGCTGAAGAAACTCGAGCTGTTACTAGTATTATTCGCTATCTCAAGCAAACCTTACGCCATGACCTTTTGTATAGGATGCATGGGTATCTTAGAGTACGAAGGTTTCATTGATGCTATCAGCCTATCAATAAAACTTGCTTACTGAGAATAATAAAAAAAAGGTTTCATTGATGCTGATAGGTCTGCTATTGGGTACTACAACATTTTCTACATAGAAGAGAAGGAAACAAATTGTGGTATTGTGATCTAGTGCATACACTGTGTATAGGGTACCCACACCTTCTAGCGAGTTACTGGAATTACAACACTTTCTTCAAGAGATCGGCTTTTCTGCTCCAACTTCTATCCAACTATTTTGTAATAAATAATCCACTTTTCATATTACCTCAAATCCAGGATTTGATGAAAGAACTAAGCATATGGGGGTTGACTGCCACTTCATTAGACAGAAGATACTGAGTGGACATTCTTGACCCATAAGTTTGTACTAGTAGTTGTAATGCTTGCATACATTATATATTCAATGAATGTAAAGTAAAGAAGTATCTTTCTCAACATTTAATTACTTTTGGGAGCTAACTGAATGCCCGTCCAACTGTGTTGCAGAAAAATTGTTAACAAAGTTGCAAAAACCTTCATGCTTTAACTGTACAAAGTTATATGTACAGTTATGTACCAGAATACTTGTAGAAAATGGTATGTAAGGCCCCTAGGTTCGTCTTGCCACAGATCACAGTTTATGTGCGGTGGTTGCGGCAGTTTTGGCCAACAAATATCATAATCTGGTACCATTAGCTCCATCCATTGTATCAGTGCTTGGTGAGATGGATGTCTTGGGCTACAGTGAAGCAATGAGAAGTTGAACTGCAAAAGACTCCAGCCTGAAAAAACAATAAAAAATAAAAATAAAAATAAAATAAAAGAGGACAGAGCTTCACCATAGTTATAAGGAACTTTTTTGTTTCTAAGTATATTTTAAAAGAACTTAAGACTAGAACAGAGATGATTACTGACTAGAATTACATGCACTATACTCATCATGGATCCGCTGTGAACATGTAACTCTTTCCGATGAAGCCTTTGGCAAATCCAACTAATTTTTTATTCTCATAGTCTTGAAGTAGAAAAGAACTATATAGACATACACATATATATAGACAGACAGACAGACAGACAGACAAACACATATGTAAAGTGCTGGTAATCTAGCATGATTGCCACAGGAACTAACACAGAAAATAAAAAGAGATATTATGGCCTTTTCTCTGTGCTTGGATCCAGATGGTTTTCGCTAACAATGACAAGAAGAATTTAAGCTACTACTTTTGGTATGTTTAAAAAATTGACCGTACCCAAGAAAACAACAACCAAACTGAAATCTAGAAGAAACTGGGAAGTCTTAAGCCTATTATTTTATATTAATATCTTTTTGGCTCCTAGAGCGCTTCCCAACAATTACATGGAGGTATTACAAAAGGAGGTATAGTCCAAGATCTTCCCAACAACGGATGGTGCAGGCCGCTGTTGGTGGAGGTTTCTTATTTGGTTTCCAGGTGGGTAATGGCACTGTGGCTCAATTATAATCTCTCATATTTTATTTGCATATGATACTTTACTTTTCTGTGAAGCAGATATTAGTCAGATCCAAACTCTACGTGCACTGCTACTTTGCTTTGAAGCAGTGTCAAGAATCAAGGTGAATCTTGGTAAGTCTGAGATGATGCTGATGGGTGCGGTTTCAAACATATGCAATTTAGCAAGCTTTTTAGGTCAGGTGTCCTCTTTGCCATTAAAATATTTGGGTCTCCCGTTGGGAGCAACATTTAAGGCTAGAGCTATATGGGACGAGGTGGTGGAGAAAATAGAGAAAATATTGGTTGGTTGGAAATGGGTGTACTTATCGAAAGGAGCTCGTCTCACCCTTATTAAGAGTACCCTTACAAACTTCCCCACTTATTTTTTATCTCTGTTTCCTTTACCGGTAGGGGTGGGGAACAAGATTGAGAAACTTTTTAGGGCGGTTCTTATGGAGGGGTATGGGGGAGGAGAAGAAATTTCATCTAGTTAGATGGAAGACAGTTTGTGCTCCAGTCGTCCAGGGGGGTTGGGAGTGTGCGACTTAAGAATTTTCAATAAAGCTTTACTGGGAAATGATTATGGAGATACCACTTGGAGGGGGGGCTCATTGTGGAAGGAAATTATCGACGCTAGATATGTAGCTGCTTGGGGTGGTTGGTGCTCCAACGAAGTGAGAGGGGGGGTATAGTGTGGGTTTATGGAAGTTTATAAGGAGGGGGTGGTCATGTTTTGAAAAACATATTCGATTTGTAGTTGGAGAAGGCAATCAAATTAGTTTTTGGCGGGACGTGTGGTGTGGAGATCATGCATTGGAAAGAGTTTTTCTGGCTCTTTATCGTATTTCTGTTAATAGCGAGGCCTCAATGGCGGATATGCAGTTATTCTTTCATGGTTCTCATCAATGGAATATTCTTTTTAATAGGGATTTTCACGATTGGGAATTATCTATTGTTTCAGATTTTCTTAGCCTCCTATACTCCATCTCCTATGGCACAATGTGATCGTTTGAAGTTGAGGGCTAATAATCACAAGAAATGTACTGTTAAGGCATACTATAAAATTTTGTCAACACGATCATCCTCCGTTTCCTTCGAAGAACATTTGGAGGTCTCGTGTGCCTTCCAAAGTAGCCTTCTTTGTATGGAATGCCGCCCTTGCGAAGATCTTAACCACGGATAATATGAGGAAGAGGGGGTGTGTAGTAATGGATTGGTGTTATATGTATAAAAAAAATGGAGAATTCGTGGATCACCTCCTACTACACTGTGAGGTTACAAGGGAGTTGTGGGATGAGATTTTTCAAGGATTGATGTTGCTTGGGTTTTGCCTTCGAGAGTGGTGGATTTGTTAGGTTGTTGGAGGAAGATGCAAGGCTATCATCAAGTGGCAGTAGTGTGGAAGATGATCCCGCTATGTATCATGTGATGCATTTGGTCGAAAAGGAATGCGCGCTGCTATGAAGACTAGGAACGTTCTTTGAAAGAGTTGAAGAACTTTTTTCTCCACACTTTACTGCTTTGGTTTTCCGCGATTGTACTAAACAGGGACAATGTTCATGATTTCTTGTCTTTAATTCATCGCTCCTAAAATGTATTTAGGTGTTCTTATCTATACTTCATGTGTACATGGGCTATGCCTATTGCATTCAAATCAATAATATTTATCTCTTACTTATCAAAAAAAAAAAAAAATTGTTTTGTTTCAACTTTTTGTTTTTTGACTGTTTGTTTCTTTCCTCCTTTCATTATTTTATTGCTTTTAATTTATTTACCATAATCGCTTTTAGCATACTAATATCATGTCTACGGTTTCGTTAGAGAACACCACGTTTGTTATCCTAAGCCAAAGGCTAACAAACCCAAATTAATCAAGACGCCTTTTCAAGTAGTAATTATGAGGTAATTAGCATCTCATCTTAATTTAGTATTTGACTCTGTTTCTGAATTTTATTAAGCAAGGTATATTTTGGTTTGTTCAATTTTTTGGGGATTGCAATTGTAGTCATATTAGTTTATATTAATTTATCAGGCAGCATATGATGCCTTCAGCTTGAGCTGCTAGACATGATATTAAATACTAACTAATAAGTCAATATGAGTCATAGCCAATCTACAAACCAACCCCTAAGAATGCATGCAACTGGTAAGAAAACATATCCATCAGTAAGCCCATGGAGAGTTTATTTGATACCTCGAAGGTATTGTGTTAAGTCCCAGAAAATGTGAATGCATTGTAAGGGTACTAATTGCCATGTTAGGTATTTACAAGGTGTAATACATATTTTTAGAAATGATTCTAAGGAGTTCTAATTGTCTTTGAGATATTGCACATAGGTCCTGACAAGGACTTCAAGGATTTAAGCAGGGAGACCACCATCCAAATTGGATATGAGTTCCACATTGGGTGGATGGATTGTGAAGGAGTTGTAGAGGTGCTAAGTCTCACATTGGTTAGGGAATAGTTGGAATTGAATTTTATAAGCAATTCCACAAAGTCCCAATTGTCATATTGACTAATCCTTTTGAGATATCGCACAGATGCGGCTAGCACATTTCCCAGGTTATGACAGTTTTAAGGCATCAGTATCCCAAGTACCTTGGCCAACTACAACCTGTAGACAAGTTGAATAATTTTATGAATGCCCTTACAATGGCTCAACAGTTTTTAAAACTTATCTTTTCTATATGCCCTTACAATGTTTAATCCATTCACACCACCTATTCCCAAAACCACATCTTCTAAGCATATAGAAGAGAAAGTCCCAACACACATGGTTATAAGCCTTTTCCATGTCTAACTTGCAAAGGACCCCCGGGATGCCTTCTCTTAACCGGCTGTCCAAGCACTCATTTGCTATCAAAATTGAATCCAAAATTTGCTGGCCCCGAACGAAAGCATTTTGAGGTTTGGATATGAGATTGTCCATCACCAAGCTCATGCGATTAGCTAACACCTTAGAGATGATTTTATAAATCCCACCTACCAAACTAATAGGCCAGAAGTCTTTCAAATCATAGGCACCAGCTATCTTTGGGATAAGAGCAATGAAGGTAGCGTTTAGTAACTTCTCAAACCTATGGCTAGTATGAAGAGCAAGCATGAAAAATCTGCATCACTTCCTTCTTCACTATATCCCAACACTCTTGAAAGAAAGCCATAGAAAAACCATCCAGGCCCGGGGCTTTGTCTTTGCACATACCTTTCACCACAAGATGCACCTCCTCTTTATCAAACGGCCTCTCCAACCAACCTGCTACATCTGAATCCAGCTGGTCAAAAATTAAACCATCAAGTTTGGGGCGCCATTCGACTTTTTCAGCAAGGAGATCCTCATAATACTGCACTATATGGTCTTGGATTTCTGCAGGAGAATGCAACACATTTGAGCCGGAATGGAGGACTTCAATAGCGTTGTTGCGCTTGAAGAGTTGCCTATGTGAAGGGCGGGAATGTTCATGAGTGTTTAGTTTCTTTACAGCTTACTAGAATGTAATTAGGTGTCTCACTTTGTATACTTCTTGTGTACTTGGGCATTGCCTAGTTTCTTTCTATTCAATAAAGATTATTACTTATAAAAAAAAAAACTTATCTTTTCTATTACGAAAGACAATCTTCAGGCACCCTTGCTAGGACCTCAAAATAACAAGTTTCCCATATTCTTTTGAGCATAATCTATTCTCATATGTACTAGGCTTGGGCACTTTTGCAATATTTAATCAAATTGCAAAGAATAAGATCATTGTCGCATGTATTTTTATACTTATAAAAAAAAATTGTCGCATGTATTTTTGCAACATCTTTTAACATGGTTTGATGATCTGATTAAGGATCAAGAAGTTATTGTATTCAATAGTTTGAACGATGAGGCAGTAATAGAAAAATAAAACAAGAAGAAAAGAAGGGCATACTTAAGAAATTAGCAGTAGAGGCTGCTCCAACACTTGTCAATGTCAGCTTGAATTTTCTTAGGTTTGCAAAGCTCTTGAACAACTCTAGCCCAGGTCGAGGCTTTTGGAGGCAAAAACTTCTGCAACATGACTTCTACAATTTTGGAAGCACCTAAAATCCTCTGTCGCTTAAAAAGCCGAATAGCAAGTTCATCTAAGAACTCCTTCCCATCTTGAGGAGGGTGTACCTTTTCTCTTAAAGCTTGCAAAAAAATGTTGCATGTAACTAAGTCAGGATCACAACCTTGATCCATCATACTGTTTAAGAAATCAATCGCACGCGAAATGCTACTCTGCTTGCACAAAGCATTGAAAATGATGTTATAAGTAATCACATCTGGTTGAGATTCTGGTTCTTGACAAAACATTTCATTGAAAAGTTTCAAACCCTGCTCCACCAAACCAGCATTGCAAAGACCATGAATCATGGAACTGTAAGCCACAACATCAGGTTTAAATCCCTTTCCCAACATCTGCTTCCACACCATCAAAGCCTCCTTAAGTTTCCCATCCTCACATAAGCCATGAATAAGTACGCTGTAACAAACCTCGTTACGGATAAAATTATCATTTTCCATGTCTTTCCACACAAGAATAGCTTTATGGCTATCTCCTATCTGGAAGAAGCCCTTCATTATGGAGCTATAAGTGAAAGCGTTGGGCATGCAGCCCTCTTTCACCATCTCAGAGAGAGCTTCCTTTGCTTTATCCAACTTCCCTTCTCGGCACAGACCATCTATAAGAGCACTATAAACAACAGTATTTGGTTTGCATCCCCTTTCCACCATTTCCTTCCACAATTTCATTGCCTCTTCCATCTTTCCCTCCCTAAACAAACCGCTAATAAGAGCTGAGTAAGCATACTCATTTGCATGGTGACCTCTCTCCTCCATAGAAATCAGCATACGAGCCCCATCAACAGCTCTTCCTTGTTTTACAAGCCCATGGATGATTGTTCCATAAGTGATGTCATTAGGCACACATTTACTTGATACCATTCGATCCAGTAGACTCACTGCTTTCTCTAATTTTCCCTTGAGACACAAACCATGGATAAGGGTGTTATAAGTCACTTCATTAGGAACACATCCTTTTAGAAACATATTATCAACGAGCTTTGCAGCACGTGCCAAGTCACCCTTCTTGCACACTGCATTGATAAGCACATTAAATGTTGCAGTACTCGGGAAACACCCCTCAATTTGCATTTCATCCAACAGTGAAACCGCCTCATCAATCCTAATTTCCCTGCACAATCCATCCATCAATGTACTATATGTGAACACATCGGGAGTGCATTTTCTTAGCGGCATTTCTCTAAACATCTCAACCGCTCTATCAATCATTCCCAACTTACACAAAGCCTTAATAACCAAATTGAAGGTAAGCACATTTGGCAAAATATTCGAATCCCTGCTACCAGTGACACGCGAATAAAACTCTAATGCGTGAGAAAAACGACCTTCTTGTATAATAACATTAAGAACCGAATTAAACGATTTCACAGTCCTCCGACAATGAAACTCATAGACCATTCTATCAAACAATTGGACAGCTTTTTCAGGTAAATGCGCTTTCCCATAAGCTCTAAAAATGACAACAAAACATCTCTCCATAAACCGTCGGTTTTCGCGTTTCATTCGATCTAAAACCTTCTCTAACGACCTAAAATCACCCAAATCGGCATAGTTCGCAATGAGTGAATAGAAAGTAGAATCACCCGGTTTGTAGGAACCCAATTTATGACTTGACTTGAAGATTTCATCAGATATTGGGGGCTCAGTTTCACCAATGTTATCAAGTTCGGTTTCAGAGGTATTGTTCGATGGAATGATGAAAACAGAGAAGTGGGAATGAGAGTGAATTGGAGTAGGGAACTTACGTGGGACTGAAGAGAGGCCTAGCTTGAGAGCTTTCTTGATTGATTTGCTGAGGAGGTCTGTGTGAAATAAGGAGCATTTTGGCATGGGTATTACTGGATTGAAGCTGGTATATCAATGGAGCTTGATTTGGTTAATAGGAGTTTTCTCAGAGTTCTTAGACTTGAGAGATTTCTCGCCTTGAGGAAGAAAATAAGGAAGTTTTGATGGATTTTCAGAGAGTTCTGGCTTCTTACCTCGAGGAAGATTACAGTGAGAGAACGAGTCAAACAAATTTCTCTGCTGGCCAAGCGAGTTCAACTCACTATATATTTTATTTCATTTTTAGCTACATTAGTTTTTGTTTTTTTATATAAAACTGAGAGAGAAATGATGTTGTAACAGAAAGTGTTGTTATTCATTAATGAAAATTTATGTACAAGTGAACGAAATTTTCCTCTTATATACAGGAGCACATAGTTAGTTTATGTTTAAGTCTGTGTCTAAGGCAGTCATCCATTTATGTTTAAGTCGGTTACAACACTCTCTTGAATGACTACACATAAATAATATATCTAGTTAAAATCTTGTTAAGGAAAAATTAAGTGGAAAAAAAATCAATAGTGAAGGAAAAAGAGTACAGTATTCATGTGTACCGCCAAATGTTTTAGGATTGCCTCATTAAAACCTTACAAAAGAAAACACAATGGGATAAAACATTAGTGAAGGAAAAAGAGTACAATCAGCATAAGTCTTCAAGATATTTACTCATCCTGAAAAGTGCATGATGACAGGTCTTTAAATCTCCACATTCCAATGTTCTACACAATCTTCTTAAATGTTGCAGTTGGTAATACCTTAGTGAATAAATCTGTCAGATTATCACTTGACCGTATCTGCTTGACATCAATTTCACATTTCTCCTGAAGTTCATGGGTATAAAAGAATTTAGGTGAAATATGTTTAGTTCTATCACCTTTAATATATCATCCTCTATTTTGAATAATACAAGCAACATTATCTTCGTATAAAATTGTGGGGCTATCTTTAATCACAGGAATACTACACTTTTCTTGAATATGTTGACTCATTGATATTAACCAAATACATTCTCGACTTGCCTCATGAATTGTAATGATCTCTAAATAATTTGAAGATATGGCAGATAGTGTTTACTTGATAAATTTCTATGATATAGCAGAATTTTCATAAGTAAATACGTATCCAATTTAAGATCTATCTCTGTGTAGATCTGAAAGATAACCTGCATCTACATATCCAAATAATCGTGGACTTGATCTATGTTGATAAAATAATCAAATATCAACCGTACCTCGGAGGTAACGAATGACATATTTAATACTATTCCAATGTCTTCGAGTTAGTACAGAACTATATCTTGCAAGTAGATTAACTGAAAATGCAATATCAGACCAAATGCAATTTGCAAGATACATCAAGATTCCAATTGCACTGAGATAAGGTGCTTTAGGATCAAGAATTTCTTCATCGTTTTCACAAGATGAAATGGATCTTTCTGCATATCAAGTGATCGAACAACTATTGGAGTACTCAGGAGATGAGCTTTGTCCATATAAAAGTGTTTCAAAACTTTCTCTGTATAAGTTGACTGATGAATCAGAATTTCATTTTGCAAATATTCGAGCTGCAGGCCGAGAAAAAATTTCGTTTTGCCAAGATCTTTTATTTGAGATTCATTCCTTAAATATATAGCGATTATTGTGATCTCTTCAGGAGTTCAAACAAGATTTAGATCATTAACATAAACCGCAATAATAACAAATCTGGAGTTTGATTTCTTAATAAAAACACATGGGAATATTGGATTATTTTCAAATCATTTTTTCAATAGATATTCGCTAAGGCTTTTATACCACATGTGTTTGGGTTGCTTTAACTCATATAAAGATTTTTGAAGTTTGATAGAATACATATTTCTAGATGTACTCAGATAAGAAGTTTTAGGCATTTTATATTCTTCAGGGATTTTCATATAAATGTCATGATCCAATTATCTATATAAATATGCAGTGACCACATCCATCAACTGCATATCCAATCTTTTTGTAACTATCAAGCTAATAAAAAAAATATGAATATGATTGCATCCATAACATGAGAGTATGTTTTCTCATAATCAAACCCTGGTTTCTACAAGAAACCTTGTGCAACAAGTCGTGTTTTGTACCGCACAATTTCATTACTCTCATTACGCTTTCGTATAAATACTCATTTATATTCAACAGGCATTACACCCTTTGGCATTTTGTACAATAGGTCCAAAGACCTCTCGCTTTACTAGCGAGTTTAATTTAGTTTCAATAGCTGATTTTCATTTTAGTCAATCATTTCTATGTCGACATTCTTCGACAGTTCTTGACTCACTTTTTTCATTACTTCTAGTAATGTCAAGAGCCATCTTATATGAAAATATGTTGTCGACAACAGTTTTATTTTTATCCAAAATTTCTCTAGTACTCATGAAATGTATCGAAATCTCGTTATTTTCGAGTACCTGTCCCTCTTTAAGGGAAGACATTTCATGAAATACCTCTTCAAGATGCTCTTTTTCAAAAGATTTAGTATTTTCAAGAGCATCAATTGCTCTTGTGGTCTGTGTTGTGAGTATGGGCTCTTCAAGAATACTAAATTTATTTTATATTTTTCTTTTCTGAGGAATTTTATCCTTTGCACCAATAGGCCGTTCATGTTTCAGGCGTGTTTTAGACTCACCTATTGCTGTTTTGACAATTTGTCCTTTAGAGACTGCAATCCTTGTTGGAATATTAACAGCAGAAATATGTGATTTTACCATACCTTTAATGTCAGTAAATACATCCGATAATTGATTTGCAATACATTGCCAATGAATAATCTTTTGAATCTGTAGTTTACATTCATTTGTACGATGATCAAATCGGGAAAAAGTTTTATTTTTCCAAGTAATTTCTTGTCGTATTTCAGACACCTACTTTTTGTTACCTATGGTTGGAAAAATGAATTCGTTAAAATGATAATTCTCAAAACATGCCTTAAACATATGCCTGTAAGAAGCTCAAGGTATCTAATAATAGATGGAGAATCAAACCCAACATATATCTCAAGTCTACATTGAGGACCCATCTTTGTACGTTGTGGAGGTGCAATTGGAACATATATCGTACATCAAAACATACGAAGATGAGAAATATTTGGTTGTTAACCAAATGTAAGCTGTAATGGAGAATATTTGTGATATGCTGATGGTCTAATCCAAATCAATGATATTGTATGAAGTATAGTGTGTCCCCATGCATAAATAGGAAATTTGATTTCATAAGTAAAAGTCTAACGATTAGCTAAAACCTTTTGATTAATGATCCAGCTAAACTATTTTGAGTGTGTGTGTGGCAACTGAACATCTATTCCTATTGACATACAATAGTTATCAAAAGCTTGAAATGTAAATTTACTTGCATTATCCAATCAAATAGTTTTAATTGGATAGTTAAGAAATTGTGCTCGTAATTTAATTATTTGGGCAAGAAGGTTAGGAAATGTAACTTTTTTAGTGGAAAGTAGACAAACATGTGACCATCGACTTGATGCATTAATTAAAACCATAAAGTATCTAAATGATCCACTTGATGGTTGAATAAACCCACATATATATCCATGAATCTTTTGTAAAAATGACGGAGATTAAAAAATAACATTTGAAAGAGATGGTTTGATAATCAATTTACCTTGCGAACAAATAGAGCATGAATATTCATTGGGAAAGATAATTTTCTGATCCTTTAGTAGATGCCTATACGAATTATCAATTATTCGTCTCATCATTATTGATTCTAAATGTTCAAGGCAATCATGTCAAGTCATAAATACTTTGAGGTCAATGCACTTCTGGTGCATTACCACATGTAATTCAATTGTTCTCATTCTGTATAATACAATCCAGATGAGAGAGCATGCAATTTTTCTAATACAAGCTTCTGACTTGAAATTATTTTAATAATGAGAAAATGTTCTTTATTGCCTTCATTTGTGGTATCAATATGACAACCATTACGATATATATCCTTAAAACTCAATAAATTTCTTCTAGATCACGAAGAAAGTAGAGCATCATTAATACAAAATTTAGTGTTATTAAGCAACACAATATAAACTCTTCCGGAACCTTCAATTACCAGATATGGTATGGACGTAGGCTTTACTCAATGTTAGATTTTGAAAATATTTTTTATCCTTAAGAATTGTATAAGTTATAGCACTGTCAGCCAGACATACATCTTTATCATTCATCTTAGAGATAAAAAGTTCAATAGTAAGACTCATGATTCTACAAATTATATAAAACTTTCATTACTACAAAGCATTGCAAAATATTAAAAAGTTTTACTATAAGATAGAGAAAATACATTAATTAAAAGGAACACTTTTATCACCAATCAAATGATCAACTCTACCACTAGGATCCTCAAAGAAATCATAAACATTAAGGTGGGTAATATATCATTCATCTATATAAACTAAAGCATATGCTGGTTCAGCAAAATTTGTTTCAAACTTTTTTGTTTTATCTTTTATAGAAGTTTGGTATAAGTCAACCAAGTGCTTAGTTATACGACAGGTACGAGACCAATGTTCAATCATACGACATTTATGACATCTATCTTCGTCTTTCTTTGAAAATTTGTTCTAAGGGCCTTTACGCTTCTCTGAGTTGAACCACTTCTGATAGTACGGTATATATTTGTTATTATCCCTTTTGGTGTGGTCACTTCTGGGACCCCCACTTCTATAATTTTTTCTACCACCTCCACACTCTCGGTTTCTTTGAAAATATGCACTATTCGCTTTTGGGAATGGTGTAAATCCAGTACCATTCACTTTAGGGAGTGATATAGAACCAGTAGGACGTGACTAATGATTTCTTAACAAAAACTCATTATTTTGCTCAACCACTATAAGACAAGATATAAATTCAGAATATTTTTTAAACTTTCGCTCTTGATACTGTTGCTACAAGAACACATTCGCTCTCTAACATGTCATCATCAGTGACTTTTTTACTGCATAATCTCAATATTGAGCTGATTTTAAAGAGTGTAAAGTTAAACTCACTAATATTCTTGAAATCTTGCAACCTCAGGTGTAATCAATCATGACTTTTTGGGAGGATTATAGTTTTCTGGTTCTCATATCTCTCCCTTAAATCATTCCACAAAGTAAGAAGATCTTTCACCGTGAGATACTCAGTATTTAATTATTCATAAAAATGGTGGCCAAAGAAAATCTGCCTTAGCGCGGTCCTACCGGGACTCGTGATTTCTTTCTTTAATTATATCTCTCAGGTTTATAGCATCCAGATGGATTTTAGCATCAAAAATCTAAGATAAATAATTTTTTCCAGAAATGTCAAGAACAACGAATTTCAATTTTGTAAGATTTGACATTTTCTACATATATAAATCAAGAAAATAAGTATGTTTATTTTGTAAATAAGAAATACATTCACAAAATCATGAGAATAAACACAGAATTTTATTAAGTAATAATAAGTAATGTAACCTTTCATATTCATCTTGGGAATTACAAATAATATATTAAAAAACTTACTTGAAGCAGAAGACTACTAGCTTCAAAATTGGCAAAACCTTAGTGCTGATAACATGTTATAAAACTAAAAGAGAAATGATATTGTAAGAGAAAACGTTGTTATTCATTACTAAAAACTTATGTACAAGTGAACGAAATTTCCCTCATATATATAGGAGCACATAGTCGATTTATGTTTAAGGTGGTCATCCATTCATGTTTAAGATTACAACAGTTTTCCCTTTTTTCATTTAAATATTTTAAAATTCCTTGAACAGTAAGTCTAGGGACAGCAGGCATTGTGTCACGGCCACAGCCTCAGCTGACACGATATTATTAAAAAAAAACACGCGAAAGAGGGAAATGGATTTGAGGCACTTGTAGAGCGAAACCAATCACGACTAGGAGAGGGAAATGGCATTCATTTTTATAGGGAAATGGTCACCATTTTCAAAGGGAAATGGTCTTCATTTGAGGTCCGTGGTCGCCGTGAGAGGATGCTCTCTAGTCGGTTTAAATATTTTGGATTGACCGTATGGCTTTTGATGTTTGGAGGATTGGGTTCAGAAATTAGAAACCCACCTTAACAATGGCTTCCTCCAAACAATCCACAGCCGTGAAAATGACTAAAGTAACCAAACCCACTAATAGTCAACGATTCAACGGGTTGCTCTTTAGTAAAAGAAAGTTAAAAGGCATGTTCAACAATTAAGGTAGGAAAATTCGAACTCCAACTTATGGGAAGAACCAATCAATCAACGACAAAAGTTAGAACAAATTCTTGATCTTGCCATTCAGTTAGTTCTAAATTGGACTGAGATAGTTCACAAATCAACCTTCGGTGGAGGTGCTGGCTTCCCTGGGGAGCTTGGGGACAAGGCAAGCGGAAGGTATTGCGGAGTGGACGGGTTGAAGAGAGCTTAGTTGTCGTCAAAGCAACCTTGGAGAAAGAGGATGAGGGGACTTGGAGTCCGACGAGGGACGGAATTGGATGGACGTAGTGGCACTCAGAAACTTCTTGTCCTTGAGGAAGAAAACTTTGAAGCTTTACAAATTGCACGCACTAGATTGGATCTTTCAGTAGCGACCAAAGCTACCATTTTTGGTATCTTTGAAATGGAAAATCTTTCTCTAGAAGCTAGAAGTAGAAGATGGGTGACTTTGTGGTGAGGAGACAATGGTGGGTGAAGAGAATGATGAAGATGGTGGGTTTCGAAGTTGGGTAAAGAGATGAAGATGGGAAACCAGAGAGATGGTTTGTTTGGAAGTTTTGAAAACGAAGGCTAAGGGAAATCGAAGAGATGGTTTGCCGTTGAATGACTTCGTCTAGATTTAATGCCACATAAGAGCTGAGGCCACGACAGGGACGCAGGCCGGTTGTCCCTAGAGTTTTTCTAAAAAATAAAAGACACAAAAACTTACTTTATATTTTCAAACTTTATGTATGAAAATGTATAACTTGGGAATTTTGGGAAAAAAAAACATGAAAATGAAAGTTTTCTCCGATAGTTAAAAGAGAAATTATACTTGTAGTTGTGAGTGTGTAAGCGTCACACAATTATTTTAAAAAAGTGAATAAATATAATATTCACATAAAAAGAAAAACAATATTTCGAAAGAAATTCGAACACACAAGAAGAATACAAAAATAATAAATACCTTAAATCATGATTTATTTAAAATCATCAAAATATATTTTATAGAATTTATTCGCCCTAGTTATTCTCATTAATCTTTATAAATGGAACATACAGGTTTATTATTATAAGGTCGCGTTAAACACTTCATCGTCACTATTTATAATTATGTCAACAAAATCCTATTAAGAAATACAATAATTGATTTACGACATCTAAAGATACAATCTTTCATAAGTGACTATCCTTCGTATCAGAATAAATGTTTACATTTGAGTGTGTGCTGTGTCAAGGCTATTTATATTAAAGACATGAATTTTATTTACTATTTTATTACATGTTTTATGGATTTATTAGTTTAGTAACAAGGCGAGGAAAACTCAAAGTTCTAGGTTTAGCTCATAGTCTTATTGAATAATTTTATATACAGTCTTATGAGTTTTCTATTAAAAAATAAATTTTTAATGTAAATCTCAAATTTACTCATGTTGACATCTTTTGCAAGCATCAAAACCTACTGCAACAATTGGATGGCTGTGTATAGGTGACTTCAATGAAATTCTAAATTATGGAGAGAAAAGTGGAGGACCTTTGAGACCTTATAAGCAAATGAAGGTATTTAGAGAAGCAACTGATAATTGTGGTCTTAATGATATGGGGTACTCAGAAAATAAATTTACTTGGACTAATGGCATGCACATGGAAGCTTTTACAAAAGAGAGGCTCGATAAGGTCTTTTGTAATGAAGTATGATCAGACTTGTATACAGACTCGAGAGTCAATATCCTCCCTTCCCTTAATTCAGATCATAGTCCCATTTGGATCACTATAGACTAGCTACAACTCTATTAACAGAAATATCAAGCCATTTAGATTTGAAGCTAGCTGGTCACTTAATGAAAATTGTTACAAAACAATGGAAGAGGCATGGAAGACACCAAGTTTGACAAACAACAACATGAGCTTCACTTCAGAGTGTCTAAAGCACTATCAATAGAAGCTTATTCAGTGGAGCAAGAAGACTCTTGGCAATTCTAAAAGAGTGGTCAAGGAACAGATGGAACATCTCTCTAAGCTTCAGGAAAGAAATATAAGACATTTAAATGAGGAGATAAAATAAGTGCAAAGGGGGCTGGACAAAATTCTAGCAACTGAAAACATCAAGATGGAAGCAAAGGGCCACAGGGCTAAGTATTTCTACCAGGTCGCATCACAAAGGAAAAAAAACCAATATGATCAATAAGTTGTTTGACAGTAATGATCAAGTGGTAAACTCGAGAGAAGGAATATGTGACTTATTTCAAACTAATTTTACTGGTCTTTTCTCCTCTTCTAATCTCAGTCACCCCACAGAATGTATTTCTTCTTTAAAGACTCGAGTGATAGATTCAAACAATGAGATGCTAACCAAACCATACTGCCAATAGGAAGTTGAAAAAGCTCTTTTCCACATGAATGGTCTAAGCTCTCCAGGACTAGATGGTTTCCTAGCAATGTTCTACCAAAAACACTGGCCAATAGTGGTACCCCAAGTATGTGCAGCTATCTTGAATGTTTTAAACTCAAAGGGCAGCATGGGGGATATGAGCAGCACCTACATTGCACTTATCCCAAAGAAGAAGGCTCCAACAAGAGTGATAGAGTTTAGACCTATTTTTCTATGTAATGTACTCTATAAACTTATCTTAAAAGTCATAGCAAATAGACTAAAAAAGGTGCTTCCTGGTATCATATCTGCTTCCCAATCAGCCTTTGTAACTAACAGACTCATATCTGATGATATAATTGTAGCTTTTGAGGCATTGTATACCATGAAATGTAAGTTGGCAGGTAAAGAGGATTATATGGCCTTATAGCTAGACATGTACAAAACTTATGATAGAGTGGAACTAGACATGAGCAAAGCTTATGATAGAGTGAAATGGAGCTTTCTGAGACCAGTCCTTCACAAGTTGGGGTTTTGCAACAAGAGTTTTGCTATATACAAGCACAGTCGCGTACTAATCTGCGTACCAATACTGATTATTTCATACTTAAAATTTAAATTAGCACTGTTTTCAATAAAATCTACTTTTTAACCAATCACAATAAATTAGTACACATATTAGTACACAATTATGCTTGCAACTATATTTTTCCTTGCAACAAATGGGTGGATTTGGTGATGCAATGTATTGAAACTGTTACTTATTCCCTCCTAGTGAGTGGTGAACCTCAAATAGCTTTCTCCCCTACTCGAGGCATAAGGCAAGATGACCCTTTATCACCTTACCTTTTCATATTGTGTGCTGAAGCCTTGAGTAATCTATTAAGCAATGTAGAGGAAAAGAAGCTCATACATGGGATGCCAGATGCTCGAGGACAATTGAGGGTCTCTCACCTATTCTTTGCAGATGATAGCCTTTTGTTCTGCAAGGCTAATGCAGAAGAGTGGGGTAGGATGATAAGCTTACTAAGGGTCTATGAAATGGCTCTAGCCAAAGACTAAACATTGAGAAGACTTCAATTATTTTCAATAAGAACACTGGCAGACCTACACAGAATTACATCCTATCTATAGCAGGAATGAGGACAGCCATGCCTTATGAAAAGTACCTAGGGCTACCACTATGGTGGGTTGAGACAGATTCAAAACCTTCAAGAGTAAATTGGACAACTTAAGAATAAATCTTAGTAATGAAAGAGTTAAAACTCTCATTCAGGTAGGAAAAGAAATTTATCTGAAAGCAGGAATACAAGCTCTTCCAACCTACACAATGAGTGTTTTCAAATTGCCTCTTCACCTTATTAAATCAATAAATAGTGCCATTCAAAATTACTGGTAGGATCAGCAAGAGAAAGAGAACAAAATTCATTAGATTTCATGGAAAAGAATGGGGCAAGCCAAAGCTGATGGGGGCTTGGGGTTTAGGGACCTTGAATGGTATAACAAATCAATGTTGTCCAAACAATGTTGGAGATTAATTCAAGACTTTACATCCCTAGCTGATAGAGTTTTAAAAGCCAATTACTTCCCTAACTCGAATTTCCAAAGAGTCAAAGTGGGATCCAAGCTTTAATTTGTGTGGAGAAGTCTTCTTGCTGCAAGACAAGCTGTAGAGGCAAGTTCTTTTTGGAGGCTAGGCACAAGTGATCAGATTCACATATGGAAAGACAAGTGGATAATCAAGTTTAGCTCTACAAAGGTCACAAGTCTAGTGAAGGTGCTTGACGGTAATGCTACTGTTGCAGAACTTATTGACCCTACTACGAAGAGGTGGAAAACAATTTTAGTGAAATACATTTTTTTAAGAAGAGGAAGCCTCTTTGATCCTGAAAACACCTATTAGCACAATGAACTCAATGGACAGTATCATCTGGCATGGCACAAAAGATGGTTCCTTTTCAATAAGGAGTGCACACGATATGGAGAAAACAAAGGAAATAACAGTAAAAGGCCAAGCCTCAACCAGCAACAGTTTCAAAGAAGTTTGGCACAAGATAGGGTAGCTTCATGTTACCCCAAGTGATAAAATGTTAATATGGAGAGCTTGTCAAGAGGCTCTCCCCACTTAGTTCAATCTGTTTAAAAAGAAGGCAGTGAGTGATCCACTATGCCCAATATATAGAAAAGAGGAAGAAAGTACCCTTCATGTTTTGTTAAACTGCAAGGTAGCAAGGGATGTTTGGGGCCAGTGTTCTAAGAAACTATAGAAATGCACAATCTCTCAACTACCTATGCTAGTTTTCTTCGAGGCCTTGATTAAAACTCTAAATGCAGCAGAACTACAAGAATTTGTTGTAGTTGCAAAGCAACTGTGGTTGAGAAGAAACTCTTCATTTTCAACAAAGATTTCCTCTCTCCTAAAGTTTTTCTCAGAGAAACAAGATTGAGACTGGACATGATGTTTGAAGGAGAACAATTCTCTCAAAACCATAGCAGAGGTAATCAGATTTGCACCTCAGTAGATGTTTGGTAGGCCCTTCCCTCGAGTTGGTTTAAAGTCAATTGGGATGAGGCAATGGATCTAGCTAAGGGACTGATTGGCATAGGAGTAGTCATAAAGAACTGCAAGGCCCAGAGCATAGCCACCATGAGGCAAAAGAAAATGTTTTTTCTTGCCCCCTACTAGCTAAATCTTATGGTGCTTTAGTAGCTGCTCAATTTGCCTTGGATTTGGAATTGCCACAAATTGTTATTGAGGGAGACTCTTTGCAGGTAACAAAGGCCTTACAAGAAGAAAATGAAGCTTGGCGTAGTTCTCGCATGTTCTCATGTAAAACTCGATCATGTCTCAAATTTTTTGCAAAGTGGCTTGTTTATCATGTTAGGAGAAATGACAACACCATAGCCCACTTGCTTGCAAAAGATGCTCTTACCATTTCCGATTTTATTGTAATTATGGAGGAACTTCCTCGTTGTATCTAATCCTTTGTTTAATGAAATGGTCCAAGGGTATTTCCTTTCAAAAAAATAAAAAGAAAAATAATATACAAAACTTGCATACTTTAAGATTGTAAATATCATTTCATTTTCATTAGGATGGAAGTAACCTTTCAACTGCGAATGAAAGAAGTGAAAAGCAAAACAAGAAACAAAAACTCTATATGCAATCACTTTTGTGTACTTCTTACGCACTCTATATTACATGGAAGAAAATTTAAATACAACCAAACCTTGAATATTAAATGGAAGAAAAATTGTTTCAATAAAATTTTGAAAAATACAAAAGAATGGCTAAAATAGAAAGATGAATCTTTAATAAAAGTTTGGCTAAACAATTGTTGTGCCGAATGTGAATGTTTTTAATATAATGCTAAAATTTGTTAAGCCTAATTTGAATGCTCTTGCTACAACAAGATAGATCTACCCTCTATGTTTCTAGCCATTATCGTGAGTGTGGGCATCTTATGCCCTGAATTTAGCTAGTGATTATGTAATCAAGATATGGTTCAAGAACTTAGTCTATTTAAGGGTTGAAATCATACAGAGACTACAAGAAGTATAAATGAATGGGTGAAATAAAATTCGAAACGCCAAAGTGCTCACAAAAAACAGGTACTAACGGCCTTGTTATTCTAGAGATTGGTTGGTTCCAACAATAATAGAGGATTTCAATTCTTTTTACGTTTGGCAGCTTGCTTTCCTTGCCCCTTCTTGGGTGGTCCCTTCCCACGACGCTTCAACATTTCTAACTTGGATAAACGCCTGGGACAAAGCACAACATACGCTTAACGTTAGACTGTTTTCCAAAATGTCAACTAATAAATTCCTCATAGCTACAAAAAATTCCAACTCCTTATTGTACAAATCATCAAACTCCACAAAAACAATCTGGAGAAATTCTTCTACAAGTAGAATGTAGTTGTTTGGGCTATATATTTTGTAAACAGTATCACATTAGAAACACAAGTAATTTCCCTACTATTTACAGCAAAAGAAAAGAACCGTCTTAAGAGATTTTCTAAAAATGTTCAAGGTAGATGGATATTTCAAGAAATTATTCAAAGTAAAGGTTGCAGCCCTGATGGAAGCTTCAAGAAATAACACAACCCTTTTAGTTGGTCTAGTGTCTAGTGTAAGGTGCTTATCCAGAGAGTGGAAATAAGTTAATACTAAAAGCTGGAGGCACTGAAGGAAGGGTGAGCGAGAGAGTACAGACTACAGATGCAAGAACGACTATGAATGTGCTGGGCTTGAGTTTGTGCTGCGGCAACCAGTAAATGATATTGAATCTCAACTCCATGGAGAAAAAAAAAAAATTAGAGAAGCTAGCTAATAATGATATGAAACATAAAGATGGAATAATTTCTGCAAGAATGAAAAGAGTCGTGCTGAAGCTCTGAATGCTGGTGAGGCACCGTCGAAGATTTTCGCGGGGGGGGGGGGGGAGGGGATGAAAAGGAAAGTAGAGGAGGAATATGACAATATTAGCATGTAGCGAAAAATCCCAGATGGGACAGCCATGTTGCTTAGCTGATCTATCAGAGTGGCTTGATAAGAAAACTGCTTTCTTGGTAAGAAAGGGACTTAACATTAAAAACTACAAGAAATAAATTGAGAGAGACATTGAAAATGAGAGGCATTTTACATATTAACAAAAGAAAATGACAAATAGGAAAAATATATAGACTGTTATGAACAAGATGTTCTTAGTACGATTCTTCAAACATATGCTTCAGATTACAACGATGTATCTAGTGAATAGCAAATTACTGATAAATTAAGCATGACAGTCCGGTAATTCCTTTAGGCATGGCAGACGGAATCAACAATCAAACCGCAGATTAATATGGGCCAAATCCATCAACCAGCCAACTTTTAGTCATAAGCTGTAAACCCAAACCCTCTTCACCATTCAACTCCAAAATCAGAGACCTTTCCATAACTTATCAACAACCTATTACCAGATATGCTGCTACTGATAATTCCAATCATAAAAATTCAAAACGAGCTACACTCCCAATTAGGCTGGTCTAATTCTGCCCCTCATATAATATGAAATTACATCTACTAAACCCTATTCTCCCTTCTTTTCTCTTCTTGACTGTAACTTTAAAGTTGACAATATGTGCTAAGTTAATGAAATTACAATTTTTGGATATGAACATTGCTAAACAAACTATGCTTTTGTGTAAGAACATGGTGAGTCTATTCATAATTCGGTTCAAAGCAATATGTTTTCTTCAAGGCTTTATTTTAAAGTTACAAGAATATATCTGGTCTCCCTAGATTTTAAGATCTCGGCTCTACCCTCACACTGAGCTCAAACTCAAATAATGTCAAGGTGGAGGGTGAAAGTGTTGCTAAGAACCCATTGGATATGTGTGTATAACTTACCAGTAAGAAAATAATGATAATAATACTCAAAGCTGTAGAGTTGAAATTGACAGTCAAAAAGATTTCTTCAAATAAACTTCTAATATCAAGCTAACATATGCTAAAACATTCCATTACAACTCCTTATAAATAGAAAAAAAAAAAAAAAAAAAAGTCTGCATTTAGGCATTTCGATATCTCAGACAAGTTGCTGTACAACATCTAGTCATATAAATAGTAGTTCATTGCAGATGCTGTGAAACATTAAACATGGCAGAGAAGGCCTAATCAGAAGTATTCTGTTACATGGTTCAACTTAAGTGTGAGGAATAGGTTGAAGACTATATAGGTTTCTCGCTTAGCATAATTATATAAAATCACAGGTACTTTTTTCTTCACAAATTCATTAAAAACATGGTAATAGCCTACCATAGACCTACTTGTTAAAAGAACATCAGGGAACCATACTTAGCATTACTCCCAACGTCGCCTGAATTGCTTAACTACCATGCACCAATAAGATGCCATTTGTCTGTATAAACAGGCAACCATAAAGGACATTTGCATTTGTTGACCGCTCTATCCACACTAATAAAGACACGAAACTGCTCTTAGATCATTCTGTAACACACTTTTTCTCATCAATACAATGAGGAAGCTCACGATCTCGTACAACTTGGCTTCAGTACAAGTTCTAGGACGAAGAAAGTAGTTGAGAAACCTAAGTAAATATTTGCTTGGAGAGAGAGAGAGAGAGAGAGAGAGATTACTCTTGTTCTCGTCGAGCCATGATAAGAGGATCGTCCTTCATGATATCATGTGGGTACCATTCAGCAACCTTGTCACCGATGAGTTTCTTGCGTAACAGCTTGTGGGGTGATCTCTGGCCTGTTGGGTTAAGTATGTGGCCGAATATCCTTGCTCTTGCTTCGTTCACTCCACTTGTCACAGCCTTAGCCAGAATGCTCTTTAGGCCACCAGTAGCCATCTTCAATTCGCCTTTAAGTCAAAAAATAAACCTTTTTGTCAGATTTTGAGTTGATGGTACAAATATATGGAATAATGTTTTGCAATACAGAAATCTATGCAGGATTGGTACAAACCCAATTTCAAGTTAATATTACTTGTGTATTTTCGCGCTATTAAAAGAGGACCAAGCATCATGCAAAGACCGCTGGTGACCCAGAAGTGATGCCTATATATATATATATATCCAGTAAACAGAATTGTATTGATAATAGGAATGGGCAAGTGCCCAAATACACGAGTCACAGGATATATACAAGAGCATCAACTACGCATCTAAATATTGAGACTTTACCATGACCCAATACCCAATTTAGACATTTTACAGAAAGTGTGAGTAAACTGAACAAACAATAGTTGACTAAGGATACTTGCATTGGCTTGTGTAAAATTCTAGCTAAATTTTAGCTAAAGATGGCATCTTGGCTATTTTACATAATCTATTTGCTATGCACCCCACATTGGATTATCTAAAAGTTTGGCCAAACTATTAAAATAATTCTTTTTAATCTTTTTTTATTTTACACGCAAGGATGCCACTACTGCAGCCTGGTGAACACACACAAGCAATACAAAGATGGATGCTTTGTTTTGCCTTTGTTTTCATTTTGTTTAAATAATAATTATACACAAAGCACCAAAGCTAGTGTATAAAAATTGTTGAAGATCTTTCACTCTCCTCTACTTTGATTTCAACTAGAATTCAGGTTTCAAGTCCCTCTCCTGTCCCTCAAAGATAGAGATCTATCCAACAATCTTCCCATTAAACAGTTCTTGCCGATTCTATATTTCCCATAATCATGCCAAAATGGTATCTTTTAGTATGGATTCGACTCTCAATTTTAATTACTTCTTTAGAATCTCTATGCTGGGAATTAGGCTCTAGCCTCCCATAAGAACAAGGCGGCAACAGAACTAGTATAAGACTAATGGCTAATGAGTTTGAGAAGGCTTATCGGGGGAAAAAAAAATCATTAGTACAATGTAAAACCATTATGTGGCTTTGGAGATATAATATGGAACCAAAAGCCCTTTGGAAACAGGTGGTTGATTGCAAACACGGCAGCTTATTGGGGGTGTTGGTGTTCTAGAGAGGGGCATGGGACATATGATGAGGGGGTTTGGAAGCACATAACACAAGTGGGGGGTGTTCTCTCGCCATGCTAAACTTGTGGTGGGGGAGGGCACTCGTATAAAATTTTGAAGGGGCATTTGCTGTGGGGAGGAGGCTCTAAATGACTCTTTTCCATCCATTTTTCGAGTGGCATATGACCAAGAGCTTCAGTGGCGGATCTCATGATTTGTTCAAGGGACCAAGTCCAATGGAATGTCACATTTAGTAGAGTAGCCCAAGATTGGAAAGTAGACAATTTTGAGGCTTTTTTCAGCCTTGAGTATTCCGTGAGACTGAAGGGTTTGCGAGCCGATAAGCTATGGTGGAAACCTGCAGGTAAGGGTACCTTCTTGGTTCGCTCTTTCTATAAGTCCCTTACACTTCTGTCAGATTCTCACTTCCCATGGAGAAGATTGTGGAGGAACAAAGCGCCCCCCAAAGCACTTTTCTTCACTTGGACAGAAGCCTTGGGAAAGATCTTGACAACTGATAATCTGCGAAAGCGCCAAGTAATTATTTCAGACTGGTGTTGTATGTGCAAGAAAGCTAGCGAAATAGTGGATCATCTCCAGCTATATTGTGAGACAGCTAGAGCCCTGTGGAGCAAAGTGTTCAGTCGAATAGAATTAAACTGGGTGATGCCTGCTACAGTGGTTGAGCTACTAGCCAGCTAGACTATTCTGGGGGGTGCTCTACAAATCAAAGCAATGTGGAAAATGGTCCCCATTTGCATTATGTAGTGCATATGGCAAGAATGTAATGAGAGGACATTTGAAGATAAGGAGTGGTCTTTAGAGGAGCTTCGATCTTTATTTTTCTGTACTTCATTCCTTTGGGCTATAGCTGTAGACTTTAATGGCGTAAATTTGCATGATTTTCTTGTTCCAATATTACAAACTAGATAGGTTTTATCTCTTGCATACCATCTTGTGTGCTTGGGCTTTGCCTATTCTTATTAATACTACCGTTTCCTTATCAAAAAAACCATTATGTCATAGACCAATATGGCACCAAACACAAGCAATAAAAAAAAAATCAGATACCCATGAAATGGGGTTTTATGGCTTCATTTCAATTTACCCAAACTATATCAATAAAATATCTTCTTACTTATCATAAAAAAATTTACCCAAACTATATGCACTGGCAGCAAACTTCATTTTTAACCACTAATATGCAAAGTTTTAAAAAAACTCAAACTAAAATGCAAATTGCAAAAATGGCAAACATAAAGGCAAAAATGATAACTTCAAGCTAACTGCAGCCATAACCCAAAGTCTGTGCAAAAATGCTGCACTGGCAGTAAACTTCAGGCTAACTTCAAGCTAAGTAATTGCACTGGAAAATAGGCCCAGCACAGCATTCCTATGAGAATATGCTAAAACTAATAATTGTTCTACATTTCTAGACCATCCATCAAGCATTGATATGAGAATTTGCTACAACTAATAATGGAGCCATTTTCAATTAATTTTCTGATTTAACAAGTTTCTTTTAAACAAATGTCTCTTAAACTAATAATCGGTGTGATATTCACCGAGAGAGGAGGACCAACTGCGACAGTGGTTCTCGGTGGCTGGAATTGGATGGTGGCAATTTCTGTGGCTGCCGAGAGGTGTTCCGACTTCCTCTGTGGTGGTTGATGGTGGTAGAATGAAATACTTAGTGTTATTTGATTATTCACGGCAAAAGGAGGGGAAAAACGGTGCAGGAGAGAAGGGGCTTACCAACGGTGTCCTCTGATATTTCCGGCAGGGTGGCTTCTGGTTTGCTGAAGGAATGCTACGGTGGCTATTGTTTTCAATGTGGGGAGACTTGCTGAATGCTGTGAGAATGGGTTGCAGCTCATAATGGGAAGGTTTTGGACGCAAGGGTGCTGCTGGTTTGATGGAGGAATATCGTGGGGAACAAGAGTATATATGTGTGAGGGTTTTTGATGTGTGAATTGGTTTCCAATTAGAAAGGTTTTTCCAACTAGGAAGCTTTTCAATCTAGGAAACCAAACAGAGGAATATCTGGGTGTATAGAGAGTGGAAGAATCCCACTGAATTAAAACTACCTCAACATAAAAACAGATTTTCTAAAAATACTAGAAATGAAAATATTAAAATAAAAAATAATAATACTTTTTTTTTTTATAAGTAATATTAAATTTTATTAATGTAGAGAAGGTGTCAGCTAGGTACACTGGGAGTATACAAAATAAAAAATAATAATACTAATTATTATAAAAATAATAATAACTCTAGACCCTAATTTAGGACCTCTATGTTACACCAAACTATAACAAATCCAACAAAGAACGAATAATTGAAAGAGATAAGCAATCAATTGGTAAATAGGTGAATGCAAAAAACCAGTACCGAGCTATGTTCTTTGAATCAATCAGGCTGTACCGATTCACTGTGGAAGCAGGGTCTGAGACTCAGAGAGAGAGAGAGGAAATACAATAACTATATCAAAAATACACCCCACGAATAAATCACATACTTCATTGGAAGAGGATTATTACTAGGATACAAGTGTGGCAGCTTCGTGGCAGCTTCTACATACAAAGGGAGCCACTTACCTTTCAATTAAAAGCTAAGCAGCATTCGGAGAAAAATCAAAAGCAGTCCCCAATGGATTATGAAGATGTTTTGTCAGGGTCTCATTTATAGAATTAACTTTGGATTTTTTCATGATATCTACTTTCCTTTTTTGTCCAAATATTATAGGTTAATAAACGTTTTGATGCAACTGGATAATGGCATTGCTTCAGATTGTGGAGCTAGGAGTTCATATGCAGGTTTGCAAGATGGAAATCATACATTTGAAGTTTGCACTGATGGTTCTCGAGGAGTTGGCTGTGTTAACTATTATTGGACTGTTGGTTAATGATCATGAAAGAAGCCTTTTGCTAACTCAAACACAAAAATCAGAGACCAAATTGCAAAATAATGATAATGAAAGAATCTAAGCATACAAATTCTGGTAGTGTAAGGAATGGACAGAATGGATGACACTGGCCTGCATGCAACAGATATGAATTACACCACTTCATGTCATTTTTTACATTTTCTCTGTAAACATCCCAAAAAAGTTTTGACACACTTGTGTATGTAAAGGTAATCTCATGCATATATAGATCATATCAATTCCGTTCCCTTCATCGTTTTTCTAATTGCTATTACTTTTCTTCAGATCACCTCTCAACTTTAACTAACGGCTTCTTGCATGCAAGTCCTCAATATCAGCCCAATTATGTCATTGTGGAAATGTATTACTGTGATATATTTTCTCTCCATGTGCTGACTGGTTCAACATGACAAATCGACTTCCACAAGTTTTATAAACAAAAGTCAGCTTATTTTTATGTTTAATTTATGTTTCCTTGCCCTCAATTATATGGGAACTTTCTTTTTCTTTTTCTTTTTTCCTGAAAATGGGTTTGACAAGACTGATGTACTCACTTTCTTATCAAATCAAGATTCCATTTTACAAAGATAATGAACAGGCAAAATTCAGAGAGCCTTCTCCCAAATGAACTTGCAAATTTTGGACAAACACAATGTCCTTTTAGCTCAGTAATTCCATCAAACAGCTGATGGGCACAAAAAACATTTTTTTTTTTATAAGTAAACGGTAGTATTAATAAGTAGGCATAGCCCCAGTACACAAGATGGTATACAAGAGATAAAGACCTATTTAGGTCGCTATAAAAGTCGCAAGAAAATCATGTACATTCACCCCATTAAAGTATATAGCTAAGGACCACAGAAGTAAAGTACTAAAAAATAAAGAACGGAGCACCTCTAGTGTCCGCTCCTTATCTTCAAAAGTTCTCGCATTGCGCTCTTGCCAAATACACCACATAATGCAAATAGGGATCATTTTCCACACTGATTTGATATGTGAATCGCCACCTGACATCGCCCAACTGGCCACAACTTCCACCACTGAATTCGGCATCACCCAACTTAACCCTATATGACCCAAAACTTCATACCACAAGGCTTTGGCTGTCTCACAATGTAGTAAGAGATGATTCACTGACTCTCCATCTTTCTTACACATACAACACCAATCAATAATAATTACCCGACGTTTTCTTAGATTATCCGTGGTCAAAATCTTACCCAGAGCTGCTGTCCAAGTGAAAAAGAGGGTTTTGGGAGGCGCCTTATTCCTCCACAATCTTCTCCATGGGAAAGGAGAGTTTGTATTAATTGTGCGGGACTTGTAATAAGAGCGAACCGAGAAGATACCCTTACCCGCAGGTTTCTACCACAGCTTATCTTCAATCAATCCATTCAGCTTTGTAGAGTACACTAGGCTGAAAAAAGCTGCAAAACTATCTTCTTCCCAATCCTGTGCAGCTCTACTAAAAGTAACATTCCAAAGGATTTGGTCCCCTGAACGAACCAAAAGATCAGCCACCGAAACTTCTTGATCACAAGCCACACGGAAAACAGATGGAAAAGAATCCTTCAGTGCCTCCTCCCCACACCAACTATCCCTCCAAAATTTTATGCGCATGCCCTCGCCCACCAAAAGTTTAGTATGGTTGGCAAAAACCCCCGACTCTCTACGTATATGCTTCCACATCCCCACACCACACGACCCATACCCCTCTCTAGTGCACCATCCTCCCCATGAGCTACCATATTTGCTGTCAATGATTGATTTCCATAAAGCATCTGGTTCCATATTGTATCTCCATAACCATTTTTCAAGGAGTGCCCGATTAAAAGTTCTCAAGTTCTTTATCCCCAACCCACCAGAATAAATTGGTCTGCATACCTTATCCCAACTGATTAGGTGATACTTAAATTCTTCCCCCATCCCCCTCCACAGGAAATCCCGGTACAGTTTTTCGATCCAGGCCACCACAGAAGCTGGAATAGGGAATAGCGACAGAAAATAAGTAAGTAAGTTAGAAAGTGTATTCTTGATCAGAATCACACGACCTCCTTTCGACAAATACAATCTCTTCCACCCAGCCAACCTTCGCTCTATTTTCTCAATGATTGTGTCCCAGATAGCTACGGCTCGTGAAGCAGCTCCTAACGGTAATCCCAGATAAGTCATAGGTAAGGCAGCTACCTTGCACCCCAGGGTGCTCGCTAACTGTCGAGTATTACTGACATTCCCAATTGGAACTAACTCTGATTTATCAAAGTTCACTCTCAGCCCTGACGCTGCTTCAAAACAAAACAAAAGCGCCTTTAGAGTCCTCAGTTGTTCTTGTTCAACCTCACAGAAAATTAACATGTCATCTGCAAAAAGTAAGTGAGATATCGAACTAAGGCCCCCATTCAACTCACCCACCGAAAAACCAGCCAACAATCCGTTGTTCACTAGAGCCATTAACATCCTACTCAAGGCCTCCATGATGATCATAAAGAGATATGGTGACAAAGGATCCCCCTGTCTTAACCCTCGAGAGCTATTGAAAAAACCTTTTGGGCTGCCATTTATCAAAACTGAAAAGCTTGCCGTTGAAATGCACCATCTGATCCACTTACGCCATTTTTCCCCAAAGCCACATCTCATCAATAGATAAATAAGGAAGTCCCAATTCACGTGATCATATGCATTTTCCATGTCTAGCTTACAGATAATACCTTCAATACCAAACTTTAATCTACTATCCAGACATTCATTAGCTATTAAAACCGAATCCAGAATCTGACGACCTCTCACAAAGGCATTTTGTGGCTTTGATATTATTTGTCCCATGACCTCCCCCAACCTATTTGCCAGCACCTTTGAGATAATTTTATAGACCCCATTAATAAGGCTAACCGGCCTAAAATCCTTCACTTCCACAACCTCGTTCTTCTTCGGGATTAAGGCAATAAAAGTTGTATCCAGGCTTTTCTTAAATTTCCCATACATGAAAAGTTCCTGAAAGACATTCAGTAAGTCCACTTTCACCACCTCCCAACAATCACGCCTAACCTACCAAAATCAGTGTAACTATATACCAGAAATACTAGCTTACATAATGAACCATAAAGTTGGATTTCGTCGGAAGGAAGCTTACCGTGATGTGGCTGCAGATCTGGAATGAGGTGTGATTTCTCTTTGACGTTAACTCCAGTTCACAGATAAAGGGACGCCAAGAGAGAGGATGAAATCGGGACGGGAGAGAGGAAGAGAGAGGAGCTCGGGAGGGAAGTTAGATAGTTTCAGAGGAGAAGGAAGAGAGAGATGAAGCACAGTAGACGAGTTCTAAGGGAAGAGAGGGACGAAGCACTATAGACGAATTTTTCAGAGGGGAGGGAAGAGAAAAGCCGTACGGGAGAGGGACATCTGCTTTCAAAGGGGAAGGCAAGAGGATGACGATTTGAGCAGTGCTACATACAGTCCCCACTTTGGGACTCCCTTGCAGTCCTACACGTGCGCACGTGTGTGAATGAATTGACAAAATTAGCCCGAGTCTTTCGTTGCTCTGCCCACAATTCAGAAATCAAAATTGCAATTTTTCCCTCTCGGCGACCTCCTCCACCATCGACGGGACGACCTCTTCCCCCTTCGCAGTGCTCTTCTCCTCCACCATCGCCGGCCTCCTTCACAACTAAGGAATTTACAACTTGAAATCAGAAAAATCAGATTGTTCTTGAACCCGAAGTGCTCTTCTCTGGGCGTTTATGTTTTGTGGTTGTTCTGGGTTGGTTGTTTTGTTTTTTTTTTTTTAATCAATCTGGTTGCTTTTTAGACTTTGATCGTTCTGGGTGGTTGTTCTGGGTGCCTTTTTTTTTTTTAATCATTCTGGGTGCATAAATAATTTCTATGGAATAGAGGGTTCAAAGAATAGAATTTTGTCCAAAATAAGATATGGAATAAGGTGGTGATATTTGATCACATGATAGTTGGATCACGATTATGAACCAGAAGAAATCAAGCATCCATTGTGAATTTCTCCAACAACTTCACTTGGTCTGGAATGGAAGAACTTCCAACAATATTTCTGAGTATACTGCCAAAAGAACCACATCACCAACAACTTCTACAAACTCAAGTGATTCATGCCATCAAATCAAAGAGTTAAGCTAGAGGAATTTCAAGCGACTTCACTTGGTCTGGAATGGAAGCAAGTTTGGATTCAGTCTAATGATACAAGAGCTTAGCTTTTGTACACCTGAATCCACCGGACAAATAGGCTTAGATTCTTACAAACATCTTCCAGGCTTCTGTCATTTGTATTACAGCAAACATCATTCCATCTTCCATTCGTTTCCTTGTTACATACAATTCTCAACAGGTTCCTAACATAAATCAATTTATTCCATAAATTTCAAGCTTATTGGCATAAATCAATTTATTCCATAAATCGCATGCTCTTACCTTGTTGAGGGCGGACTACAGCAATGTTGAAGGTAGCAGAGCCGACGAAGGCGAAGGGAGTTTAAGGCCGAAGTAGAAGGGGCGACAGCGAAGGCGAGACGACGAAGGCAGTGCTCTTCTCAGTCGTTCGAAAGGGCGACGGCGAAGGAGAAGGGGCAACGTCAAAGGGAGTCCCAGCTGTTCGAAGGGTTGACGACGAAGGGCGAATGGAAAACGGCGAGCGTCGAACTGGCTTGGGGAATCGAAGGGGGCTTGGGACAGAGACGTGAGAAGGGGCTTATTCAATCAAAGGGGCCAGCGTTATTTTCTCACTTAAACGAAACGAATCGTTTTGTCTAAGTGAGGTCCAAATAGAATTTTTCCGAGAGATTGGGAGTTTTTTTTTTTTTTTTAATAAATCTATTCGGGGACTGCATTGCAAACCTAAATGAAACGCAGTGTTTCATTGCAAACCTAAATGAATGAAATGCAGTGTTTTATTACTAAATGAAACACTGCTTTGAAAACGGGGACGGAGATGCCCGAGATCTTCTGGCCTTCAGAGAAACTTTCCCTTCTCCAATGAAATTTCCCTCGCCTCGCCCCTTCACCTTCGCCGTTGGACTGCACATTGGAACTCTGCTCGTTTAAGTAGAAGTTTTATTTTAACCAAGAATTAGTGGGGGCCACAAGGCTCCTCCTCAATTTTGTGCGCTCCAAATGGAGGGGAGAATGCTAGAAAACATTGAAGAAACAACTTGCTCTAGCTGTGAGAAACATCCAGTGGAGCTACGGAATCTTTTGGTCCATTTCAGCCGGACAACCAGGGTACAATTCATCTCTTTCCTACTTCATTTTTTTTCCTTCCTGTAGTTTCAGAGTTAAATATTTTTCCTAAAATCTGTATAAGTTCACATAATGTGGATACCGTGCTACTGAAACTGAGTAAACTCGTAATCTGCTTATTTAGTTTTGGTGTGGATTCCTCTTTTTTCACTCCAAACAATATTCCGAGTCAAACCAATAGATTTGATTTTTTTTCACTATTCATTTAATCAAACCAAAAGGGGAAGTTTTTAAAATTGAGAACCAAACCGATGGCGTCAATGGGCAGTGGAGGAGGAGGTCTCCGATGGGCGTTGATGAGGAGGTCGTCGACGAGGACGGTGCCAATGGGTGTTGATGGGCAGTCGATGGCGCTCTCTCTTTTGAAGACCAGAGGAGGGAAGGTGCTTTCTGATTTCTCTTCGCTTGTTGAAGATCAATGACTTTAGCTTAATTTAATCGACATACACGTGCGGACTGCAAAGGAGTCCCAAAACGGGGAGCACGGCTCTTTTTTTTTTTTTTATCTCTCGGAAAATGATAGATTTACTATCCTTTTCCTACCTATTTACTACTTATTTTGTATTTGATTTTTTTTTAATTTTTTATTTTACTTAATGATTAAGAAAGTGATTATCAATAAAATTATATATTTTTTAAATTTTTTCTTAATGATTAAGGATGTTAAAAAAATATTTAAAGGAAAATGATAAAAAAACAAAAAAAAAACTAATACCTTATAAATAGTAAATGGTAGTGATAGGTTACTACCCTTTTTTTCCTACTCATAAATCATAATTTACGCGCCAAACATCACATTTTTTATTTTTTAAATTATTTTAATTATCATTTATATACCACATATTTAATAAAAAAATTATATAAGATATATAATATGAGAACGATGAGAAATTTGTTTCTTAAATTTAACATCGGGATAAAAGATGTGGCTAAACAGAAAGAAAATAAAATATTATAAATAAAAAAGACAATATTTTATACTTTAAAATTAGAGCTAAAGGGTCTTTTATGTATCGAATTAGATTAAATTACATAAAGAATAATATACGAGGGTTGTAAGAAGTAAAATATTATTTGAATTTGGGAAAAAATTATAAAAATAATTATTTATTCACTTATTAGTTATTAATATGATGAAAATTATAAAATTAAAAACTAATAAAATGAACAAAAATTATATATATTTAAAACTATAAGTACATGTATCACTATTTTTTTAATAATTATAATAAAATCAACTAGGAAAAGGGCTAAGTAGACTTTAACTGAGCAAAGAATATGATTTAAAAATTATAGAAGTAATATGTATGCGTAGGGGTATAAAAAAGAACGGTGAACGGGTAAATTGGATCAGACCGAACCGGACCAAATCAGTGGGATCAGTCTGGTCTCAAGTTTGGTTTGATTCGGTACCGGTTTTATTTTTCTAAAAATCGGTTAAAATCGGTCCGGTTCTGATTTTTCTTATTCTAAAACTAAATCAGACCGGACCAGTTTATATATATATTAATTTTTTCTATTGTATATAATTTTATATATAATATAATTATATATAAAATAATTTTTTATCATATGATAAATTACTAATTAATATAATATTAAATTTTACAATCCTATATTATTTTGTTTATTGTCTTAATAGTTATACTAATATTATATAGTGCATATTAATAATTATATTAATACTATATCACTATATATAATTTATTGATATATTATAATATATCACTATAATCTATACTACAATATATTATTACTATAGTATTATATACTATATTATATATATAATATAGTACATTAAAATCGAAAAATTGGATCAAACTGGATCAGAAACCGGTAAAACTGGAATATCGATTTAGGAGAATAATCGGTACGTATATCGAAATTTAAAAATATAAAACTAATGCATATCAATTCAATTTTAAATTTTATTCGACCGATTATATCCTACAAGTATGCGCACACAAATATACACAAGTGCATCACGGAAGAGTTCTTGGGTACCGGGCAGTAGATGACAGGTTTCAATTTTGGGCTGGAATGGATTTTTGCCAAGGGTGACTGCGGGGTAGACCTGCTGCAGGGAGGGATGAATTGCTTGAGCCTTCTTGTTGAACTGCTCTAAGAGACCCCTGACGTCCGTTTGGACAGTGAGAATGTTTAATTTTATCTTATTTTATTATTATAATTCTTTTAAATTCTTGTATAAAATATAATAAACAATTTAATTTTTTCAAATTCTACACACACACTCCCATTGATTTTTTGACTTCTCGCACAAAAATGTAACCATTTACATTCTTGTGGACAATACAATTAAGTTCTTCAAATCATAGAACATTTTTTTTTTTTAATGAGGAAAAACTAATCTAAACATTGAAATGAAATGGCAGAGAATCATCGACTTTTGTCGTAATAAAATTCGCCCCATGCACCTTTTCATTATGTTTTGTCGTAAAAATAGTTCTGCATAGAATCGCTAGAAAGCTCTTTAACCATTGTGCTTGACCAAGGAGGATTCACGGAAGGTATAAACAAACAACTTTTTCGCAAAACTGAGATTTCCAAAAATTTCAGATGGTATTGACATTAACCATTCAACTAATGTGCCTATGGAAAACTAGCTACACAAAATCTTCATGTGTTTTAAGCTGAAAACTTTAGGATTAGAACAATATCCGCTCTTGATAGATCTCTAATGCTTGAATGGTCTTTTCTATGAACAACTTCCGGTGCAATCTATACCTGCACGTGCCCAGGAAGACAGCAATCACTAAGAGGGGAGGGGGGTCTCACTTTCAGAACACGTAAAAGCCAAATTGCACAAAAGAATGGGAAAGTTCTCAGAAAACAAAAATAGTATGTGAAGACCACATACTTGATTGCAGCTTCAAGTGTCCTCGTAGGTTCTGGCATAGAATCTGTCGGTAGCAACATGGGGGAAATTAGAAGCTTTAAATGTGTAAATATTATATATATATATTTCAGGCATATTAATAGTCTGCTAGCTATCCCAAGAGATATATAGCCAACTCCATTAGCTCCCCATGTTCAGAATATTGGAGATTTTAACCATAACTTAACTCAAAGGCCAAAAGTTGGTAGAGTCCTACTATCAATGCAGTCATTAGTGTGAAGATTAGCACTGCAACCATACCTAGCAATTTCTGGTCTTGCTCAGAGGTAGTAGGAAATTCAGCCAGCATTTGTTGGCATTCTTCCTGTAACTCTTTCACAGCTTTCCTTTCCATGCTTGGAATTGGGGGCACATCCCCATCTGACCAAGTGGGAATTGTTCTTGCCGCTGCTATGACCGCACCATCAACAAAACTATCTCCACTATTAGAAAGACGACCTGCTAAAAATTTTATTGGAATCATTTGGATAATAATTCCAGATTTGAAGTGCCAAAAGAATTAAATATCAAGCAAGTCATGAAATGAAAATATCAGATAATTCATACTGTTATGATAATACTCTTCAGGTAGGCCAGATATATTGAAGACCGACAAGAAGGAATCCAAATGAATATGTGCATTGCCTGAGAACTGGATCACATCCCAAGGATTCTGTACACTCGAGCCATTAGAACTTAATTCTAAGAAAATTACCCCAAATAAAATATAAAATTTTAAAACAAATAAAGCTTTCAAAGCATTCTAAACAAAGGTGCAAGAAGAGGATGCAAGCATACTTCTACTCACAAGCACTCCACTAATTGAGAGGATTTTAGGTAAGAACATCAATCACATGCCATCAAAAAACTCATATGAAGCACTTTAGATCGATATCATTCACCTGTTGGATCGTTGCTAAGTTCATTATCTAATGGCTAGGTTCATGTCTTGAAACTTGTGTAAGACATTCAAATGAAGGAGATCTGATAATAAGCTTTTCCTATTCGAACAGATTTGCTCATTTTAAAACATACCAGGGACAATATGATGAAATATTGCCAAAAGGTTAAGACTGTAAAATGATAGAAGAAAAAATAAACTGCCCAAGAAAATGTAACTCCTACAAGTAACATTCAGAAATAGCATGCGATGTCATAAATCTGCTACATTATTTAGAAGTTAGAGCTCTAACTCAAAGATTTTCATACCATTTGAGGGAAAAAAAGTAAAAAAGCCACCAACCCCAGGTACAGGTATCACATGCCTTCTTAGTCTCAGGAAATAAAAAGAGTAGAGGGAGGAAATTTAATTTGTCATCTAGTATAACGTCACATAAAGATATCCTTTGGTACTGATCTTAATTGAAAAAGGAAAAGGAAAAAAGAAAAGAAAGAGAGTGAGTGGAGGAGGGGAACTGGTTTGACACAAATATATTTCCGTCTTTGTCCTCTTTTTTTTTTTTTGGGGGGGGGGGGGGGGGGGGGGGGGGGGGAATAGAAAGTATCTTAACTTTAGAACCGAGACTTGACCATCCTGTCAGATATGATGAACCACAGAAAAGGCATCACTTAGCTACAGTTCAAGTTAGACTGATGTACACCACTAAAACCCAGTTTGAAACCAAGAGGGTAACATGGATTGGAAACTGATTCAAGGTACAAGTGCATAGCATAACGGATATAAACAGCAGTCACTCAACTGTTTTATTCCATTATTTAGTGTTGCAGACCATACAATTGGACATCAACACACTCTCATATGCAAAAAGAAACCATAGTTTTAGTTTCCAAACAAGTTAGATTGCAAAATGATTACTCCTAATGATTTCATTGTTCAAGGAGATCAAAGTGCTGAAAATGTGACATGTAACTCAAACGGCTCCTGCATGTTACACAATAGCATAGAATTTCTAATTTCTCGTTTAGTTGTTGCTAAATTTTCCAGGAACAGCCAATATTTGGTTGGTGCTGTATCCAAGGAGGTCAAGATATTTCACTCAGGCACCCCTTGAAAAACTATTGACCACCTTTTTCTTTTTCCTCCCTCCTATTTTAAGGCTTGAAACACTAGTCAACAGAAGTTCACATATAATTAGGATTCACAAAAAGCTATTGATAGTTTTTAAAAAGTTGCATGAAAAATTCACTATATCTGAAAAGAGCAATTATTTCCTTCTTCTTTCGACTTGAACAAATTGAATATTACTTTTTCTACTTGTATTACAATCTCAACTAGATTAGTGCCTGGTAACTGACATGCATCCAAAACAGGAAAAAGAACAGAGTAGAGCTGAAAGAAAATACCACTGATGATGAAAATCCATATCTTTGCATGAACATGTCATTCTTCTGTCCACTCAGATAATTGACAGTCATCTGTGTGAATTTATGAAATTAGGAGCAGATGGAGCAGCATTAAGAATTCTGTGTTTCTTTTCTACCTATTATAAGTGATAAGTTGTTCTACATGTAGAACACAAATAATAACATGAGTAAAATATTCAAAATAACTAACTGAAACAAAAACAATTCTAGTATATATAATGTCATACCATAATCTCAACATTAGCTTTATGCATATAGCTTTGAAAAGTTGATATAAGAGATTGCCTTGTGAGGTACATTATCCGGAGCTGTGTCAAAAGAGATTGTCTCGCGCCTGTTCGGATCATTTCCCTATTTTTCTGGATAGTGGTGTTATTCATGGGGATCGGAGGTATTTTAAGTTTGAAAACATGTGGTTAGGAGTTGATGGTTTTGTTCATAACCTTAGGAGTTGGTGGTCTTCTTATTAGTTTCATGGGTACTCCCAGTTTCATTCATGCTGGTAAGCTCAAAGCGTTGAAGCTCGACCTAAAGAAGTGGAATGCAGAAGTTTTTGGGGATATTATCAGTTAGAAAAATTCCCTAATGGAGGAGTTACATGACTTGGAGGTTGGGGAGGAGAATGGAGTTTAGTCTGAGGAGGTCTTTTTGAGAGAGAGAAAAAAAAAAAAAATCAGTAGTGGCCAATCTTGAGAGGGTGTTGTTGATGGAGAAGATTTAATGGCAGCAAAAATTAAGGGCTCTTTGGTTGAAAGAGAGGGATAAATGTACAAAATTTTTTCATAGAATGGCCAACTCACACTGGAGGAACAATGCTATTGAGATGCTTCAATTCAATAATTGTGTGATTTCATCTCCACCTGAGATTCAGGACCTTATTGTGCATTATTATGAAGGTCTTCTCACCAAGCCAACTTCTTGGAGGCCTAAACTTGATGATTTGACTTTTGATTCTCTTGATCCTCTTAGTGCAAGTTGGCTGGACAGACTGTTTGATGAAGATGAGGTTTTCAGGTGGTTAGTGGGATGGCTAAAGATAAAGCTCCGGGTCCATTTTTCCAAGTTTGCTGGGAGATTGTGAAAGAAGATGTGATGTGGGATTTTTTGGAGTTCTTTTCCTTTTAAAAGTTTGAATAATCATTAAGTGATACTTTCATTGCTTTCATTCCTAAGAAACCTGGGACTTTAGAGTTATAAAGGATTTTCGTCTTATTAGTCTTGTAAGTGGGGTTTACAAGAGAATTTTGAAGGTACTTCCTAATCGTATGCGCAAGGTGATGGAACAAATTATTTCTAAGCCCAAAAATGCCTTTGTTTGGGGGAGACAAATCCTTGATTCGGTGCTTCTTGGTGATGAACTATAGATGGTCATATGTGGGAGGGGTGTTACGGGTGTTCTTTGTAAGCATGATATGGAAAAGGCATATGATCACGTGAATTGAGATTTCCATTTCTACATGCTTGGGAGATGCGTTTTGGGGAAAGGTGGTGTTCGTGGAATAGGCATTGTGTTTCTACTACCCGGTTTTCGGTATTGGTTAATGGTAACCTTGCTGGTTTTTCCATAGCTCTCATGGTTTTACATTTGAAACAATTTTTTTAATTGAAGAAACAAAACTCAAAACTCCACTCAGTGCATGTGTTCAGTATTAGGTTACACATTTTGTGATGAGTAACATAAATTTTAATAAAGGGTGCTATCCCAGTAAACAAGAAGTATACAAAGAGATCCATCTAACTAGCTATTAAGGCAGGAATGTAATAATATTCAAAATTGATCAATCAATTGAGCAGGTCACCCCACCAACATGGTAAAGCTCTTGTAACAACTTTTGCTTTTATATTGCCCTGGCACTAAAGTCACGTCCTCACATAAAGGCCCATATTATTCTGAAGGGAAAGCAACTGCTAACAATGATCCTAAATATATATCTCGTAAAGTCATTCACTCTTCAGTGCAATAGCATAACTCCAGGTGGTACTCTTGTAATCTCCAGCGTTCTAGGGCTTTGCCTACAATGGGTCATTACAAAATTTATTTGTACTGTTTAATTCACGTGCAAGCTCAGAGGCACAAGTAATTGAAAAAAAAAAAGTGAGTATAGGAGTGCTCAGTATCTGTCCGGCCCTATTCAATAGCACATCAGGGTGTATCTCTGGTTCATCCTCCACAATACTGTGTATACACTGCCACTTTGTCTTCAGTCATTACGACTATGAACAGATCAAGCTAATATTAAATATAAATTAATAAATTCGGATCAAGAATATACATATAATGATTAATGACAAAGAGACTAGAGAATTCCAAACACTCTATTGGCTACTGCTTGCCTCTCGGTAAGTGAAGTTCCATTTTGAGTTCTATAAACACCGAGCTCAACAATGGTTGGAACTTCTTTTTTTGAGAAAAGTAAGAGAGTATATTAATTAAAGAATAGGCAAAATGCCACGTTCAGTACAAAGAATGTCCTAGACTATGTAGGATCAACAGACGTAAGAAAATCATGTAAGTTTTGGCCATTAAAACTAATGGCAATAGCCCAAGTACAAAGAGTTCTAAAAAAGAAAACTTTCAGCTCCTCCATTGATCTCTCTTTGTCCTCGAAGTCCGTTCGTTGCGTTCCTTCCACACACACCACATAATGCATATCGGAATCATCTTCCCAAATCACCTTAATCTGGTTGTTGCCTCTCAAACCTGTCCAGCTAGCAAGAGCCGCCACAACTATATCTGGCATAACCCAGCCCAAGTCTAGTCTATGAAAAACCTCATTCCATAACACTCTAGCTACCTCACAATGTAATAAAAGGTGGTCTATGGACTCACCCCCCTTCCTGCACATACAACACCGATCTATAATGATCACTCTTCGTTTTCTCAAATTGTCCATTGTGAGGATCTTGCCCAGAGAAGCAGTCCACACGAAGAACGCCGCTTTGAGAGGCGCCTTGTGTTTCCAAAGCTTTTTCCAAGGGAACTGAGAGGATTGCTCTTGTGTTAGGACCTTGTAGAAGACACAGACCGAAAACAATCCGTTTCCTGATGGTACCCACCACAACGAATCTAGATGCTGGTTACTTGGTCTGGTTGAATACAGAATGCTGAAAAAGGCTTCAAAAGTGTCCATTTCCCAATCTTGTGCCGCCCTGCTAAAACTGACGTTGCACTGGATTTGCTCCCCCACTACCACCATGACTTCCGCCACTGATTTATCTTTGTCACTTGCCACTGAGAATAAGGTTGGGAATAAGTCTTTAAGCGCACAATTACCACACCAAGTGTCATACCAAAATTTGATCCTGTTTCCTTCTCCTAAACGAAGCCTAGTGTAATGAGAGAAGACCTCCCATCCTTATCTGATAGATTTCCACAATCCCACCCCGTATGCCCCTCGCACTTCCTTAGTACACCAACCACCCCATAATCCCCCATACTTACTTTCAATCACCAATTTCCAAAGAGCTTCTGGTTCTCTATGATATCTCCATAACCACTTGCCAAGTAATGCCTGATTAAAGGCTTTCAGTTTTCTAATGCCCAAACCCCCATTCGAGATAGGCCTACAAACTTGTTCCCACTTGACTAGATGAAATTTGAACTCCTCGCCTATACCACCCCATAGGAAGTCCTGTTGTAATTTCTCGATGTGGAGTGCTACTCTTGCTGGGATAGGAAACAGGGAAAGGAAATATGTTGGGAGGTTAGAAAGAGTATTCTTTATTAACGTAATTCGGCCCCCTTTAGAAAGGTGCATTCTCTTCCACCCTGCTAAGTGTCGCTCTACTTTCTCAATTACTGTATCCCAGAGCGCAACAGCTCTTGAGGGGGCCCCCAATGGAAGGCCTAAATACGTCATGGGAAGAGTAGCAATCTTACACCCCAGAGTACTGGCCAACTGTCTTAAGTGTTGAACACCACCAACAGGCACCATCTCTGATTTGTCTAGGTTCACTTTTAAACCTGAAACTACCTCAAAACATAGGAGAAGTGCCTTCAATACTCGAACCTAGAGTAGATTCGCTCGCAGAAAATTAGGGTATCATCTGCAAACAACAAGTGAGAAATGTTAATATTATCCCCACCTGGGGTTCCAGTCGAATAACCAGTCATATGTCCATTTGCAACTAGTACTGAGATCATTCTGCTCAGAGCCTCCATCACAATGACAAAAAGTAACGGGGACAACGGGTCTCCTTGTCTTAGGCCTCGAGTACTATTGAAGAAACCAGTAGGACTCCCGTTTATTAGAACTGAGAGTTTTACCGTAGATATACACCAACGGATCCATGATCGCCATCTCTCCCCAAAATCACACTTCCCCAAAATGTCAATAAGAAAATCCCAGTTAACATGATCGTACGCCTTCTCCATGTCTAACTTGCATATAATCCCTGGATAGCCAGCTTTCAATCTAGTGTCCAGGCATTCATTCGCAATGAGCATTGCATCTAAAATCTGTCTATCATTTACAAAAGCATTTTGGGGTTTAGAAATTATCTTCCCTATAGCCTCGCTAAGACGGTTTGCAAGTACCTTGAAAAGAATCTTGTAGACCCCATTGACTAGGCTAATGGGTCTATACTCCTTAATATCCTCCGCCCCCACCCTTTTTGGTACCAAGGTTAGAAAGGTGGCATTTAAGCTTTTCTCGAACTTTCCAAACGAATGAAACTCCTTAAACACCTTCATAAGATCATCCTTTAGGATCTCCCAACAAGTTTGGAAAAATCCCATAGAGAAACCATCAGGACCCGAGGCCTTGTCTTTAGTCATTTTCCTAACCACTTCTAGTATATCTGCCTCTTCAAACGGCCTCTCCAAACGATTAACATCCAAAGGCCTAATGAAATCGAACACCAAACCCTCTAGCTTTGGTCTCCACCCCTCCTATTCAGTAAGAAGTTGTTCAAAAAAACTAACCACATGATTGTTGATCACCTGCACATCCCTGCACTCTACCCCATCAATCTTTAGCATCTGTTGGATCTCCTGTAGAAGTTGGCTATTCTGTGAAAAAACTTAGTACTACGGTCACCTTCCTTCAACCATAACGCTCTGGACTTCTGACGCCACGAGATCTCTTCTAATAGGACGATCCTCTCGAGCTCTATGACCATAGCTAGCTTTTGTGTTGATTCCTCTAGATTCAGAGGCCTTGACTCTTGAAGCCTTTCTAGTACTTGTATCTCCCTTAGCTTTATTTTCTTGAGTTCCCCGATATTACCAAAAGACTGCAAATTCCATAGCTTTAAATCTTGCTTTAGAGCCTTTAGTTTTCCAGCAAAAATGAAACTAGGAGTACCCTGAATCTGGTATGAAGACCACCGCTGTCCGACCCTTTCCACAAAGCCTTTTGATTTCAGCCACATGTTTTCAAACTTGAAGTGCTGCCTCCTTCTTTGAATCCCCCCACAATCCAGCATGATGGGCCAATGGTCCAAACACAAACGAGGCAATCTCTTTTGCCACACCTCTGGAAAGTGAATTTCCCACTCCGGGGAGATTAAAAATCTATCTAATCTAGACCAAGTCTGATTATTAGCCCGCGTATATATACCCCCCGCCAGAGGGAGATCCACAAGGTTCAGCTCAGAAATACATTCCGAAAATTCGGACATTGCTGGACGCATTCTTCTATTTCCAAAACACTCACTTGTGAATCTTGTTACATTGAAGTCACCACCAATGCACTAGGGAACGTCCCACCAACTGTTTAGTCCAGCTAATTCATCCCATAGTAATCTTCGATCACTGTCTATGTTAGGGCCATAAACGCCTGCAAAAGCCCACATAAACCCATCACTCACACTCCTAAATGAGCATGCTACTGAGAACAACCCCCGGCCACCTCCAATTTTTCCACCACCCGTTGGTCCCACATCAATAACACACCTCCAGAGGCCCCATTAGCTTCCAAATATGCCCAATCAATATAAGCACAGCTCCAAATACTTTGTATTATTTTTGTAGTGACCGTTTTCAATTTCGTCTCCTGTAAACAAACAATATCCGCCTTCCACCCACGCAATAAGTTTCTTACTTGAAGACGCTTATCGGCATCATTTGGACCACGGATATTCCAAGAAATAATTTTTTATTTCATTTATTGGACGAAGCTAGCCCTTTCCCTTTTGATCTATCCCTGCTTGAGCTACCTTCCGAATTCATAGACCATGTTAACCGATTGAGTTCTCGCTGTTTCTTGGACCCCGTTTTCCTATGTTGTTGGTGACCCACTTCAATGGCTGTAAGTAATGCCATGAATTGCTCTTCATAACCTTCACACTTTAGTTCCACCATATTCTTTAATGTCATTTACTGTCTGAAACGCTGGCTGAATCTGGAAACATACAATTCAGAGGGATTGGATTCTGCACTCTAAACTCCCTCTATCCCTCCGTGTTCATTTCACCAATCACTAGGCCAAACTCCCCTCCATGATCATTTGACCCCTATAATAATTTCTATGAACTCTCTTCATCAGAAAGAAACAATTCACTGGCCGAGTCCTCTGCTTCATCGTCCTCTCTGTTTTCCACCCCCACGATGTCACTGTACACCCCTGAGAATCTCGACTGGCTGCCAACCTCTTCCCCATGTCCCATCGGCATGTTCTATGCAGTCTTCAAGGCTGGACCACCACTCGGTAGTACCACCAAAGAATGTGGTTGCGTGATCTGGCCCGTCGAGATCTCTTCTCGCAGCTTCATCGGCAGGTTCTGTTCCATCTCCACAAGTGGGCCACCACTCAATGGTGGAGGGAGCACCACCCCGGATTCATGGTCTGTTGATTGCTTCTGGGAACACGAAACATCATCAACACCGTCAGAGCTGTTGCCATCCACTTCCAGGAGCTTCGTTGGCGCCGTCTGAACGACTGGCAGGTTCTGATCAATCACCACAAGTGGGCCACCACTCGGTGGTGGAGGGAGCACCACCACAGATTCAGCATGGTCTGTCGGTTGCTTCTGGGTGCACAAAACGTCATCGGATCTGTTGCCGTCCACTTCCAGGAGCTTCGTCGGCGCCTTCTGATGGTCGGACGGCCCTTGTTGCCGGCGCGTCAAGGTCTTCGGTGGATGATATCCCCCTTCCACTTCGTACCCGAGATCCGACTCCGTGCCCCTGACCCATGCCTTCCATTCCTGACGGGCCGAGCTCAACTTTTGATTATAGGGCCCAGGCCCAGCCCGATACACCGGCCTTCCCACTCTTTCCTTCCCCATAAGACTGCTAGGATGATTGTGGGCCATGGGCTTTGGCCTATAGCCAGCCCAACCCCCTGCCTCTCCGTCCCACCTTAAATTATTTTGACCCATAAAGTTTCCATGCCTTAAACGCACCGTTTCATCCCCTTCTTTATATGCCTCAACTACCTTCCTCACCAAGGACATCTCCTCCTGTAATTTCCTCAATTGGACCTGCAGAGCACGTACCACAACCAGCGTCTCCCTCACGTCTCCTCCGTCCTCTCTCTCCCTAGACTGACCTCGAGGGGCTCGATGCGCTGCACCCTCTCCGACACCATATGACACCTCATGCATCCCTTCCATCGTTACTGCGTCTTTCTAGGACTTCACCATCTTACCCCCTAGTTTCTTCAAAACATCCCCAGGCTTACCATGGCTGTTTCTTGCCACCTAAAGACTTTCCCACAGCACCTCTTGCAGTCTTCTCCACCCACGACCACCCTCTTCTTCAGGAATAAAGATGGAACTATTTCATCCCCCCATCACTGTAAACCGCCACCTTTACGTAACGGCCACGACTATTTGAGGACCTTTGTATGATGAAACTCCAGTAGCCTTCCCTCCTGGCCAAATAAAAATCTTCTCTTTTGTTTCTCGCACAGCCCTCCAGTGCTCCCCCTAGCCATTGCGCAGTTCCCAGTCCGAATAGTAGCTCCTGTTTAAGCCTCCTTCCTCTCTCAATGATATGGATCAAACCTCCCTCTCTCACTACAGAAAATAATTTAGTTTCAATCACGAACTCCTTAACGAAGCCCATCCCTGAACAACGTCGGCGTATTAAAACACTAAGAGCCATCCTCGACGGCGAAAACGACAGGAAAAATTTTTCACACTCATACGGAGAGAGAAGCAATTTTTTATGCTATCACAATATTTTTGAGCTAAATATCATGCCCTGAGAATGATATTAATTTGACAGCTGAGATATTCGAACATCTTTATTAGAGAACAATCTGATTCCTTTGATTATGACCAAGATATCAGTAACTCATGGTCGGAACTTCTATGTTTGATTTCTAGCCATAAAAGGATCAATTATGCCACTTTATACACTAATGAACAGTGTTCATTCTTTTAAAATATAGTTTAATTGTACAATATTTCTTTATAAGTCTAATTGTACAATCTTTACCATCATGGATCCATGTTGTTAAGCCCGTGTATTCATTTCCACTTGAAACGTTCAACCCGTGCAGAGAATTGATCAAATCAATATTTGATAAACATAAAAGATATTACCTCATCTCCTTTCTTAATCCGTTGCCCAGCATTTATCATCACCTCAAGCATACGATCCTTAAAACGCCAATGGAAAAAACAATTTGGCTGGAAGGAATGGTTTAGCATGTCTGCGAAAGTAAGAGCAAGTTGGTCAAACATATATCCAATGACAAACTAGCCAATCTACATAATAAATCTAGACATTTGAGAAAAATTGAGTCTGGCAATTTGCTTAGTTGTAGATAGTGTGACTACAGTTATGAGTCCATTAAAGGAGAGAAACAACTGATCCAAAAAGGAGTCCTAGTATTCTGGCTTTAAAAAGTGACAATATTTTGTCCTTTAGTCGTCTTCATATGTGGTGTTGAATGTAAAACACTATTTTTGGGCTTAAACCCATATCGGTCCTTACGTGTAACTGTCAATTTGGTCTTTTCATCTGAATAATTTGGCCCTTAGACTTCTGGATTGCATTCAAGGTAATCCCCCATCAAATACATCTTATACTGTAGAGAAACATTAATTCACCCTAATGGCAGGTCTAGAAAACTTTCTATTTCAGGGAACATACACTTATTTTTTATAAGTGATTTTTTTAATAAGGGAACTTATACTTGTTTTCAGGAAATGGAATATCACAGTCTTTAAAAATGCACAAGATTGGGGAGTTGACGAATTTTCAGAGTTTTATGACTTAGTATACTCTACTCGTATGAGAAGGGAAGTCAAAGACAAGATTTTCTGGCATCACTTCCAGAGAGGGAAGTTCAACATCCACTCATTCTACCAAGTCATGAACACGCATAATACAAATTCATTCCCATGGAAGAGTATTTGGATGACAAAGGCACTTCTAAAGGCAATCCTCTTTGTATTTACGGCTTCCTTGGGAAAGATCCTCACACTTGACAATTTAAGGAATTGCCAAATCATTGTCCTGGATTGGTCTTGTATGCGCAAAACAGTGGGGAGTTTGTTGATCATCTATTACTTCATTGTGAGATTGCCATGACCTTGTCAAATGAATTCTTCGCTTGGGTGGGACTAGCTTGGGAGATGTTGAGAAAGGTGATTGATCTTCTAGCTTCTTGGAGACGTCTTCAAGGTAATTCTCAGATTGTGGCAATATGGAAGATGGTCCCAAAATGCCTATGGTATATATTTAGAGGAAGAGGAATGAAAGAAGCTTCGAAGATCGAGAGCGATCAATGGATGAGCTTAGGGATTTATTTTTCATTACTTTATCTCATTGGTCAGCTGTAATTGATTTTGATGGAATGAACTTTCATGAATTTCTTGTATCACTAAACTAGCACGCGTAGGCAATGCTCTTGTATATATCCTGTATGCTTGGGCTTTTGCCTATTCTTATAATCAATAAAATCTTGTTTACCAATAAAAAAACATATTTTCAGGATGATTTCTGGTCGGACGCTTCATTCAACAATGATGCTTTTAATATCATATGTGCATAAAAATGGAAAGGACAAACTAACTCTGATTCAAAGGCACCAAAAGGAAAAGACTAGAATACCTTCACCCATAAAGTCAACGATCAAGCCAAATGCAGAACAGAGACATCCGAACTAGAAAATAAGATCAAACCAGATATGAACCTAAATATCTGTTACATTATCTATCCCTACTGCTAGATTTAACGGGATTCATGCATAACAGTCTGACGATCAAAGTACCATGTCTACATTTTTTTAGTTTACAAAACTAAAAATTGAATTCCATGCACAAGATTACATGACTCCTTTATCAATTATCATATTTATAAAATTCTGTTACAATGAAAAAATATCTTATCATGAAATAGAACACAGTTGATTGTTAGGATTTTAACTTTACAGCATACAATTATCGTTGGCAATTTATTTTATTTTATAAGTAATAAGAAGATTTTATTCATACGAATGAAATAGGCATAGCCCATGTACACAGGAACACCTAATTACATTCTAGCTAAGGAAAGAAAGTCATGGACATTGTTTCCATCAAGTACAATGGCTGAAAACCACAGCATTAAAGTGCACATAAAAAAATTCTGAAGCTCCTCCATTGGCAATATACTAGACAAAATGATTAGAAGATTTTTTACATGGATAGAAGCTTACCAGCATAAGGAATTAGCATATTTGAATCTTGAACTAGTGCACCAATCCTCAATTGCATGTTAATGCATCGTGATTGTGCTGTACCCACCGCCCAGATGAATCTCTCAGGATCATTGGCAAGGCGCTTGATTTTAAGGGGTACACCTGAGTGCTGATCACATGGATACAAATATCTTTAATGATATTTCAATAAGATACTGGGGTACATAATAGCAAAGGATAAACAGAATGCTTGCTAGAGTACAAGGCAGACATGTTTATACGTACCCAGTTCTTTTCCCAAAATTCTAATGCTCGGTGTCGCTGTTCTCTCATAGTTGAAGCAAGCTTAGGATCCTGAAGCTCCAAAAGCTCCTCCTATTACATATATAGAGCAAAAGGGAAGAGCAACATGGCTATAAATTTTTTTATAAGGCTGTAAGAAAGGAATTATTAGAAAAACTGCAAATAATCATAAACCTGAATTTTAGAACTGCACTAAGAGACTGACTACTGTTCAAAAACGTACTTAGGCTCAAGTGTATAAGAGACACCTCTAATTCATGTTCATGTGAAATTTCTGTGATAAGGACCTCTATGTCATTAGCAATGTGAAATTTCTGCGATAAGGATTTCTAACTCACGCACCTCTGTAGCTAAAAGCAAGCTAGTGCACTCCTCTGCACTAGGTAAAAAGTCACCATACAACCTCCAAAAGTTATTCTCCAGATCAAATGCATATAAAAGAAGGCATGCTAATCGTAGGTCCAAATCTGTCTGCCACAAAGAGTAAGCTAATATAAGACTACAAGTGGTCAATCCAAAAAATTAAAAGAGAAAAACGAAAGGATACTAAGTGAACATTCATTCCAATTAGTAAGCAAGCTTGTTCACCCATTGACCAAATTGAACAAATGAATATATCAAATGCTGGGCTTACAGTCAAAAAATACAATTACCTCTGGATTGGTTGAGTTTATAATATCAAATATAGGATGACCCACTGGTATTATGTCTGGAAAGAACATCCATGGGAGCTTTTGGCTTATGGTTAACATTAATTCCAGTGGAATTTCCATAATTACCTGCACAATATAGTAAAACTTCATTTACTGTAGAATACTCGAAATGAGGCTCCAAGATTAACCATGACAACAAAAAAACATTATTAGTCTTGTAAAATTATGCAAGAAAGAAACCAATAACTAACTCAAAGTTCACTTGACAGACACTCTAATGGTCAGGAAGCCATAATACAATCAATAAACAGTCTACACAACTCACCCTGGGTCGGCGAAGTGGCTCAACATCTTTGGATGCATACACTCCAAATCCATCTGGCCCTTCTTTAAATTCAATTCCATAAGCTCTCATGCTCCTTACATACCCTATCTTATAGAAGTCAGGGTCTGCTGGCTCCAACTGTGTGGAGAAAAAATGTATTTATAAGTCAACTAATCAATTATAGAGCAATGAAAAACAACATACCAAGAAAAGTCCCCACATCAAAATGGCATGTGTTATAATAGATATACTGCTCTGTGGACTGACATTTTCTGTCGGGTTGGTTTGTCTTGGGTTATTCCTAGCAAAATAGTGGATTCCTTTTTTCCTCTTGGGATACTTGGAGTACGCATTTGAGCATTTTCATAAAATTTTGTTTAGATATAAGAAAAACTATCTAACCTTGAAATTAGTATATGTTCTCTATTTCCAACGAACCCGAAAGTTCGTCGTGCTGCACATATGAGCTTCGAAAGACTGTACTGTCGGATTTCAAAAGCCCAGTCCAACGTTCTTAGTGAACAGCAAGTAAATGAAGAAAAGAGACGTAATTTTACCTCAGAGGGCGATTCTTCAACTTGGGGAGTTTGGAATATCGGATATGGTGGAGTCTCGGTGGTTCCTTTAATGGCTTTAACCAGATTTTGGGTGTCAGTAGCAAAAGAGAAACTGGGTCGTCGTGACCACCCATGGTGGAAATTTTTCAACTGCTTCACATAGAAATCAAAATTAGGCAGAAAAAACCGACATAAAGGGAATGCGCGAGTGTGTGTACAGAGAGAGAGAGAGAGAGAACCTTCGAACTGGAGATGAAGCAATTGGCGGGATTGTAAAGAGGAAGAGAGGAGGCCATTAGTGAGAGGCGAGAAAGTTCAGTACATGGTTTTGTTTACTCTGTTTAGCGATATGCCGGCAAAGACGAGCATTCCGGTTACAATTTCAAATAAACCTTATCCGCTTCCGTTGTCCGACTACATTCATTTTTTGTTTTTGTATTTTATTTTTTTTGTGGGCATACCATATTATTTATTATTTTAGAAGTGTTAGATCCACAAAAAAGAATTTTATAAAAATGAATTTATAAATTTTATTATATGTATCGAATTTACTTTATAATAAAAAAAAATTACAATATAATATATTATATCAAGATGCTTCAATTTATAAGTTTCTTTTTATTAAATTCATTTGTAAAAGAAGCATTTCTCTTACGTTTTATATTAAATTTGACTACTAACTATTAAGATTCATTTAATTAATAACTGACCCATTGAAAATTTAATTAATAATTGAGCGGTATAAACCCATTTAGCCCTTTTAAAAAAAAAAAAAAAAGAGTACTGTTATATTCACACAAAAAATTATACAAAATAATCTCTCAAACTGATATAATTTCATCTGATCTGTTAGATTAACTTTATAATAAAAGTAACTTTACAATTTGACTAACTTTTATAATAAAAGTAACTTTACAATTTGACTAACTACATCAAGTCAGATCAATTTATGAGATTACTTTTGTGTAATCTTTTTGTGATTAGAATATTTTATAAAAAAAAATACTCCACTATTGAGTGGGATTTTTTATTTTGACTCAAAATGATCATTTTTCTAATTTGTTGGTCATAATACTTGCGGTAACCATGTTAATCAAGCCCTTCTAGCTAAATAGGTTTGGAGATTGCTCACTCAGCCATTATCTCTAGTAGGGGTGAGTTCGGTCTAGTCCGAGGAGATTTTGCAAACCGGACCAGGCCTATTCCGTCCAGGATTTTCTCATCCTGGATCAGACCGAACTCCATAAGGACCGGGATGGTTCGGTTTGGTCCGATCGGTCCGTTTGGTCCACCCTTAACTTTTTTTTTAAATCCAATGGTATTTTGTTTAATACTTATGTAATTATATTATGATATATTTAATATATATTCATATGCTATATTATTATATATATTAGTAATACGCTAATACTATTAGTCTATTAGTATATAGTAAATTAGTAATAGTTATTAACTTATTTTCTATAACTAATAATGCAATAGTACTAATATTATTATATAGTTATACTAATCATAAATTTATAATAACTAAATCATTATAAGTATATAACTATATATATTTAGTATTAATGTATTATTATACTCTTTAATGTATAACTATTAACTATAATATATAGTACTAATACATATCAATATATTAACATATTATAAGAGTTATGGTATAAATTATAATATATCATATATGTATAAATTTATAATAGTATTAGTATAGTTAACTTAATATGTAATATGTTAGTATTAAATCACTATAACTACATAGAGTATTAGTAATATAGTATTTAATAGAACTACATAGAGTATTAATAATAAGAGTATTTTACTATTATTTAATATAGTATGACATAGAGTATTAATAAATATGTGGGGTTTGAAGATATATATAATACTATTATTACATATAGTTATTAGTTATATGTATTAGTAATATATATCTATTATTATATATTATATATTACTAATACTAATACTATTAGTCTATTAGTATATAGTAAATTAGTAATAGTTATTAACTTATTTATTATAATTAATAATACACTAGTACTAATATTATAACTAATAACTAGATGTAATAACTAATAATATGTAATAAAACTAGTACTAATAGATAATAACTACTAACTAGTATTACTAATTTACTATATCTCTTCATTGTCTTCAAACCCAATACATTTACTAATACTCTATGTAATCCTATATTCATTTATTAAATAAGAGTAATACTCTTATAGTCTTATAATCTTATTACTAATACTAGTATATTAGATATTAAGTTAACTAATGCTAATACTCTCAGTCTCTTATAATCTTATTACTAATATTAGCATATTAGATATTATTAAGTTAACTAATACTAATAGTCTAATACTCTTATAATCTTATTACTAATATAGTAATACTAGCATATTAGATATTAAGTTAACTAATACTAATACTAATACAATTAGATATAGTTATAGACTCATAATGATTTAGTTATTATGAATTTATGATTAGTATACTGTATAACTATATAATAGTATATTAGTATTAATTTAGACTATTAGTAATTTAGTCTTAGAATAAATATTAGTATTCATATTATAAATATTAACCTATTAGATTAGATAAAAATTATAATTAATTATATACAATTATAAATATTATATAAATAATAAAATATATTTTATATATATATATATATATATATATATATTTTATTCGGTCCTGTTTGAGATAAAAAACCCCTAAACCAGGACCGGACCGAAACCTATCGGTCCACTAAAATTTGGACCGAGACCGACCGGACCTACTCTCGGTCCGGTCGAAAATGGCCGGTCTAGATCAGCCGATACTCTTCCCTAATCTCTAGTAGCTAGAATTATGAAAGGAATCTATTTCCCTAACTCATCTATATTAGAGGCTAAACTGGGTTCAAGAGCCTTATTTGTTTGGAGGAGCCTAAACTCAGCTCTTGGGATAGCAAAAGCAGGATGTATATGGAGAGTAAAAGGTGGAAAGAAAATAAATGTGTGGACTGATAAGTGGATACCAACAATAGGATATGGCAACATTCAATCTCCAATGAGAATTTTGCCAGAAAATGCTAAAGGACAGTTGGGTTTGGGTGTTGAGAAGTGTTGAGGTATGTTGTGAATAGTAGTGAAAAAGTATGTGAAAAGTAATAATAGAATATTGAATAGTAGTAAAAAGTAATTAATAGTAGTAAAAAGTATGTGAAAATTAATAATAAGGTAATGAATAGTAGTGGAATATGTTGAGAAGTGTTGAGAGTATCCCAACACCCAAACACAGATCACAATAAAAAGGGTGGGACTTGCAATTACTGAAAGAGGTGTCTAAAGAGGAATAGGTTAAAGAGATTCTCAAGATACTTGTGTCACAGTATGCTAATGAAGATAAACTGGTATGGAGAGACACAACAAATGGAGAATTCTCTATGAAAAGTGCATATCACCTGTACAAGTAGTAGCAACAACAATAGATGGGGAATCATCAAATAAAAGGGATGACAAAAAACTATGGAAAAATATGGCAACTAAAAACAAAAAATTCTGTCAAAGTGTTTATGTGGCATGCAATGAATGATACTTTACCAACAAAATAGAATTTACACAGAAGAGAGGTTACAATAGACCCATTGTGTCCTATCAGTCAAAATGAAACTGAAATAACTACTCATATTCTTTGGTCATGCCCATCTACACAAGATGTTTGGGGGTTGGGAAATAGACAAACACAGAAAGCTTCCATTACAAATGAAGATTTTGGTTCCATTTTCCTTCACATGATTTACAGAACAGATTGTGAGGAAATTAATCTATTTGCTAAAATAGCAAAGGCAATATGGCACAGGAGGAATCAATGGATTTTTGAAGGGGATTTCTTATCTCCAATAGCACTGATTTATAATGCCAAGCAAGCACAACAAAATTACAAGCAAGCACAAGATCACCAAGAAGGCAGGCATAGAAGGATATAGTATCAAGTCAATGCACAATGAACTGCACCACCAAATTCATGGCTAAAACTTAACTATGATATAGCTCTTAGAGAGGAAGAATACAGAATTGGAGTGGGAGTGGTCATTCGAGACAGTGAAGCTAAAGTCTTAGCTACCTTAATGCAACCAATTAACTTTTGTTTAAAGTTAGACATTGCAGAAGCCAGGGATCTATTCACAGCAGCAAGAATGTGTAAGGTAGGGGTGTACAGAAACCGACGCCACCGGCCGCCACCGACGGGAACCGACCGGCCGTGTCAGGAACCGGCCGGAACTGCCCGTGAACCGGTTGGCGTACTGTAGAATTTATTCAAAATCGAAATAAGTCGGTTTGACAGCAGTTTGACCTTGGTTCTAACCGCTGAACCGGCCGACTAAATGAATTTTTTATTTTTTATTTATAACTTACTTAAACGAAGCCGTTTCACTTAAATAAGTGAAATGGCGTCGCTTAATATCTGAAGTTAAAAAAAAAAAAACTAAGTGAAACGGTGCGGTTTGGCTTAAGCCAAACGGCACCGTTTCAGTCTAGGGTTTGAAGTCCCCTGGGGTATCCTTCTGGCTTTTTCTTCCTCGATTCTTCTTCAGTTCTTCTCTGCGTCAGTTCATCAGACGCCGCCCCCTCTTCTCTCTCTCTCTCTCTCTCTCTCTCTCTCTCTCTCTCATGACGCACGCAGCCACGGCAGGGCGAAGGGCCTCTTTCTCTCTCACTCTCAAATCGCACCTCTCGGCGTAGTCTCTCACCCAGTCGGCAGTCACTGCGGGCCGCGACGTTGTTGCTTGAAAATAGCCTCCATCGCCACCAAAGATGCCAACGAACCGACCGGAGTGACGCCGAGACCGATGTAGATGGTTTTCTCCCCTTTAAACGGCCGGTTTCGGTCGAGATTCATCCCCTCTTATAGATATCGGTTCGGTTTCGGTTTTGGTCCAAAACCGGACCAAAACCGAAACCGATTGATCGGTTTTCACCCCTAGTGTAAGGAACTAAATCTGCAAGATGTTATTTTCAAAGGAGACTCAAGCCAGGTAGTAAATGCTATGAGACAATACACAAAACAAAATGGGACACTAAGCTGTTTGGTGGAGGATACTAAGGCCACACTACTAGGTACAAGTTGGAAGATCCAACATGCATGTGAAAAGATAAGTTAATAAAGTAGCACATCAGTTAGCCAAAAAAGCAGTGTCTTTGAATCAAGAAACTTTTGATATAGGCTATTTAGATCCTTATATTGTGTCCCTTGTAATGGCTGAAGGCCATAACACTTGTTGAAATTATGAAAATCATTTTATTTTCAATAAAAAGAAAAAAGCGATAACCATGTTAACACCAACTTTTTTTTCCATTTTTCCAACATGATAAATTTTATAGCTATGAAAATTCTGCATTAGCTATTATTTTGCCCAGCGAGACAGTTGAAACTCTTTCATTAATGTCAATGAATCACTTTCTACTATCAAATATTTTATTCCTAAATGAATACATAGCTGTAAGCCTTTAAGTATTGCCAGAAGTTCAATTTCAATATGATCATTCACCTCAATCTCCCTTTTAATTGCTGTCATTATCACTTCCCCTTGATCATTTCTAAGAATGATTCCGACACTAGCATTATGTTGTTCAACAAACATAGTTATATCCACATTTAGTTTCATAGTCCCTTGAGGTGGAGGCTCCCATTTGCAACAACTCTTGTTCATCTTAATAGCCATTCCTTTTAGTTCTTTATAATTTTTCTATATTGCAGTTGATTTGGTGCCAAGGTTTTGTGCTCCTAAGTCAGTTGATTTCTTCTATACCAGCAACTCTAAGCTATAACAAAAGAAAAATGCTAGTAGAGTCCCTCAAACTTACCGCTTAATTATTTTAATTTTTTATTTATTTTTTTTACTTAATGATTAAGTGATTATTAGGTATTTTTTTTTCTTTTTTTTTCCCTTAATGATTAAGGATGTTATACAATTTTGAAAAGAAAATATAAGATTAAATTTTTAAATACATTAGCGGGCTTGCCCGCTAGCAATATCCATAAGAAAAAATAGCTCTACTAACTATCTGCTACATTGCTCATTAACTTGGCTTGCAATCTCCACAAAATCTTGTTGTAGCATAGAAAATTGAAATGTGGGAAGATGTTTTTTCCAACTATCTTAAAGTGTAGGGCAGTACAAGAGGGCATGGGTCGTGTCTTCCACTGCATCTAAATAGAATTGTCATTTATCCTCTTTTATAACCTTCCTCTTTATTAGGTTATGTCTTGTGGGTAGCCCCTCTTTACAAGCTCTCCAAGCAAACACTTTAACCTTATTTGGGATTTGCATTCTCCAAATCTCTTTCCAAATTTTCTTCTGACTCCCAACATTTGAACTCTCTCCTTGTATCCTCTTTAACTTTCTATCTTTGAATAGTCTATAAGCACTCCTGATACTAAACATGCTATTATGCTTAAGTGTCCATATAAAAGTGTCTTCATTGTCCCCTAGACTGAGTATGATCTTCAGAACCTCATTTGCAGCATTAGAGGTAGTAGGGTTCTCGCCTTTTCCACATTCCACCATTTCGTGTGATCATCTATAGAATTATCCGCTGTGTCAAAAGTGACCTTGGCATTCCCTTCCCTAAGACAGTGTTGTAGGCTTCTAATTCAAGGAATCCAGTGATCAATCCATATCTTGATAGTATGCCCATTGCCTACTCTCCACCTACAACCAAGAATTGGATCTTTTTCTACCTCCCAAATATCCCTCCAAACATATGAAGGATTACGGCCTAATTTTGAGTTTAGGAAGCTACCATTAGGAAAATATTTAGCCTTGAATATTCTGTGAAGTAGTGTGGACTTTTCATTCATGATTCTCCATCCCTGTTTTTCCAGAAAAGCATCATTAAAGGATCTTAGGCCTTTGAATCCCATATCACCAGAATGTTTTGGCTTACAAATTTTCTTCAAATGGATCAAATGAGTTTTGTGTTCTTGTTGTTTCTGTCCCCACCAAAAATTAGCCATCATTTGCTCCAATTCCTTACAAAGAACGCCAAGCAACTTAAAACAACTCATAGAATAAGTGGGCATTAAGAGAGCCATTGCCTTTATTAACACCTCTCTTCCTCCTTGGGATAACAATTTCTCTTACCAACTCTGAAACTTCTGCCACACTCGATGCTTTATGTTTGAAAAACCCTTAGTTTTAGCCCAACCAATTAGTGGGGATGGTCCTAAATACTTGTCATATTGTTGGAAGTTTTGGACATCCCAAAAGGATAAGAACTCCTTATAAACCTCCTTTCCAACATTCTTGCTAAAAAACCATACTTGTCTTCTCTTTGTTAATTCTTTGTCCTAAAGTATTTTCATATATCTCAATTAATTTTTGTAATATCTCATTCTCCTATTTGTTAGCTTTACAGAATAATACAATATAATTTGCCAAGAGGAGATGAGTTCCTTTAGGGGTTCCTTTACAAATTTTTATTCTAGAAATCTACTTGCTTGATTGAGCTTATTGTAGGAGGGAAATCAATCTTTTAGTACAAATCATAAACAAGTATGGTAACAAGGGGTCCCCCTTCCTTAGCTCTCCACCAAGTATTATTGGGCCCTTTGGTTCTCCATTGATCAATACAAAAAAGGATATAGATTTAACATAAAACATTACAAGCTGGATCCACTTGGTATCAAAATCCATTTTGTATATAACTTCCTTTAAATAATCCCACTCCAATCGATCATATGCCTTACTAATATCTAGTTTAATAGACATATAACCTATTTTTTTCCAACTCTTTTTTAGTGTATAAAATGAATAATCTCATAGCTTACTAATATGTTATATGTATTTGGCCTACATGGGAAAAATGCACATTGAGAACCAGTAATAACAGATTGAAGCACACTTTTAAGCCTATTAGCTAACACTTTAGAAATCAACTCGTAAATCACATTACATAGACTTATAGGCCTAAAATATGTTATTCTATCAGGTTTCTTCTTCTTAGGGATCAAAGTAATAAAAATCTGATTAAGGGAAGGAGGGAATGTACCATTCTTTAGAGCTTGTAGTATAGTAGTAGTAATTGATTCGCCAACAATGTGCCAGTAAGTTTAGAAGAAAATTGTTGCCATGCCATCTAGACCTAGAGCTTTAGTAGGATTTATTTGTTGTAAAGCTATCTTTACCTCTTCTTTTGTGAATGTCTTAGTGAGCTCTTCATTCATATCTACTGAGATCCTACCTTTTAAGCCTTCAAGGAAATCGAAATCTCTGCTCTATGTGGAGGTAGTAAACAAAGATTGGAAGTAGTCCAGAATAATCTTGTCCATTTGTTCTTCAGTCTACCATTGTCCTTCATAATCCCTTAGGCTGATAATTAAATTCTTTCTTCTTCATTGAGATGCCTTCTTGTGAAAGTAGTTGGTGTTTTGGTCCCCAACTTATAACCACAAAGCCTTTGATCTTTGTCTCCATAGTATTTCCTCAATTTTCAACCAACACTGTAAAGTATCTCTATCTTCTTAGTGCTCCTGTATTCTCAAACAATGAGGGTCTGTACTTTGGAGTTGTTGAAGTTGAAATCTCAATTGTTTAATCTTTTTGTGGACTAAGCCAAATGTTTTTTTATTCCATGCTTCCATCTGCTAGCTATAGGCTGAAATTTAGGCTATCACACTTCTCATTTCTACTCTAGTAAGACCCCTATGCCAAGAATCTGCAATTACTCTCTCACAATCTTCATGATCTACCCAGGGTCTCACATAGCTTCAAATCTAAATAACTTATCTCCTCTTCTATTGCAATGGTCACCATATTTATGTAAAATTATAGGCACATTATCCGAGTGGATTGTTGTTTCATATATTACTCTTGCATTGGGAAGAGGTTATTCCATAGGTTATTGGCCAAGAACCTGTCCAACCTTTCATTAATGCTATAATTCTTCCCTCCTCTATTACACCAAGTTTCCTACCTTCATAGCCAATGTCACTCAATGCACAACCATCCATCATATTCCTAAACTCCACTATTTGTCTTTCTGGTCTCTCTTGTTCTCCCTTTTTCTCCTATCTACACAGAATTTTATTAAAATCCTCAAAGACTAGCCTTGCTTGATCACCCCCCCCCCTCTTTTAAGGCATTAATCAATCTCTATATTTCAAGTCTTTTTGTTGTATCTGGGTGACCATAGACACCCGTAATTTGCCAGTCCTTACCCTCTCCCTCCTCAGTTATTCTAGCACCAATGTGATGTTTGGAAAAGCTTTTAACATTGATCAAGATTTCCCTTTTCAACATTAAGTCTAGACCCCCACTTGTACCTTCACTATCCACGGCCAAATAGTCTTCGAACCTCAAACTGAATTTTAAAGTTCCCATTTTCCTAGCAATCACCTTTGTCTCTTGTAGAAACAAAGTATCGAGATCTTCCTTCTTAACCAAGTCACAAACAACACGAATTCCTTGTGGGCTCCCAAGACCATGAGAATTCCAACTTATGAGTTTCATTGATCTCGACGGGATTGGGAATCAGCCTCCACCGATAGTTTCTGATAGTATTGCTGCTCTCCCATCTCCTCTATTTCTTTTTATTGTGTCTCTGTGGGTTTACCTATGCATTGTTCACTTCCTTTCTCTTCTTCAATCGACTAGCTTTCTTGTTTGAATCATGATTATTAATAGAAAATTTTGTTAACTGTCATTTCTTACCAACTGTGGGCTTTTTGGTCACAATCAATTGGGCTATTGGGCTGTCCTCATAGGCATTATCCATAATGATCTTAATGTATGGCTTGCTTTCCATCCTCTCCTTTTGCATGATATTGTTTAAATTAGGTAAGAACAAACTTTTGTTTCCAGTTGCAACATCTGTTACAACTATTTTCTTCCTGCTCTCTTCAACAATTATGGGATTTGGCTTATCAACCTTGTTGAACCCAAAGTTTCAAGTTTCGTGTAATTATATATCTACATATGAATTTTGATGATAACAAATGAATTCAAAGAATAAAGGAGTCTCATGCTCAAGTTCTCTACACAATGGAGTCAAGCACATCAAGAAACCAAGCATGAGCAAGAAAGGAACAAGTTTACATTAAAGTCATAGAGTAATGTTATAAATCTCTTAAAAATTCAAAATTAGGATTAAGGTTCAAAATTAATATTTTATCATAAAGCATTAAAATAAATTTTCTACATGTGCATGAATATTTTGAAAATTAAATTTGAAAATTTTGAAAGATGATTGATTTTCATCTTTCACATGCGCATAACATGATTAAAGGTTTGAATTTTGAAAATATTAAAAATGATTGATTGTCATCTTTCACATGTGCATGCTTTATTTGAATATTTTCAAAAGTGATTAATGCTCTTTTTAATTTATGTAAAAAGTAGATGATTTTGTTTGAAATTTTTGAAAATATTAAAGATGATTGATTGTCATCTTTCACATGTGCATGCTTTATTTGAATATTTTCAAAAGTGATTGATGCTCTTTTTGGCTTATGCAAAATGTAGATGATTTTGTTTGAAAAATTTGAAAAATAAAGTGTGCTTCTTTTGTCATATGCAAAAAATAAAAAGATTAGATTTGAAATTTTTAAAAAGTAAATGATGTTGTCTTTGACAAATGAAAAAGAAGAAACTTTATTTGAATTTTTTGAAAAGTAAATGATGTTATCTTTGACATGTAAATCTTTTTAAATTTGAATATGAAGTCTCATATGCCTATAAATAGATCATTTGAGAGCTTCACATTTATAACACCAAGAGCATACAACATTCATTCAAAATTTTCATTCTCTCTTCTCTAAGCATCGAGTCTTAATCCTTGTTCATTTTGAGAGAGATATAGTTTGCTCTGTATTGTTCTTATTTCACTCATTGAGGAGTATTTTTTGATAATCTACCCACTATCAGCTCTTGTATCAGTAAAAGGGTGTGTATAACCCTTGTGTATATAGAAAGTGTTCTACATAGGGAATAGTTGAATCACCACATGTAAGGTGATTACAAGTATAGAGGGTGTTCTACACGGATCCTTTATAGCAGTGTTGTTCAAAGGTGTAATAGGTTTCTATTTCCAACTGAAGGAGGTTAAATAGTGAATTTGGGGATCCTCAAGAGGTAGATTGAGGAAAGGACGTAGGCAGTGGGGCCAAACTTCGTTAACATACTGTATTTGCTTCTCTCTTACCCTTACTCTTTATATTTATTTTTGCTTCATATTTTATTTATATTTTATATTGTATATTTGATTTATAATAGTTAATTTTTTAAATATAACCCAATTCATCCCCACTCTTGTGTTAGTCATCTGGGCAACAAATCTCAGAAGGAAACCTTCTTTTTTCCATTAATTGCCTCCATTCTTCTTGTAATCCTCGAATTTTGCTCTGAATATTCTCAAAATCCAATATGATATCTCTCTCAACCATTTTTTCAGTTGATGATTGTGCATCTTTCCAATTTGGCCTTGGAGATTGGAATGGCAAGGAATTTTGATCATGATTAACATGTTGCTCACGAAAATCCTTCCCCTTGCCACCAACACTCTCTATCCATTGACCAATTGGGTGTCAATCTTCCTGAAAATGATTCCTTTGGGTTAGCCACGCAATGCAATCTCAATAGCCATGTCCCAATCTTCTACAGACATAGCAAAAGTTAGATAATCTTTCATACGCAAAACAAACCCAACAAGACCCACTTTTTAGTCTGTTTTCCCCAAAATAGAAATTTGGTGATATCAAGACGAACCTTGATTCGGAGATACTCGCCCCATGCCACCTCGCCTTGTTCAACATCAATCTCTTCTACAATGCTGATAGCCTCGCCGATTAATTTCCCCACCTTCCCATTCATGACTAGAAGAAGGAGGTCCAAAATTCAAACCTAGAAGGAGGCTTCAATGATTTTGATTTGGTTGAGTTGTTGACAGATATTTAGCTCTTTCATTAGTAGTAGATGTTTATCAAAGGACCAAGGCCCTTCCCTCATCACACGAACCTCATCTCTGTGATCTTTGAATTCCGCAAGCATCAAATTTGAACCCAAGTCTTTAATCATAATCTTCTTCACCGGTCTCGAAATTTCCCGCATGGTTTGCTTTATTGCTTCCTTATTAAAGTGATCATCATCATTGAGTAAGGGTCATACCCTGCAAACTCTATTTTATATGTACGAGAATACATATTAAGATCCCAAGTGAGTGGACATAACCACATAATTTACAGCAAATTAACCAAGACTTAACATATACTAAATTCTCTAAAAATTTATAATTTACAGCAAATTACCCAAAATGTACAAACTTGAGAAAAATAATTATATACTTTATTTTTTTACAGCAAATTACCCAAGTGACCGGCTGATTTGTTCACTTTATTTTTTTAATCTTTTACTCTCGATAATTTCAAGTTTGATATAATTGATCCTTCTGTTAACATTTTGTTAGTTAACTGCTATAAAAGTTCTTACGTTGCCATGTTATGAAAAATAAAAATAAAAATAATTGAAAATATCCAAAACGACCATTCTCTCGATAGATGGGAGGTCTCAATAAAGAGATATGATATTTCCATATAAGAATATTACTGAAAAGATTCACTGATTGCTATTTTTTTAACTTAATGGTCAAAAAAATGTCTTTGTTTGTGATCTTTAATTTTTTTAAATATTGAAGAGATTTGAAAAAATTTACACGTTCAGATTTGGTAGGAAGTCTCGGTGGATTTTTTTTCTGTAGGTGTAGCAATGTCCCTCAATAAAAGGGGTGGCCGGAGAATATGGACGGCCACCCCAAGAGGATTTGGAGGTGGCCCGTAAAACTACTATTTTTTTTTATAATATTTCATTTTTGGTGTCATTGCTTAGTACTAAATAAAAAAACAGATTAGCAATCTAGCTCAAGCTGATAGGAATCATCAGCTTTATAATGTTAATTAAGCAATGAAACGTTTAAACTAACAAAAAATAAATAAATAAAAAATGAAATGAAATGAAATAAAGTAAATAAAATCTTCATTGGATCATCATCTCTCCCTTTTCGTTTCTCTCTCCAGAGGTCATTTTCTCTCAAACCAACTGTCGGCCATCCTTCCCATTTCCTCCGCCCAAAGGGGTGTTGGAATTTCGGCTTCTCTCTCCCTCCTCCTCCTCCTGCCTGGCCAATGCCAGAGTTGTCTATAGTATTTTTTTTTTAGGTTTTTTCGTCGTTTTCCATCCATAGCATCAAGAAGCACCAATCTACTACCTACGAACCTCCTAAAACCACCACGCATCTTGCTAGCAGACTCTCAAACCGCCGATCTATTAGATGATAGAATAAAACTGTTCAGAAGAGCAACGCGTGAGTTTCACGCACCGCTGTACCAGAGAGAGCCTACCGCCTTCACGTCCAGCACTACTGGAATCAGTGGCTTCGGATATCTTAGATTCGACCACCACCTCGTTTCCTAGAGTGGTGCGTGAACCACACGCTCCACCACAGATAGTGAAGGTCCTATGCTGGCGTATCAAAGCATTCTCCGGTTGCTACGTTTCTATGTTCCTACTTTCCCTAACCAATAATCAAGACAGTGGTCGTGGAAGACTCCTACAGCCAGTCTTGACAAACAAGATGCAACATACATTGGTTCATTGCACCTTTTAGTCGCATTTTGATAGTTTGTTTATTAGACTATCCTAAAATCGTTTCACGCAGTTTCCCTTAATAGAAAATGGGTGGGAGCCATTATTTGGTTTCAGATCCATTTTTTTTTCTTTTTTTATTCCACTAGTGTTGCATTTGTTTGTTTTGGGATGATTGTTGGGAACTCCCACCCCATTAAATCTTGTATCTTGTAACTACTTTGTTTATTTATGAACTTACTTGTTTAGAAAAATAAAATAAAATAAAATCTCCATCGGTTAGTTTGATAATATGCTTCAACTTTATGAAACTTCAATGCATAAATCATTGAAGTGGAAGTTCAAAAATATTAGCAAGATCCGAATAAATCGAAACCCATGCCTTGCTACCTCCTCAAATTCCAAAGGGAGCTTGACCCTTGATTTCTCTTTTAGTAGCCAATTGCAGAATGGGAAAGTGCTTTGGTCATCAAGTCTTTGTCTACTTGCATAATGGGAAAGTGCTTTGATCATCAAGTCTGTCTACTTGCGTAATGGGAAAGTGCTTGGCCATCAAGTGCTTAGTAAGCGTCTAAGAATTCTCATATTTGAATTCTTATCTCATCATTTCAAAATTCTTATCTTATTATTACAACTTTCTCAAATTCTCAAATAAAATATAATAAATAATTCAACTTTTTCTTAACTTTTTCAAATCCCAAAACAAATATAATATTAAAATATAATATTTTAATATTTTATCTTAAAATTCAAAATTCTCATCTCAAAATTCTCTACTACCAAACTATGATAGACCAGAAAAGAAAGAGAGTTTATATGTCTATGATCATGCACTTTCTTACCTGAGATAGCTATTGAAAGGCCCTAACATCTCGTCAACAACCACTCTTGCAAATCTCAAACAGTTCAAACATTGCCCATGTGTGTACTGGTTCAACATCTGACCTTTTCTGGTCCAACTGAATTCCACTTGCCTCTGGTGATTAGTCAAGCGTAACAATAGACTTCTTCAACTGCAGTATCAATTCCTGCAAAAGAACTACTGCTTGTTTGAACAACTAGAGAGGCTTTTCTAACAAGTTTCAAAGTATACGGAAAAATAATAGCCGAGTCAATAAAAAGTAAATTAGGAGCTACTCCATTCTGCTTTCCAGTTTACCATATGTCTAGAGCCTAATTCGTTGCCTATGAGAACAATATCATCCATGTTTTTCCAGTTTCTCATTCAAGGTGAAGAAGACAGGAAATAATGTCAGAGATAGCAGTAACCCTTGTCGTCGACAAGCTATTCCAGTTGCTTGCTCAGGAGGCAGAACTGCTAAAGGGCGTGCAAAGGGAAGTTGTTTGTATTAGAGATGAACTGGAGAGCATTAAGTGTTTCCTCAAGGACGAAGAGGCAAGCGAAGGGAAAGGAGACCTCCACGATGGTCTAAAACCATGGGTGAAATAAGTTAGGGAGGCAGCGTTTCATATAGAAGATGTTATAGATGAGTACATTCTTCATGTTGCACAACATCGTCATCAGCATAGTTTCGCTTCTTTCCTCCACAAAATTGGTCGCGTTCTGACAAAACTAAAACCATGTCATGAGATAGCCACCAAGATTCGACATATCAAAATATCAATCCGGGAGATTAGGGAACGAAGTGAAAGATATGGCTTTACTTCCACACAGCAAGGATCAGGTTGTGGCACAACAAATGCTGTGACATGGCATGACTGTAGAGTGGGTTCCCTTTTCACTGAGGAATGTGAAGTTGTGGGTATTGAATTCACAAGGATTGAACTTGTAAGCTGGTTGATAAGAGGGGAAGCTAGGCGCTTGGTGATCTCCATGGTAGGAATGGGGGGAATTGGTAAGACAACTCTTGCCAAGAAATTATATGAGACGGAGTCAGTCGAGGGACACTTTGACTGCCGTGTTTGGATCACTGTGTCTCAGTCATACAACTTGCAGAAGATACTCAAGGCCATGACAAAGCAAATCTATCAGGAAAAAGAAACGACAGTTCCAATGGAATTAAACAAAATGGATGAGATCACACTAATTAGTCAGCTGAGGCATTATTTACTGCAAAAGAGTTATGTTGTGGTTTTTGATGATGTCTGGAACACCGAGTTTTGGGAAGTTGTGAAACATGCCTTACCATGCAATAACAGAGGCAGCAGGATAATCATCACAACACGTAGCCATTATGTTGGTGTTTCTTGTAAAGAATCTCCATCTGATCTGATTCACAATCTACAACCTCTGTCTCAGAACAAGGCTTGGGAATTGTTTTGCAGAAAGGCATTCCAGTCTGAGTTTCAGGGAAAGTGTCCAAAAGAGTTGGAGAGATTGTCACTTGAAATTGTCCAGAAATGTGAAGGCTTGCCTCTTGCAATTGTGGCCATAGGTGGTCTTCTGTCTACGAAGGAGAAGGTTCCATTAGAATGGAGAAAGTTGCATGATAGCCTCAGTTCTGAGCTAGAAAGTAATCCCCACCTTACAAGTATTACAAAGATTCTGTGTCTCAGTTATCATGATCTGCCTTACTACCTCAAGTCTTGCTTCTTATACTTCAGCGTCTTTCCAGAGGACAATTCTATTACTGATTCAAGATTATTTCAGCTGTGGATAGCTGAGGGCTTTATAGAAGGGAAAAAAGGAAAACAGTTGGAGCAGGTGACAGAGGAATGCTTGATGGAGCTTATACACAGAAACTTGGTTCAAGTGTCATTCGGAGATCTCGATTATGAGGTACGTAGAAAGTACAAAATCCATGACTTGTTACATGAAATCATCCTATCAAAGGCTGGAGAGCTGAATTTCTGTAAAGTTTTGGAGGCAGATGACTCGAGCTTCAATGGAAAAGCTCGACGCCTATCAATCCATGATGCTAGACAAAATGTTGTAGATACCATTGAACCCTCTCAAGTACGCTCTCTTTTTCTCTTCAACCTGAATGAAATCCCCAGGTCTTTCATGGTTAAATTGTTCAAGAAGTTCAAGCTTTTAAAAGTGTTGGATTTTGAAGATGCTCCTATCGATTATATTCCTAAAGAAGTGGGTAATTTATTCCACTTAAAACACTTAAGTTTGAGGAATACAAACGTGAAGATACTTCCAAAGTCTGTCGGTAGGCTACAGAACCTACAGACATTAAATGTCATGGAAACCCCTGTACGTGAGATACCAATTGAGATATTTAAGCTTTATAAGCTGAGACATCTTTTGGCCCATTATTATGACTTGGGAATTAAAAGTAGTTTGTACTCGCTGCAAGGAGTGAAAATACATAACAGGGTTGGATGTTTAAAGGACTTGCAGACACTATCACTTGTGGAGGCAAATCATCATGGGGCTGGTATAATCAAAGAACTGGGAAAGCTGAGGCAGTTAAGGATGTTGGGTGTCTCAAATATAACTGTAGAAGATGGGAGGGTTCTGTGTGCCTCCATGGAAAATATGAACCACCTTAAAATTTTGGTTGTAAGCTCAATCAGTGAATATGAGATGCTAGATTTACAATGCATTTCATGTCCACCACAACTTTTAGAGCATGTCATTTTAAGGGGGAGATTGGAGAAATTTCCCAATTGGATTCCAGAGCTTCACAATCTAGTCACTTTAGGTTTATATTTCTCATGGTTAGAGGAAGATCCACTAAAATGCATCCAGGCTTTGCCCAGTTTAGTTAATCTTTTCCTCAATCAGGGGTATGCTGGGGAACAACTGCATTTTGAGGAAGTTGGCTTTCGAAAACTCAAAAAGCTCACTCTCAGAAAGTTGGACAGATTAAAGATGGTGAAAATAGACAGAGGAGCATTGCCGCTTCTTGAGCAACTAGAGATTGGGCCATGCCCCCAGCTAAAGGAGGTACCCCCAGGGATCCAGCACCTGGAAAACCTCAAAACTCTGGACTTCTCTAAATTGCACAGAGAATTTGTGCTCAAAATGCAGCCAGATAGAGGTGAAGATTATTGGAAAGTCAAGAAGGTAACTACTGTCCGATTTAGGTATAGGGTTGAAGGAGAAAGATATCAAACATACAGGCTTGGTGACTCGGACTTGTTGGAGCGTCTACAGGGATGAGTGTTGGAGGGTCCAACTGCCAAGGAGTTTCACTGAGCAAGACAAGGATGGCCACAAAATTTCAGAAAGTTTTATTGTATGTAATTATGAGACATTTCACATTATTTGGCTTACTACCCAAACTTTTATGCATAAGACCTACATTGGCTTGTGAATTCCCACCTGAGCTACAGCTGAATATGTTAACACAGCCTTCTGCACTTTTCGCCTATTTTACAATAAAAGATCCAGATGTGGTTATTAAACTTTGGCCAGCGCAGTGGATCTTTGATAATCAAAAGCCTTAAATCTTTCTATAATTCCCATCTTAGTTGTAAACAGGATTTAGGATTTGGAAATAGATGTTATGATGACCGTTTAATGTTCAATATCAGAAAATGTGATTTATATTTGTCAATGAGGTAGTTGAAGTTCCATAAAAAAGTCAATATATGTGATATTTCACCATTAATTAGAAGGGTTTGAGCCATCTCCAAAATTAAATTATACTTGAACTACATCTGAAGTACCTTACACATATATACAAGAGCTATGCATTTTAAACTCCGCTAAAATGCATAGAAGAAAGGCTTAAATATTTGGCTGATAGACTTGGACAATGTCCAATCAGTTTGAGGAGCATTCCAACGTATTTAGTTGTCCCAAGTCTTTTGCCAATTGTTCTCATTGACACTTAGATTCTACAGCAAAACTTTCAGTTCTGCAGCAACAGATTGAGGTTGTAAAAAGTACATACCTCTTTGAAGTAGATGTTACTGTTCTAAAAGATCAATATTCTTCAGTCAGCATTTATTCACGCTCAAGATCTTAAGGGCAAAGCAATACATAGTTCCTATATCTTTCTCAGTTTTCACTTTTCCTCGAGTACCTTTTGGAACCAGGGTATGGAATCTACTCCTTTCTCATTTCTCTCTCTTCCATCTCTCTTCAATTTATCATCTTTTTAATTTTCCCTCTAATTCCAATCCGTCCTTCTACTACATGAAAGCTCTTCATATGAAATCAATCAGCTTGTTTCTTGACTCTCTTGCAAGATTTCCACCTCCAGAATTACTTTTTGTACGATTTTGAGCCACAACCCAAAGAGAAATACTCAAATCTTCAACTTTAGTAAATTCACGTGGACTTATTCTCTATTCCACTAAATCTAATAACAAAGACAGACATTCCCAATTCACTTGTACAAACAACAATTATAACTGCCAATGGAACAATCAGCAAAACCCGAAAATAAGATAAATAATCCGAACTCTATAATCAAATCAACGAACTGAATCGGAATAAGAACCGGGTACCTCAAATGGGAATTCGATGGCACCTAGGAGCTGGATCATGTGGTTTGGATTCTGTACCAACAACATATCGTGGTATCGTTTGAACGCCATGCCTTCCGAGTTGCTATTTTCTTCTTCTTTTTTCTTTTTATTTTTTGGGCTGAAGATTTGTTAGGTTGCGTCGGGTTGAAATTGTATCAATTAAATTCATCGTAGTTTAACACATTTAATTGAACAGATTAGACTCTACAATCTCGGGATTCCAGGAGTTGTAAAGAACGAAAGACAGAAAGATAAGAACAATCAAGAAGAGCATGAATGGAATGAAGAATCACAACCTTGGATCATTTCGGGGATAATCCAACCTCCACAAGAGTTTCATACAGGTTCTGACTTCTGAGACGCCTTTCTCTTATGATTCTGCATGATTACAAAATGCAGACAATCATATTGATGGAAAACGCAAAAGTAAATTCAGCACTCCTTTATTTTTGTCATATTAATCCTTCTTAACTTCTTTATTTTTTCCTGTTTCCACTTGCAGTAGACCTTCATCCTTAACATCCTTCCCAACTTCAAAAAGCCTTGACCACAAGGTTGACTAAAAAATTTGAACACTTACCTTACCCTTAACTAGACCTTGCCCACAAGATGAGGGTAAAGCTCTTGTAACTTTCATAAAGATTCCCAGGTGGTGTCTTGAGGTAAGGTGTCACTCCATTTAATCAATACTTCTATGAAAACTTGATTCACAAGCTTCTCCATGAATCTCTCCAAGATTGCCTCAGGCTCCAGTTGAACATTTCCTTCTTTGACAATTGGAGGCAAAGATGGCCCGCGGTAGGGGTGTGATATTATGTCCCAACTTCTCCTTCAAGCAAGAGACATGAAAGATAGGATGTATCTTGGCTAAATCTGGTAAATTGAGTTTATATGCTACAATTTCCACCCTAGCAGTGACTTGGAATGGTCCATAATAAGGAGAGGCTAACTTCAAACTGTGTTGCAAAGATACTGACTTCTGTCTATATGGCAGTAATCTCAAAAACACCCAATCCCCTACATTAAAATGCCTTTCCAGTCTTTTCTAAACAGCAAAGTATTTCATCATTTGTTGTGCCTTCTGTAGATTCTCCTTCAACAAGGTCCAAATCTCTTCTCTTGTCCTCGACCAGCAATAGCCTCATTGGCAGTGGTCCCTTGCACATATGACAAAGGCTTAGGAGCTGAATACCCATACAAAGCTTCAAATGGGGTCAATCCAGTAGATGAATGTTGTGTTATAGCACCATTCAGCCATGGCAAGCCATAGCCTCCAATCTTTCAGTTTCACCCCAATATAACATCTCAAATACCCTTCAATACACTTGCTAAGAGCCTTAATTTGACCATAAGTTTGCGGATGATAAGTGGAACTAAAGGCAAATGTAGCATTCTACAGTTGAAATAGTTCTTTCCAAAAAGAACTTGTAAATATGGAATCTCTATCTGAGCTTATGGTCAGATAGAGATTGGGCCAATCTCTATCTGACCAATTGGGCCATGAAGTCTAAAAATTCCATTAAAAAACAATTAGGCCAATTTCACAATTGTATATGAGTGTGTCAATGTGAAAAAATGTGAATATTTGGTAAATCTATGAATAATAGAAAAAATGATAGAAGAGCCATGTGACTGTGGGAAACCTTCAATGAAGTCCATTGAAATGTCAATCCAAAGTTGATTTGGAATAGGCAATGGCTATAGCAAGCCTGCAGGGTAAAGGATCTCATGTTTAGCAACTTGACAAGTATCACATTCCATCACAAACCTTATGATATCCACATGCATTCCTTCTCAAAAGAAATCCATTCTAGTTCTATGCAGGTCTTGTGCTACCCCCACATGTCCAACTTGAGGGTTATTGTGTATGTTATGCAATATCTTCTCCTTAAAAGGAGAAGAATGAAGTATTACCAACTTGCCTTTTCTCAATAGCAGGCTTTGCTGCAATGTATAATGACCCACAAAAATATCTCCACTCTGCAACTTGAGATAATATCTAGAATCTCTTCTGAAAATGAATAACTGCTCCTTAGTTCATCAATCCACAAACGAGTAGGGAAGGAAATCAAAGCCAATGTTGCTATTTGCTCCTCACCCTTTCTTGACAACCCATCTGCCACTTTATTCTCCTTGCCTGGTTTATAATCAATGCTAAAATCATACCCCATCAACTTTGCCACCCACTTCTGTTGGGATTAAGTTGCCACTTTTAGTTTGAAAAGAAACTTTAAAGCTTGTTAGCCAGTCTTAATTTTAAATAACTAACCCAACAAATAAGGTCACCATCTTTGTATTGAAGTAACAAGAGCTAGTAACTCTTTCTCATAGGTTGAAAGCAATAGACTTCTTCCCTTAAGAGCCTTACTGAAATAAGCAATGGGTTATCCTTCTTGCATAAGGACTGCCCTTAACTCCACTCCACTGGCATCACACTCCACTATAAAAGCCTTTGAAAAATTAGGTAATCCCAAAATAGGTGGATGTGTAACAACTTTTTTCAATTCCACAAAGGCTGCTTGTGCTGACTGAGACCACTCAAAAGAATTTTTCTTTAACAAGGCTATGAGAGGTGTTACAATGGAACCATATTCTCTTATAAATTTCCTATAATAGCCAGTAAGACCTAGAAATCCTTTCAAGGACTTCAAAGAAGTTAGAAGTGGCCAATCTAGCATTGATGCTATCTTAGCTTGATCAACTTTAACACTTGCCCTTGAGATTAGATGCCTTAAATACTCTAGCTCAACAGCCTTAAATTTGCCTTTTGACATTTTTGCAAACAACTTGTGGCACCTCAAAGTCTCCAGAACTATCCTTAAATGCTTCAAATGTTCAGAATAAGTACTTATGTATACCAATATATCATCGAAAAAAATCAAAACAAACTTCCTCAAATAGGGCTTGAATACATCATTCATCAGCCCTTGGAAGGCAACAGGTGAATTAGTGTAACACCCCGCTTCCCAATAAAGTCATTTTTAGAATTTTCGGGGAAACGATGTGCTACTAAAATTTTCTTACTAACGAAGCACTAGATTTGAAAGACCCCATAAATAAATCAATTCAATCTTATTAAATACTTAAAATCCAAAAGAGAGTCTATTGAACCACTTATTTAAAATCAACAAAGTCTCATGTGCTTGTCAAAATAACTTATTAAACTAAAATCATAAAACTAAGCATGACATAAACTATCTAGGCCTCTGCCTCGCCTTGCTGGGCCAAGTTCTGTCATGTAATTCCATCCTCATAAAAATCATTACTTAGGGTGACTAAAACATAAAAACATACAAAAATGAGTCGAATACTCAATAAGCAACACATCATATAGTAAACATAATAAACATAGGGTTTCTTGAAAATATGCATACTCATAAATACATACGTAAATAATATGAACATGAACTTATCTTTCATTTGTTATAGGCCAACACCCACTTTTGATCGCTGTGAGTTCGAGTTACCAAATTTAAGTAGATTCTGATTCTGCCCGTGGTTGCAAGTTGTGGAATCTATACATTAGGGAGACATACTGGGTGCACTACCAACATGTACAACTTGGTGATGCAATATTTCCATAACATATGGTACATTCTTCATATCATAACATAGACCATTACGTATCTTATCATTCATATTTCATCATAATCATACTTGTCATATCATTTCATAACATAAAGTTCAATTGAAATAGTATATTTCATAAAATGTTGTGATACTTGTTCTTCACATATAATTATGATTTTTCATAAATCTTTTGATGCCTAACTCTTCACATAAAATCATGGCTTTTCACAAAATATTTTAATGCATAATTCTCACATAAAATCGCAACTTTTTATAAATATTTTAATGCATAAATCTTCACATAAATCATGGATTTTCATAAAATATTGATGTAGGTTTTGCAACTAACATGAAACTTATGCATAAAATCATGATATTTACAAATTAATCATGGCTTGGGTATATAAAAAGGGGCTCATGCCAATGAAGGGCGTATATGCAAATATTTTTATAAAAGACATGTTGTTTATCGTACAAACATGTAAGAGTATGTCATGCTACTTATATCGCAGTGAATCTAATATTTTTGGCACGAAATCTATCATGGGAAGTAGAAGGAGAGAGAAAACTTGAGGGATGTTATGAGAGGAATGAGGCAGTCAACTATCGGCGTAGTGAATGTGGGACACGCACGGTGCTACACTAGGTATCTTGCTTTCGGTCACTGCACTTACGAAAGTTTATGGTTTTTTTTTTCAAATAACACATGAGAGAGATATTTATAGAGAGATTTGGGAGAGGGTGCCAACGAGTTCGAGTTCGAGTTCGTGTTGGACTCAGTCACGATCATTCAAGAAAAGAGTTTGAAGCTAAAAACATGATCTAGTAGTTCATTGTAGGATTGGCAATGACTGAGACTATGTAGGGGACTTCAATCAGTGCTATTTTAAATTGAAATAAATTTTTAATGGGATCTTTAAATTCTAAAAAGAGTCTAACTCGTTCAATAAATAATAAATGATATTTAACCTAGTTATTGAATCTAATTAAAACTCTTAATCAATTTCAATATTTTATCGCTCATTGGCTTATCCAATCTAGCTCATTAAATATAATTTAGACCCAATAAAAATTATCAATATTCTGACTTTAGAATGATTGAGCCAAGTCGTTACAATTAGTGAGCCCAAGGGACATCACTAAAAATTCATAACGACCCTCATGGGTCCTAAATGTAGTTTTTGGTATATCTTCATCCCTTAACTATGTTCTGCTAGTATCCAAATCTTAAACCAAGTTTTGAAAGAATTTGAGCCCCAAACAACTCATCAAGGAGTTCATCAATCATAGGAATTGGAAATTTATACTTGATTGTCTCTTGGTTCAATGCTCTATAATCTACATAAATTCTCCAACTCCTATTAGCCTTTCTTACCAAGAGTATAAGAGAGGAAAATGGGCTCTAACTTGTCCATATAATTCTTGATTTAAACATATATTGAACAATTTCTTTTATCTCATTTTTTGATAGAATGGATATCTGTAAGGCCTTACTGAAATAGGCTATGTTCCACTATTCAACACTATTTGGTCACATAATCTGGAAGGGGGCAGGTCTTTTGGTTCCTCAAAAATAATCTGGAACTCATTCGACAATTCAAAATCTCAAGCTAATTTTTCTCACTACTACTACACACTCCTATAGATAATAATTGTAGAAACCATCCTTGTTGTCTTACTGAAGATGTTTTGAAAAACTGATGGCCCTCTTCCATTGAATTGTCCATAATGCACAACCCTTGCAATACCACCTCTTTCTTTGCCCACAGACTAAAACTGCCTTGTCATTTTCATTAAATCCCACATGATAAGACCCAGTATTCTTAACCATTGCATCCCATAAATACATCACAACCACCTAAGGACAATAAATGGAAAGAACCAAAGAATTTATGACCCTGGATCTTTACATTTAAGTCCTCACAGTACCTTCCCTTACTTAGTAGCCTTTCACTATTAGCTACCTTGACCTGCAGTTGAGGCCCTTCACTAACTTTCAGTTTAGCTAGTTTAGCTATTTGCACAGCCAAAAAATTATGTGTGTTGCTAGAATAAACCAGAATCATCACTGGTTAAAGTACTAATTACTCCCTTCAATCTCATGGTATTGGGCTAAAGGAACCCGAAATAACATGAATTGAAGCTTCTAGATTCTCTTCCTCCTCTTCCTCACCCTTCACCCCTGATGTCACATTCAAAGAACTTATGGGACGGAGTTTTCCAGACCATTCCTACGAGACGTTACCACATGCTTTACATTAGAATGAGAATGCCTTGTGGTGATTGGGGTGGAGTAGTATCATGCTTGGCCTCACTTGATAGTCGGGATGTAGAATCCCTCGCATATCACGTGTTGGTTCCATCAAGTTAATGGGCAAATAGACGTTCCCGATGCAACATGTTATCTCTATGACTGAGCATCTGTGTGATGATTATGGTATCTCTCAGAGCATCTATGTGATGATTATGTTATCTCTATGTGAGAGCATATGTATTATGATTATCTTATTATGTGATGAGCATCTGTGTGATGACGATTGTGCCCTTGGGACCAATATGATTTTATGGATTTTATTTACTGTAGTAGAGGGAGATTCCTCGCCTTGACTATACTCATGTTTTAAAATACGTTGCGTTAGAACATTCTCCTCACGGCTTCTGGTCTTCTTTAGATTTTAGTATTAGCCTCTTGTTTCCAAGTTCTCTAGGCTTGCTTTTCGTTTCGAGTTTCGAGTTTCGAAGGCCAGTTATGTTTGGTCAATTAAAATGTAAGAAATTGCTTGAAGATAATTTACAGCAAAATTCTGGCAGACTGTAAAATAAAGTCAGCCAGAAAAGGTAAAATTAAAGAAGTGGATATATGTCAAAGATTTTGCAGAATTTGTAATCATTGCTACTCTTCAAGTTCTAATACAGACACACCATTTGTACTCAAGCTATGCATGCGGTTTCGTATGGCAACTTTCAAGATAACCATTAACCACCATTACTAATTATAAGAAACCTGCCGGCAGTATGTCTTGAGTATGAAATCTGTTTGTAAGAAAAACACTTATCCAATAAGTAGTGTTAATTAAGCGTACGACCCGTGGACACAAGGCAAGGCAGATCTTATGTTAACAATCCTGATTTTCATCTCCTTTTCCTTATTTATTCCTATTTATCATTACATTCATCCCACTTTCTCCTCAATACTACATGTAAATACCAACAACTGTGTCTGTGCTCGCAGAAAAGTAGTGTTCTGCATAAAAAGTTGTCTATATAGCTAGGTAGCTCATAGTCATCCTGAAATGTTACTAATATTATAAAGGAGGAACTGGATCTGCCCTTTATTTTCCACAGAGACGTGGAATGTATCCGAATATTCACAGCTATCATTGGTATGGTCCTCTTGCATGGATGCTTTTACCATTGATTCCCTTTGATCTCATTCCTGCAGATGGCAGCAATATGTGGAGAAAATTGTGAAAACATGCGAGCACATAGGAAGCAAAAGTTGCCAACCTTTGGTAAAGAAATAATTACCTTACACTGAGCCTTGTCGTAAAGGTTCAGCTGCAGTTTGGACCTGATTATCATTCTGTTTATCTAGTGGCATGTATTGTGACATGATAGCCATGATCTCTGTGTCCATGTAAGACTACAAATGGGAAGAGATTTTTTCTTTTAGCTAGTATATACTATATAGGGCTAATCCAGGATGCAAATCAACAAATATGGACACAAAGCATTTTAGAGTAGTGTTTTTATATATTACCCGTAGCCTATATTTATAGAATATATAACCACCTATACCAACTACCGCCAAAGCTGCAAGGACCAAGAAGGATGGAAACCATCCAAATCGTGATCTTTTTCTTTCTGCATAAAAAAGCAAGAATCAGCACACAAATCTTCAAAAAACAATAACCATTAATAAAATATATAATTTTCAATGTGATAGCTTTGCTTCTGTTGAGTTATGTACATTTCTAAGTTAAATTATCATAAATTTTAAATAATTTGATATATCATGTCAATGAAATACAAGATGAAATGGAATTTTGAAGGTCTGAACATTTCATCTTCTTTGCTCCATACCACCTCATTCAAGAACAATCCAAGGTAATGGATAACAGTAATGACATTTAGAACTTTGTATGGTCATTAAGCTGGGGTTATCAGATAAAAATAGTTTCAGTATCCAAAAAGTGGAGAGTACTAATAATCTAGTAAGGGTTATACATGATGTTCTTTCACAAATCTATGAGTGGGGGAAGTTAGTTAAGAAATCTAACTGATATTACTTTTGTTTCTGACATAAAACCACCAAACAGACTAGACTAGCAGGAAAATAGTGAACTGACTGCCTTACTTGCAAACATGCTAGAAAAAATATTGTGTGTCTTTCTGTCTATTATGATCTCTAGATGCTCCCTAATCTTACATTTTCAATTTGAGTTCAGGAAAGATATTGTTGGCTTATTTACATCCTCCAAACTCCCATGCTTAAGAGTCATGTGCATGAGTTTTGGACAGAATCACTCTTTCACAAAACTTTTGTAGAGGGAACTCCAAAATCTTTCAAAGGACCACGGTTTTTGCCTGTAAGATGTTCACTCATGCCATCTCTGATGTCTTTTACCTAGTCCTACTTGATTGCAGAAGAAGAAAAATGATAGGAGGTTTTAGACCCCATCAATTACTTTGGTCCTTTATTGTGTTGCAAACGACAGTAATTTTGTTTAATGATTTGAATGTGATTCATACCAATACAAGCATCTTGCTCCTTTATGTACAGAAGGTCCCCCTTGCACTTGCATTCATAACTACCCCAAGTGTTTCTGCAACTGCAACCATTACACCGACAGCGACTGTGTTCCTTGCATTCATCAACATCTGGTGCTCAACCAGAGAATAAAAGGTGATGAATGTTAGCATAGTAGATTTGAAAAGCATTATAAAGTTGAACAAGTAAAGCATATACATAAATTGTGTCTCAAGTAATCAAACTGGTATGCAGGATCACCTTCGCATTTCTGACCATCCCCTTGAAAACCATCTGGGCAGTGACAGCCTTTGAGATCAGACTCCTACTTTGCATAAGAAAATAATCTTGGTAAGATTTATGAAGAATGAGCAGGCTTGAGCTGCATTCTTATACAAGTGCTAAGAAAAAATGAAAAAACTTCTACAATAAGTAGAGATAACTGAAGAAGCAAGAAACTGGTAAATGAAACAATTGGAAAATGCACACGATGAGAATAACAATCACTGAACTGAGCAAGCTGAGAAGGCCAATCCATCTCTAACTTCCGACCAGCAACCTCCATTATATATTGAGCATCTTGCAGGTCCAAAAGCTGTCAGGGAAGAAGTAAAAAGTAAGCAGCTAACATCGGATAAAGTTCATCCTACTTGGATAGAATTTATAGCTCATAGCAACAGAATTAAGAAAATAGCACTCTATTTCTTGCATATGTACGTCTCAACGTCCACTCTAATCTCATCAACAAAATTCCTAATATCATTCAAACATATACGTTTTGTGATACTCTCAAACAATAGCAAGACCTCCTCTCTGTGAGAGGGGATTAGACATCATGCTCATGCACCAAAAATTTGATGGACGAGGTGTCTTGCTTGGAAATTTATCAGAAGTGGAGGAAAAACGCACGTGTACAAGATGTGTAACCATCTCCTTGATATTGAACGCCATTTACCATAGGGCACTCGCAGACTCTTCCTCTAAATGTGTCCTGTCCAAATGCAAGACTTCTGTCACTAGAAAATAGCTAAATATAGAGAATGATCTCAATATATAAAACACGTAAGGAGAAATTTTAATGAGAAGAATTAACGAGAATGAGTGAATTCTGCAATTGTCTTTGTACCTTGCAAGCAGTTACATTAGAGCGTGTGTCCCGCCAACAGCCACCATTGTATTCAGCGCACTGATTGGTCTCAATATCTGGCAAATGAATATGAGGAGGAAAAAAACAGAATATATCATTACATTTTTAAGTACAAAATAATAGTAGCATTGTAGAGTGAAATAAACAAATAAGCACATCAACCTCCACTTAAACAAACTGGAGGATCAGTGGTCTCTTTAAATCCAGCACATATGGCTTTCAGCACAGCAGTTCTCTCCAATTTTCCTTCAAGGAAAGTGGCATCAGATTTTTAGCATCATATGGTAAACAGCCTATCAAAAACATGGAACTTCGGGACAATATATCATATTAAATGAAAAATCAACAGGGAGTAGAAAAAAATTGGAGAAGGCAAACTGGATAGGCTTTGCCCAAGACAAGGTGCAAGCAAAGGACCATTTGAATGGGGAAAACAACCATGAAATGTAAAGCAAAGCACAATAAAATTAGTTGGAACAATGAGAACGCTATTATCTGTAGTTGATGAAAGCCAACAGAAACAAATCATGGTGCCAACCACCAAAACTTGGAAAAGGTGAGCTTGTATTGACCAATATTTCGCTAGTGTGCCCACTTTACTTTCCCTATTAATCACATGAATAAGATATCAGTTTCATTTTTCAGTCAATGGCGAGTGGTAACCATTTGATGTTGCCATGTTTGGCCTCGTGTTCCATAGAGGAGAGCCAACATGGACACCCAAAGAGGTCTTTTTCACTGAGGCCATCATAGTCTACCCATGAATTGCATGTCTACAGCCTCGGAGATGAAACAGAATTCATGTATAATAGCAGGGAAGATAAGAGTTACAGTTTACAGAGCAATATATTTGCAACAAACCTCGATACTGAACATTGTTAATGACCATTGTTGGCAAGATGGTTACATCACCACGAGATCCTCGCCCAACCTAATCAACAAAAATTGATGCAGTAATTAGAAAAATGAGAGCACCTACTGTTAAACTTGATTATATTATCCAATGAAAGGTTGGACATCCTTGCTCAATTTATTTATTTATTTTTTTAATGATGAGATATATTTGATTATTTTTATTAACTTATTTCAAAGTTAGAAGTACTAATAATTAAAAACTTCTGCCACCGCTCGCCCACCTAAGGTGGACGCGAAAAAAAAATCCACTTAACGTGCGGTGAGTGCGAAGCCACACTGTGCAAGGTGGACAGATCCACCCCATGTGGGGTGGCCCCAAAAGCAAAATGTGCCGCAGTGTGAATCTGGCCACACCCAACAATGTTCATCCCCCTTGTGTGTGGTAGCTGCAGAACCTCCCCTAGGATGACCGGTCGCACGCCAAATGGGGTGGCCGACCAGACATGGGTGTGGCTGGGGTGGCCAGAGCCTCCAAATTAAAAAGTCGTTTGATCACGTGACATATCAATCTATAATTCTATGCAATCGACGAGGACAAAAATCACAAAGAAAGGGGAAAAAAAAACCGTTTATTTGAGAGATAAGGAGCATGACCTGGAGTTCTTGCTCAGCTCTTAGGACTTCATTTTCCACGTTAGCTTCAGGGTCACCGATGCACTTTCTAACCTTCTCGATGGGAAGACCTAAGCCAAACAGATTCAAGCCATCAGTAACACAACATTAATAGAATAGAATGTGCAAATGAGTAACACCATCCATATACAGATCGGAACTTACCAAGTGCTTCAATGACATACTCAGCACAATCCTTGCTATATCTATTCTCCTTCATGGAACACCTAATATGGAAATCTGTAACATAATCCCACCAAACCCATGACCGGTTGCTCTCCTTGGCGACTCTATGCACACAGAGCTGCCTTAAGTTCTCAAGGACCACATCTTTCCCTTGATATCCCACTCCAAAATCCTTCTCTGGATCTGGAGCACAGTATCTTCCATGGTTTATGCACTGAGACTTGCATTGACTGCTATGGATGAATGCCAAAGGGCAGTACCAAGTTATGTAGTGTGGTGTGAAAAGGGTGTAACCCCCCTTCTCAAGAATCTGAGCGTGGCCTTTGAAATTCCTCACAAAATCCATCTGCTCGTCGCAGCGAGCCCCACATTCGTCGTTACTGTTCGTCCAAAACTCATACTCAACCCTCTCATCTGGATGGGGCACAGACTCTCTCCAGTCTATTCTTACTATAACGTCCTCTTTTTTTTTCAGACCTTGCTTCAAGGTTTCGCCAAAAGACTTCTCTATCAAAGCTGATGGAATTTCAATCTTCTCTATGTACCCATCTGAATCAATGTTGTCCTCGGGAGAATCCATGGTAATTAGAGGCTCGTCAACGCTATCAGCCACCAAAACAGCTGCAGCTCCTGCCTGTTGTCCATTCCATACTTTCAAGGCAAAGTAGCATCCTACATTTTGCAATAAAAGAAATATATAAAATTTATCCACAAGTTCTATCCACAGACGTCATTCAAAAACAAAGAAACCGCAGTGCATTTGTAATCTCATTCAAGAATGATTACTGTGATTGGTTATGTTGTTAAACACCATGTCAAGTATGCATAATGCTTCTTATTCATCCAAAATTTTAGCATTTTCAATTACACTGTTAATGTGATACGTTTTTAATAGTTTTATCTATTAATTACTAAAATAGAAAACTACTTAGAATATGTCTTATCAACAAATATGAGGAGAGATGATCAAATATAATGTAAAAAATGGCATTTTCTCTTAATATTGTCATGCTCAAATTCACCGGCCAAAGCCTTTGGATTGGAGCGTGTTTTGACCTGTTTTGTTAAGCTCTCACACTAGAGATTCTCCAAGAAGTCAGTCGTAACTCCCACAAACCCCAACGTCACAAACCATATCACAACAACTATAGCTTAAAGGATAACAACCAAACAGCAATAAAGGAATGGCATACAGGAGTTCAGCACCAAGAGATGGCATATACGAATTATAAAGGATGTATCAACTATAGCTAAAAGGCTTTTGCTGTCACGATTTCCTCATCTGGTGTAGGTTAGGTATGATTTACAGAATGAAAGCAAAGATGGTGTGGGAAAACAGGGGGAAAAGCAGGGTAAAAAACAGGGTAACTATATTCGAAGTTCAAGTTCAGAAAATTGGATGATCTTTATAGCAGGGGGTGGTGTGTCTTGAGATTTTGTACCGATAAAGAGTGTTTCAATGATGGCACAGTAAGTCTTCTTTTTCTTTTTTCCTTTTTTTAAAAAGTCCAGAAAATTGAGAATAACTCATCATTGCATGCTATTCAAACACCTAACCAAGACGAGCAAGAACTATAACTGAAAAATGCCTTATTGCATAATCCCAATCAAATTCGTAACAAACTAGTAATGTCAGACGATCTGATATTCTACCCTTTAAGATTCAAATAAAAAGATAGCAAAGTCAAACGAACATCCATCTCTGCAAAAGCTTTATGACATGAATCTCAATCATCGACCATTATCTTAACAGACATGATAAATTATAGAAAAATTTCACCAACCCATCGAAAAGTCAACGTGAGAAATTTAGGAAGGGGAGGGATTTCCTCTTCGGATTGCATACCTCCTCGGTCAAGAAGAAGAACATTGGGGCGAGAGAATTTGGACTTGAAAGGCTTATCACCCTCAAAGGGCTCGCACCCGTTGGAGCCTTTATCGGGATAGACCAGAGAGCCCGCCAGATAGCCTCCATAATCTGGAACTCCAAAGTTCCCTATGGCGCCGTCGTGCTTTGAACACATGCTCATGGGAGATAAAACAGTAATACTACTCTTCTCCACCACAAACCTTGCACCCACTTCATGATTCTCAAGAACTGATATTAATAAAAAAACCAAAGTTGTCAGCTTCCCGAGAAAAGCCATGCAAGTTTTCTTCTCCATGGCCATCATCACCTCCTCAGCGAGCTCTACGGATTCTTTGTAGCTTTTGTGTGTTATCCGAGGGGAAGAGGTAGATATAGAGCGAGACAAAGGGAAAAGGGACGTGTGTGTGAAGAAACTTTGCAACGGTCATACAGGTGGAGAGAGGACTTGGGGGAGGGGCTTTAAAGTTTCTCCGAGTGTGACTTAAAGAAGAGGACATGGAGAGAGAACGGTGGACGGAGTCAGCGGAGCTACAACTTCCATATATTTCAGGAAACGACTAAAACAGGCATGACTTGGCAAAGTACGCCATTATCCTCGTTTTTTAGGTTGTTTTGTCACGTACAACCGTACAAGGAGGAATCAAACATATAATACAGTTGAAGCTCGGACAAGAACGAAGAGATTGTACCTAGTAGAACCACCTCATCAAGATAAAGCTCTTAAATTTCTCAAAACATGACAGACATGGATTGTTTTCTGCAGATAAAACAAAACGATATTTCTAGAGTACTGGAATCGGACAATTGGGACACAAGTAGAAAGAAATAGCGGATATTTTCAAGATTATAATTTTGAAGTTTCCGTCTCTGCAAGTGTAGGGGGACATTTGAGTACTTACGCCAATTTTGTGAGGGCATATATGTCTAACCACAAGTCAATGTAGAAGAATGGTCGATCAACGACTAGTGTATTCTTTAGACGTTAAATATTGGAGTAAGATTCGGGGCAAGGACCACAAGAAACGATGGAAAAATATGAGATGTGAAAATTGACCAGCTTGAAACTTGGAAGCCAGGTTGAGTGTTTGAAGGGCTGGCAATTAATAGTAATGATATTTACAGTTGTAAAGTGTGTAAATATTATATAATTATTTTAAAAAATAGTAAGATTTATTATTAAAAATTTAATTTTTTTTATAAATTCATATTTATTTAATTTTTAAAATAAATATGCAGTGCTTGCCACTTGTTACTAATATCATTTCTGGACAATTAATTATCTACTTAAACTATTTTAGTGTTTATATTATTTGTTTGTTTTTAATGCATCGGTATTACCTATGAAGTGGTACCATGATTGGACTATATTCAGTAGAGTATTTATTTGTAAAAAAGACTTTAGATGCAGTTCAACTAATTTTATTTTAGATGTCAGCCTATGGCCAAATTCTGGTCGCTTTCCTTTACGACAAAATAAACTTTCTACACTCTAATTAATAGAGTTTTAAAATTTTAATCCGTTTAAATATTTAGAATATTTTAATATATTTATCAAGAAAAACACTTTAAATACAAAGAAATTCTACAAAAAGATCTTACACACTAACGTGACACACTATTTCTCCTATTTATTTTCCTTTTCCTCTCTCTCTCTCTCTCTCTCTCTCTCTCCCCCCCCCCCAAATTTTTTTTTCTCCCCCTCCCCCGTGCCCTCTCTCTCGCGGCGCTTGCCATGAAGAACATGGGTGGCTTCGACGATGGCTGGAAGAGTATGGGTTGGTCGCCAAACGAAGGGGAGTTTGGTGGTGGTGGTGTAGTAGCGTAGAGACGATGTACGGAAGCACTATGGTATAGAAATTGTGGAGACTCATTCGGGTTGCGAGGAGAAAGGGTTGTCGCAGGAGGGCTTTGATTGTAGTTAGATGAGCATAGGGTGGTTGCAAGAGGAATGGGAGCTCGATGGTGGTGTTCCAGTGGCGTGGGAAGACGTACGGTGGCGCGGGGAAGACGTATGGTGGCTCTACGATGGAGAAACCGTAGAGACCCATTCAAGTTGCAGGGAGAAGGGAGCTGTCGCGCCCGGGGGGTGGGGGGGTTCGACGGTGGCTGGATCAATATGGGGTGGTCGCTGAAGAAAGGTGAGCTCGGTGGTGGTGATCTGGTGGCGTGGGGATGGCGCACAATGGCGCTATGGTGGAGGGAAGGGGAGGAGGAGAGAGGAGGAGATAAGAAAAAGAAAAAAGAAAAAAAAGATACATGACACACTTTTTAATGTGTCACATCAGTGCGTGGAATCCCTATGTTTCTAACAGCTCCTATTTATTAATAGTAATGAGAAAATTTATAAACAGTAATGAAATTATTCGAATTAAGATGTTTATTAGATTTTGAAAAAGAAAAGAAAAACAAATTGAATAAAAATACTATAAAATTAAAATATTATTTGAATATTATTTTTTAATATTATTTTTTTTAATTTGAAAATATTTTATTATTTTTTATGTTTTATTTAAAAATTTGAAAAAATTATAATGATTAAATAAAGAAACTTAAAAAGTATTTGTACCTGAGTAATATTTGAGAAAGAAATATTTAAAAATAAATGAGAATACTCTTGTACCCAAATAGGGCCTAAGAGCATCTTCATTGGAATAGTTATATATAAATAAAATGCTTTAATGGCTATTAGGGACAAAAAATAGGCTGCATTGAATAAGTTGAAGTGTACCAAAACATCTTACGTATCACTCCCTATTCTTTATCTATTCTATTAAAATAATTATTTTATATTCTCTCTTTATTATTTTTTTTAAGTTACTTTCCTTTATAATCTTAACTACTCACTCACTCTTTTATCTTTGTCTTTCTGTTTTGTACTATTCCTCTCTAGCCAATATTTTAAAAATAAAAATTTAAATTATTTTTTTGTGGGTCCAATAATATTTTCAAAATTGTTATGTTTTTAAGATTTTTTTTTTCCAAAACTAGCTTTTTTCAACAATAATATTTTGTAATTGTTAAATTTTTATGGTAATAATTTTTGTCCTTCTCATTACCGTAATAATGTTTGTTAATTTGATAATGATCAAATGATACTATTTTGGTATATAAATAAGAACAATTGCTCATTCATTGACATCGAGAACAACCTAAATTTCATTTAAGATTAAGAGCTGAAAATTATTCTTCCAGCTTCATTTATCTTTGCACTCTTTAAATGGTTCATTCCTTTTTTCGCAAATTGCTTATTTACCTAGATTCTAAAAATGAGTTGGAGATAGTTCTCAATGAAGATGGGGATCAACATTTACTTATGGTGATACTAGTCAACGTCATAAGTACATTAGGTGTATTCATATATAAGGGCACAAATGGCTATTTCACGACTATTTTGCAAAATTATCAACATATCCCTTGAATATATTTCGAATGAAATTTCGTATGGGTCATTCTCTTTTTCTTTGTATTCAGCGTAAGTTAGAAGCTTATGAGCCTTTATCTAAAGAATAGATAATGATAGAAGACTCAGTTTATCTTCTCTACAAAAGATAATTGTTGCACTTAGAATGTTTGCGTATAGAGTAAATGCCAATTTCATGGATGAATATATATGGATTGGAGAAAACGCCACAATGGAGAGTTTGAAAAAACTTGTGGAAGTGGTCATAAATGTTTTTTTAATGAATATTTGAGGTCTCTAAGTGTCAATGATATTGCTCGACTGCTCTCTATTAATGAACAATGTAGATTCTCAAAGATAATAAGGAGCATTGATTGCATATACCGAAAGTGAAAAAAGTGACTACAAGCATGGAAAGTTATGGACTCTAGTTATAGTCGTGAACCAACTATTATCTTAAAATGGATGACATCATATGATCTTTAGATATGAGATAACATTTTTTGGATTATCCAATTCTCATAATAATATCAATATGCCTGAAAGATCTTTTATTTTTACTGAACTCACCGAAGGACGTGCTCCAATCAATTACTCAATTAATAGTAATGACTACACTATCAGACACTACCTTGCCAATGGTATTTATCTAAAGTAGTCAACATTTGTGAAGACGATCTCATCCCTACAAGGGAACAAGAAAAAATATTTTGTAGCAGCAGAAGAATTAGCAAATAAAGATGTAAAGCATGCATTTGGGGTCCTTCAACAATATTTTGCAATCATTTGTAAACCAGCTTGAATGTTCAAAATTAGTGAACTAAAAATATTACAAAATAATGCATAATTCTACATACTATAATTATTGAAGACGCGAGATGATAATAGAGTCCCCGACTTCAAGTACGAGCAAGTTGATAACAATCATCCTGAACTGTCATGCAATCATACAACTGATCTTATCGAGTTCATTCAACGTCATCATCAAATTAGAAACACTTCAGCTCATTCTTATTTCCAGCCAGACCTAGTTGAGCATCAACAACAATTATATAGCCAACTTTAGAAAATGTCCTCAACTAGTGTAACATTTGTTGTCAATTTGGTGTTTTCATTCTTGTGTACGATTTTAGTTCCCAATAAAATTTATCACAACAAGATTTCGGACAATTATCCTGAGCATTTGTAATATATGTTGTAAAAAAAAAGTTGTTATACAAACATTGTCCTCAATAATATGCATCCAACATCACAAACATTGTCCAACATTATAGACAATGTCCTGAAGTAAAAAAGAAAAAGAAAAACAGTTAGGAAGATACAAATTAACCTATGATTGTCATTGGTGAAAATTATCCAATGATGAAAGAAGTTACACAAAATTATCACTCTCAACTGTCACTGCTTATTTGCACTATGGTTTTTGCCATAATTTCCATTTGAGGTTGTTGTAAATATATTCGTTGCAATTCAAGTAACGCAGTGACATCCATCAACATGATCTGCTCCTCCTTGTTCAACCACTCCCTCTCTGCTTTGTCCTTGACTTTAAATCAGGCAAATTGAAATCTATCCATTTCCAACCTTAGCCCTTTATCCTCCAACTGTATTTTATAATCCTCTATTTCTCGAGCATGATGCATTTTCTGCTCCTAAAGACAGAAATATTCTTTTTCTTAGGCGCATGACTCCTCAAGAAAAGTATAATTCATTGTGGAGATCTCGACAATATCCTTAGCTAGACTGTTTGGGGCCTTCCATTTTGTTTTCTTCGATTTCCTTCCCATTACCCTTTGCAAGTCAATAATATCATTGTCAAGAATATGCTTCCCTTGGCATAATTTACTGAATCTAGAGCAACGAAGGTACGAGTTGGAATCGGCGACATCGTGGATCTTCGCTTTGAACTATCCTTGGAGTAATGCTCAACCCATTTTTGTTGGTTCTTCAACAGATGCCAACAATACTCGAATGGAAATTGGATTTTCTCTAGTTATTAGTACATAAGTTTCACTTTTTCAAACTTGCAAAATAGAAACAAATAGAAAAACAATTGGTGTGTATTTATCCAAAGCCAAGGCAACACAGTATGTACAATAGCAATAAGAATCTAGTGGATAGATATGTCTTGTCTTGCTCAGTCAAGCCACTTTGATTTAACACTTCCACTTAGGCTAGCTTTGCACATAATTTATTGGTTGCTTTTTGAATCGTTGATCACAGATGTACTAAAGACTCAATGGTTTGCTTCGTTGTACTTTGCTTATACTAATTAAAGTATAACAACATTTTCTCTCAAAGTTGAGTATGTCTTTTTTTTGTCCCTTGGATTGCACCAAAGCTAGTATTTAACCATGCCGATACAAGTAGCTTATCTTCCTCTTGGTTGAAGTTGGCACCCCTCGATGATTTTTTCATGGTAAGAACATCTAGTTGAGGTGGGTGTGGAGCGTCTTCCACGGTTCCACCAACACTAGATTGTGTTGAGTTTGACTCAAGAAAGTATGATCAATGTTAGGATTCTAATTTAAAAGGTTCATGAATAACAAACTTTCATGCTCTTATGAATCCATCTCTGTAAAATTGTAGACAATGAAGGAATTTAATTTTGTTAAAAACTCAAAATCAATGGTGAAAGCAAGACTACCAAATCGGCTAAAAAAAACAATGGTGTCGTAGAGGAAGGGGCAAAAGTTTATGAGTGCAACAATCAGTTGCCAATATTACAAGTCTTGACACAGATAGTGGCCATACGAGTTACTCTGCCATGGATTTTGTGCCCGTTTCCCTTGTCCCAAATGAAATTTGACGTCATCACGAGAATGAAGAAATTGAAATAAAGAAAAGGGATGCACAATGGCTCCCTAAATATGGGAATTCTCAATAGCGTCCTCAAACCCAAACCCTATTTTGGAAAGCCAAATGGGAGTGCTCTAAACTGATGCATTACACCCTCGTTGTCATAGTTAAAATGTGCACCATCTGTATATACTTTTGGTCAATATTGTATGATATCACTTTTCCACTTATTTTTCATCAAGTTAATGGGCAAAACTATTAATCGAATTATAATTCAATTAGTAGATCCTCCATTTGCAGCAACGAGGAAAACAAGAAGTCATAAATAAAAGAGAAGTGTTACAACCACAAAGAGATCTTACAAAAATAAATCTACAAATTGATATAACTTTATATGATATGTTAGATCTACTTTACAATAAAAATAGGTTTACAATCTAATGTACTACATCAAACTACGTCAATTTGTAGATTTCCTTTTATGGGATCTCTTTGTAGTTAAAACATTTCTCTAGATAAAATCATCATGGGTGACTCACATGCTAACAAGGATATAATGTGTAAGATAAAAAGAATGCGTGTCCTTAATAAGTTAATGTGAGATTGTAAATGTTATTTGGCAAATTTAAAAAGAAATGGACAAAATTAGCTGAATGCATTATATGTCAAATTTTTTTTATGTAGTATGTAATATAAGAATACAAACGAATCAAGTTATAGTAAATAGTGGATTGTTAGACTTTATTCATTTAACTTTTATTTAAGCACGAGATGAACTTGAGCTTTTCATCGAATTAGATTTTATATTCACCAAAGCTTATTTATATTTGAACAAATTCAAAATTGATCGTGAACACTTTCATTTTAATAAAATAAATTATTTATATTTTGTTTTATTCTTTATTAACAATAGGATTGAGTAAATATCTGACTGCACTCTAACTCCGTTCTAACTACAACAAAACAGAATCAGTGTTGGATTTTTTTTTTATTTTTTTTTTATTTTTCAATTAGAATCAGAGGTGTCTCCAGCCCGAGTTCGACTCCAATCCGATCCAACTCTAACTTTACCCTCCTACTCCGAATTAGATATTGTATACATGTTATAAAAGTATATTTATATATATTGATCATATATATTAGTATAATTATAGAGTTATGTAACTAGAACTTATATAGGTAAATTCAATAATATACTAATATGAGCTAATTACTATAAAATAATATACTTGTACTATAATATAAGTAGACTAATAATAGTTTAGTATATGTAAACATTATACTATTACTACCATGCATAATCAAGTATAGACATAAGTTAGGCACTAGTATTAAAATAAGTCTAGTTTAATAAATTAATAACACATAATATTAATTTAATAAAATATAATAAGATATAATTAGACACTAAAAGGTCTAGTATATAATAACATGTAATACTAATGTATAATAACATGTAATTAGACACTATAGTATAAGTCTAGCATATAAGTAAAGTAGACACTAGTATTTAAATAACTAATAAGTTTAGTATAATAAGTTAATAACAAATTATACTAATTTATTAATTATAATAACATGTAATTAGACACTATAAATAAGTCTAGTATAAAAATAAGTTATAAATAAGTTCAAAAATTTGAAAACCCACAAATATACCTTGTTTAAAAATGAGCTAAATATGAAACTAAAAACAAAAAAAATCCAAATCCGACTCCGCTCTGACTAGTATGAGTCAGAATTGGTTCAGAGTCAACAAAAGTCGGAGTCAGAGTTTGAATTTAAATTCCGACAAAATTTGAGCTAGATTTACGATATTCCGACTTCAACAAAGTCAAGGCTCACCCCTAATTTACAAGTTCTAACAAACAAATTTTGATTTTTTTGTTATTATCTTTATAAATTTTATATATGCATATATCAATGGTAGGCTTCAAATAAAATGTTTAATTTTAGGAACATGACATCCTCTAATCTCTTTAAATATTATCAATATAAATATAGAGGTAACATTATAGAAAATAATACATGTGCCATGCTCTTCGCTACCGAGTAATGCTTTCTATAGGGTTTCAAAGAAAATAATAATTGAGACACCTTTCTTTTGATGGGCATTTTAAATATGTTCCCAATGTTTTTTTTTTTTTTGGTGTTGGGGGGGGGGGGGGGGGGGGGGGGGGGTGGGGGGGGGGGGGGGGAGCGTTTGCATCTTCCTCATAAACAATCATTGTGGGCTGTGTCTATGATCACTGCAATATATACACAAGATATTACTCGATTGGGAAGCAGCAAACTTCTTAAATCTCCACTCTATCTATTGCACTGTCATCTTCGTTTTCTGAGCTGTGCTCCCCTCCAGAGAGGATATTCATAAAGGTCTTTGTGGCTCGGCCAACAGCACGAGAAGTCTTCTTTGCAGCTCCTGCAACGACAGGTTGCAAAGAGATGATGGGCAGGCTTGCTCTCTCTTGAATCATTGCTGTATCGTACAAACAAGTGCCAATATAAAATTAATAACCAGAAACAAATTTTTTATTTTTATTTTTTTTTAAAAAGACTGTCTCTTTCACTTCTTTTCCTTTTGAGGTAGTACAGTTGAAGCTTTTAACATACAGATAGTTTGCTGTCGAGCAAGTGTTCCAATTTGTCGAATTCCAGCTTCTGCCGCTTGAACCGCTTGAGCTGATTTGCTGACCCCGTCAGTTATCTCTTGGCTGAGTACCAGTTCGAATAAACAAATACCATAGTTAAAGCATACTAGACAACATCAATGAAACAGCAGGAGGTGGTGGAGGTGGTGGTGATCATAACATTCAACAAAATGACTTTTTTGTCCGCTTTATATATGTAATCTCAATACAAAGCGCAGGGGGGAAACCTTATTACAAGAAGTATACAAGAGGACCCCTATTTAGAATTTTTTTTTTTTTTTTTTAAAACACAGCGTTGAACAACATAACAAAAAATTTAATTTGTCTTTTATAAGTAAAAGAAAACTGAATAATGTTTTTGTTCTCAAGGAGGAGCAAAAGCATCTTATGGTCACCTCAAATCACTTAGTTCCAGCGTAAGGTCGCTGATTTCCATGCCAGACAGCCGAATAGCAGCCATTGTACTGGGAAGCTCCTCACGAGTTGTATCTGCTAGCTTTGAAAGAGATGTTGCAGCTCTCCCCATTGCCTTAAGGAGGAAAAATAGATACATATATATCAGTGTCTAGAAAACTATTTATAGACATGCCTATCACATCAAGCTTTTAGAAAAAATGTATACATCTGCAATCAGAACCATCCACAAATAAGAATAACAAGTTACAACTTGCAAGAGAGGACCCTAAACATTAGAATGCACCAGCAAAAAAGGCATAAATCATGACTTGCAGCCCGATAAACCTCATTATAAGGTCCAAATTAGAACAAAGAATGAATAGCTTGAGAAATCATCTATATGAAAACCTCTTTAAATCATGAATGCAAGATACTTGTTACATTTTATAATCTAACAAACTAGTGAGCTTCAAAGTTATTGTAACATCATCAACAGATTATCATAACGATAATCCAGGCACTTCAAATGGTCACCGCAATTGCAACTGCATGGCCCAAAAATATAAGATTAAACAGAAAGTGTAAAATGAGTATGTTATCAAATTATTAATTTTTTGAAACAATATGCTTACAAACTTAGGTATTGGCTGTGGAGAAAAATTTGAGACAAGCTAGGGTTCACGTATCTGGTATATGAAAGAAAACCCTCAGTCTTATGCCAGACCAGAAAAATTATATGAAAGCACGCATAGCAGCAGATACTCTAAAATCAGGCAGTAATGCTCTCTGGTGTTCACGTACAATTGATGGACTCACATAGTAACATCACTGACCAATAAAATTAATCAGATCATTAGTCTAAAGAGAGGAAAATCTCAAAGCATAAACTCTTTGCCGAAAAAATTAGACTCTTATGTCACCCAAAAGAGCATTAAACTACATTAACTTCAGGAATATAATCAATTCCTCATCAAGTACACCAATCTAGCAACTGAAAAGCAGTTTTCACAAGATGGCTTGTCCCTAGCATTGCTCTTTATGTAAAGTCTCATCCATCAGTTCAACAAAACCAACAAGCAGAATGTTAATCATACTTCCATAAACAATTAAAAATAACCATTTCAAGGTATGTCCCAGGAAGCTTTGCCTACTTTTTAATTTTGGATTAAGGCACTACCAAAATAGGAGAATGTGCATAACTGCACATATCAAGCACCCATTGGGAAATTACATCTGATAGTTCAGATTTGACCTTTAGCAATTAGCTCAAAGAGCAAGAGAACGGAAACAATTGTTTGTGAAAGAAGCACTTTGTCACCTATTTTAGGTCCAACAAGGCAAAAATGCAAAACACTTTGTCCCATTACAGGCCCATAAAGGAAACATCAAGAAAAAAAAAAAGGCTGGAAGATTGAAGCATAAATGGGTAGTGACTGTAATGTCCAAGTCACTCAATTCTCATGCTAAAATTTTAAACACAAAAGAAAGGGCAGTCACAATTGTCATAAGTGAGATGAATAATGTTATCATATATAATGCTGGGGCATGCAATACAAAGATATTCTGAGTTTAAACAAAACACCACTCAACTTACATATAGTGTTGGGACGGCTGCAATAACAAGGCTAGTAAATGCCACAGAAGTCTGCACATGTTAAAATTAACTTACGATCACAAATAATAACAAAATCAACATAAATCATGGACAATTGCAATCAAACTTCAGCTTCTAGGGCATGTCAGGAAAATATAGCACACTTGATGACTATCATAAGTTTGATTACAGCATATTCAAATGAATCAAACCATAACCGATTCTTCTAGTGCATCCCAAAGAATAAACTAATTTATCACCAATTTCTAATACGACTTCTTGTAAAGTACCATGGAACAAATAACACCCTTTTGATAAATCACATATTCTTCTGATTTCCACAACAAGAATTCTTTAATAGTACTGATGAAGTTTCAATGAACTATTAACGCCTAGGGGGAGTGGTAAAGGCCTTAGTCTTCGCGGTATGTTCCTTCTAGGTCTAAGGTTCAAATCCTTTTAGGTACAAACAATTCCTAGGGGCCATTAGATTGAGAGAATTTTCCCTTTAATTACCCAAGGTGCATTTGCGGGAAACTCCTTACCGAGGTCTTGTGCACCCCTGGAATTAGTTGGGATATTGTTCTCGGACACTAGGTGCCAATAATAATAAATAAAAAAAAAAGATTCAATGAACTATTTCAATGTCTCCTTTTTAATAGAAAATAGACAAAAAAAATCTCCTAATAGTTCATTGAAAATAAGGTATTGTTTGGATGTTGAGATGAGATGAAAAATCTGTGAATAGTAGTTAAATGATTTGTGAATAGTAGTGAAATAGTTTGAGTTAATATGTTTTTATTGAATTTTGAAAAATGAGAGAAAAACAGTTGAATAAAAATATTATAAAATTAAATGTTATTATAATATAATTTTTCTCTTGGAATTTAAAAAAGTTGAAATGTTTTTTGTGTTTTTTTTTTCGAAGTTTGGAAAAGTTTAATGATTAGATGAAAAAGTTAAAAATTTTGAAATTAAAAAGCGTTTGTATTTGAGTGATGTTTGGATGTCGAGATGGGATGTTCATCTCAACCAGCCCTAAGACAGAACAGTGGAATTTTTCTTATTGCAAAAATCATGAATTGAAAACAATTTCCAATCCCTTCAAAACGGCCAATGCCATCAGCTGCAGCCTTTTCATTTTTAGAGAATATGCGACCTTACATCTAAAAACATATGAAAATATCAGGCCCAACAAAGAGAATTACAAAAGGCTACGTTAAGACTTATTTGGATTGATGCATCACGTCAAATTGTAAAGCCCTTTTAATTGCAAAATGGATCCAATGTATCAAACCAGTCAGTTTTTAAGCTCTCCCTTTTTGTCATTTTCTTTGTAGGCCTGGCATTTCCCAAAACAAATTTGATCTATAAGAAGTACTGGCAACCTTTTGGATGTTTCACATGAATATGAATTTGTATCCGCTTATGTGACACGTTTTTTCAAGGGAACTTCTGTTAATTGGAAAAGTCATTAGAATTTGCAACAATCGCAGCAATAGACATAAAAAAGTTAAAATGCAGTAATTTCAGGAATTTCTAAATGCAACTCCTTGGCTTCTTATTTTTAATAGCTCTATTCAAATAATGGATTTTCTGCAATACCCCATATTATAAGGATAATGGTAGGTGGTGTATGGGATCCCACATTGCTTGGGAAGGAAATGTTCTTGCTTTTAATAAGATTCCAATGGGGTTTCAATTGTATCATTGACTGGTCTTTTTAGAGTATAGGTCATGTGGTTTAAGCCTTCCATTGGAGCGTTACAAATGGTATTAGAGCCTATAACAACAAAAAATGTGAGACTTGAGCTGTGCCATTTGCGAGGGATTGGCCTAACAAGAACGTCGGGAATTTAAGTAGGGTAGATTATGATACCCCATATGATAAGGATAAGGGTAGATGGTGTATGAGATCCCATATTGCTTGGAAATGAAAAGTTCTCACTCTTTATAAGGTTCTAATGGAGTTGCAATTGTATTATTAACTAGCCCTTTTAGAGTATAAATAATGTGGTTTGGGCCTTCCATTAGATTGTTACTTTTGCATTTCCAGTCTAATGGATAACATGCAATGAAAAACTTAAGTGTGCCACTAAATCCTAGTAGCACATTAGGCATGCCCTATATAAACAAAGAAATCCAATCAAAGGTATTCAAAGCTAGAAGCTCAAACAACAATGCCATTATCTTCAAAAGCGTAAATTTCCTCATACCGTGCAAGCAATGAAAGCCAAGAGGAAGAACGCTTGGTCACTCAAGCTCAGTTTGGCCGCAGGTACAATGTTTGCCGGAACACTGGGGCTCCCCACTTCTACATTCCATCGAGTCTGTGAGTTTTCATCTTCAACCAGGTCTTCTCTCGAAACCTCCTCCAACCCACGATTCTTTAATTGGTCGTTAGATGGTCCTGAGGTATGGGAACTGCAAAGAGAAACCAATCTAGACTGCTTGTACCGGGAATTTAAGGAGACTATGGAGGGGAAAGTGAAGCGTTTTACGCAGTACAAATTTGGATTCTTTGGCTGATAGGATGTATAGGAACAAAACGGAGCAAATGGGTGTGAGCAATTAGTACTTATAAGAGCAGATTTCATTGTGAACTCTAGGGAATCGGGGAGATTACCAATAATAACAATACCAATCATGGAAATCTGAGATATTACACGTATTACAGGGGAATCTGAGATATTACAAGAAAATAAAGCAAGACTTGAGGTTACCGATAATCCACCACCTGAAAACAGATTCAAGAAACGAAAATAAATAATATATATATATATTTATATCAATACAGGATTTACAAGAGTAAAACTTAGAAGATGCGGATAAAGAGTGGGGTTTCAATCTACGAGTTTAATCGGTCGAACAAACAGGCAATTTAAGGGAAAAGAAAACGGTTTCAAGAGCAATAGTATCCTACCTTGGATTTCGCTATAACTCGATTAGTGAAAGGTTGTACCTGGGCCTTCACTGCAACTCTATACTTCATGTTCGGTGTCCTGGCAGTTCTCTCTGTATATATCTAGAAACTAAAACCAGCCACGACCTTTTTTCCCGTCTCTATTTGTTTCTCCTAAAATAAATGTGAACCCTAATTTTTGTATTTAATTTTTATTTTTAGTTTAATCAATTCATTCCTTAGTATCGCCCAAGTAGTAAAAATCTTAAGTTTGAGGGTATACTCTGTAGTTCTAAAGTTCTTTTTTTCTAAACTATAGTTCTAAAGTTCAAATTTTCTTAAATGTAAACAATATTTAAAAATCATCAGATTTAAAGATTTTTTTCTTAAATTAATCGAGATGAACTTGTAGAAAACTTCTTGACGAAAGTCTATGTATCCACAAGATTAGACGGGATGCTATTATATGATACCCGGTGTTAATAAAAAAAAAATATATCTATATGTTTATGTTCGTTGTATAATTGTGTGTGTAAATTGCAACAATGATGAATGATAAAAATAAAATAAAAAATAATAATTATTTCTTCTTTCAAGTCTTTGATCTTAATTAGTGCTTGCATAAAATAATTTTCCATGAGGAATGTCTCCCTAGTTGCTTTGGGAATTTGAGTAAATTCAAACAAACACACTAAGATGTTTTTATCTAAATAAAGCAAACTAAAAATTACTTGAAACAAAGTGAAAGGAATAAAGATAAATTGACCTTATAAAAAGTTATATTATCAAAAGCATTATTTTTTTTTCTTTCTTTTTTTCTTCCTTTCTTTTTTTTTTAATTAGCACCAGACGTTAGGAATAATATTCCAACTGAATTCGGGATATACATGCACTCGAAAAGAATTCTTTTCTTTTTTACAACTCAATAAAAATTTTTTTGTAGATACTTATCGAATAATTTAAGAAATAAATTCTCCAATCCGATGAGTCTTAGGAATTATTTTCACTCCAAAGAGTCGAACATTAAATGTGGAAAGAGCATATAACCAAAATCAAGGGTCTTATTACTTAAGCCAACCCCAAGAATTGTTGTCAAACAGCATTCAAACCTAAGTTAGGCCTCCTTTCTTTGTGTTGGATGGAATCAACCTCATCTTATTGTTTATAATACCATATTTTTTTAAGAGCCAAAATCAAGAAAAAACCATTTGTAATTTAGGGCAAGGGATGCTATCACATACCACACACTTTACATTTTAATATTATTTTTTATTATTTATTATTTTTATTTTATTTTATTTTATTCTTATTAAACTAATTGAATTGTTATATTTATCATCAATACACCACATATTTGTTATTGAAAAAATAAAAATAAAATTAAAATAAATATAATAGATGGTGTATGTAGATAATAAATAGAATTATTCTTTGTAAAATTGGGGGCAGTCGGATATTTCCAAGTTACCTATTCCTTTTGTTCAAAAAATAAAAAAGTTACCTATCCCTTGGGCTGGGCCCTGTCCACAACGGTGACCAACCACACGGAATGAGCAGAGCAGATATTTGGGCCCATATTAATTTAATGTTAGTCGACCTGTGATTGGGAATGTCAGTACCATGCAGTGAGATCAAACCCAGCTTTAATAATCTTCCAGGTCTTTCGATTTTCATACAGTTAGAGACAGATTGTTAAAAAGTCATTCTATTATTAGTTGGGTTTGGGTGTTAAAAAGTGTTGAGATATATTGTGAATAATAATGAAAATATAGGTTAAAAATAATAATAAAATATTAAATAGTAGTAAAACGTAATGAAAAGTAATAATAAAATAATAAATAGTAATGAAAAATGTTAAAAAGTGTTGAGATACTCTCAACACCAAAATACAGTTGCTGCGGATAACACCGTATGCGTTATTGATATTACACGATTTGATCTATAAGATTTATTAATGTAAAAAATCGTACAGCACGTCAGAACTGAAAAAAGAGCCATTCACGACTTATTCACTACTTATTGAGATAGTCTAATACTAGATGAGACGATCCGAAGCGGTAGTATGATATCCGTAAATACATTTATAGCAATGAATGAAAAGTACATACAGGAAATATACATAGAGATTGAGGCATATAAATTTATTTGGTTCAGCATAGTCGTTAGGAGGGCAAATCTACTATAATATAGATATTTTATAATTTTTCACGATATCTCATTTTCCTCTATACAATAAAGAATGAAGACCTTTTTTTTGAAAAATATAATATCTTAGAGCTCTCGTTTTGAGGTTAAAAAATGATGTTTTGTGTTCTTGTAATTCTTCCCTAACCTCATCTCTCATATCCCTTTTATTTTGGTTCTTGGGAGCGGTGATGAAGGGTTGCTTTTTGACTTACTTTTTTCTTGATTTTTTCTTCTTCTCCCTTTTTCTCTAACACCTTGCCTCCTCTTTTTGTCTGGTCCCTCGTTTGTATCTATCTTTTCACTCTATTTCTACTCATTTTTCCTGATCTTATCAATTTTTTCTTCTCCCCTTTAGTTTAGCTCCCTGATGGTGATTTGGGCTTAGTGGGTCTTGGCTGGGCTTAGTGTATTTACCCCCAACAACACTCAAATCCAAATGAAATTCCTCTCACATCAAAGATATGCAATGTATGCACTCTTCGTGTACTTATGAATATAATTTTTTAATATTAAAACATGTATGCTGAGAAAAATCTACTAATTATTTGTTCCTTTTACTTATATTCATTCCATTTCTTCATCAGATTGACGATGCAAGTTTCCAATCTTGGTATGACAGATTCCTGATCAGCTCAATCTGAGGATATATAGCATAATGAGCTTTATGTTAATGGCATCTGATGAAACTGAAGACCCTACCCTTCCTCACATTTTCTTGTTTTGGCCATTAATGATTTCCTCAACCTTCCGTTGAGGATATATAGCATGGTGAACTTTATGTTAATGACTAAAGGAATTCCACACTTCCATTGTACCCTAAACTCAATGAAACTTCTTAGTGTTATTTCATTGCAAAAAGCAAGTAATATGAATTGGCAAAATTGGGGCGCCTCAAGGCCTAGGATTCTATGTGAAGAAATGATTGGTATACAGGGAAAAATCACGTACAGAAGATGAATTCCTCACAAGTATTTGTATATTGCAATGGGCAGGGTTGGTATATTTTTCCGTCAATGGCAGATGCCTACATAGAGTATGGTTAGTTGTATGATCATCTACAATTGTGCTTGGATGAAAGTGTGTACTTGATATATAATATAAATAAGAGAAATGTTTTAGCTAGCCATATAGAAATCTTATCAAAATAAACATACAAATTGACATAACAGCTTGATATAGTATATTTGATTGTAAAATTACTTTTATTGTAAAATAAATCTATCGTATCAAATGAAATTACGTCAATTTACCAACTTATTTTGATGGAATCTTTTTATAATTGTAATATAATAAATAAATGAAAAAACACCCAACTTACAGTCATTTCAAATCATTTATTTATTATTATTATTTGTCGTAGTGGGACTGATTCTTCTTATTTAATTCCCAACAAATATATATATATATATATATATATATATATATATATATATATATCTTCTATATATAAAAAGTGTGTATGAAACAGAATTTGTTGTTTTAAGGGTTTTTTATTGTTTTTCTGTTAAATTTAACGTCGTCCGTCTAAACTCTAACAGTGTACCGTGAATGTAAATCTTTCACCTTTCTGTCTTCTATTTTTGTCTGCATATTTTCTTTCGTTTCTCTCTTCAAAACCAAACTCCTTTTCTTTTTGTCTCTTCGTCTTCTGTCTTCTTTAATTCATTTTATCTATTCTCTTCATCTTCGTGTTCACATCTTAAGATTTGTTTCCTGCAGCGTTGCTTTTTTTTTTTTTTTTGGCTCGTCGTGGTAGATGTCACCGAACGAAGGCCATCACGAAAACCACCTCTCCACGGTCGACGGCAGCTAGCTCGACAGAAGCGCGGAGAGCGTAGACCAAGGCCTTGACAGGGCCCTCGCTGGACGCGATGGCATCTCGAGCGAGCTTGAGGAGGAAAGGGCCGAGATCAGGGTTCTCGAGGGCAGACTGGGAGTTGGGATTGAGATGAGGGTTAGAGTTAGATTAACTCCAAGCCTCATTCCCCGTGAGAGATCGATTGGTGAAAATCACATAAGGAATGGAGAAGGGTAAGGGTGTGATGGTTGGGGGTTGAAGATGGGCCATTGACTTCACTGACAATTCCACCTCTCCTTCTTCCCGCGACATTCCCGACCCCCCTAGTTTCTCTCGCTCCTCTCAAGATTCAGGTTCTCTCTTTTATTATTTTTCTTTCTTTCTATTAAGAAAAAAAAATCGATTCTTCTATTAATTCTTTTGGTTGACGTTTCTTTAGGATGATTCAACGCTCAATCGACAAAAGAATGATGCAGAATCGAACTGGAAATCTCAAGTATATCCTATTATTTCCCACTTTCTGATATATTGTATTAGGTTTGGGCTTTGATCAAAGTAGCCATGTAGGATTTTAATCCGAAGGCTCAGTCCCAATTTTTGTTTCCTTTTCACTCTGTATGTAAATTGTGGCAATATTATAAATGCATGGTTGGTGTTTGATAGAATGCCGAGAAATGATAGCATTTCTTGGAATGCAATGATTTTAGGCTATTTTGATAATGGGGAGTGTTTGGAATGTTTAAGGCTGTGGCACTGTAGTTTGATGATGGGAATCAGTGTTAATAATAACAAGTTTTAAAGAGCGTGGGAATCAATGTTATTTTTAGATTGATTTTTTTTTTACTACTATTCTTTGCATCCGAGACAAATCTGTCAGATTTATATTCTGGTTTCTGTTGGTTTGTTTGGCGTTTCCAGGTTTGTTGTGCATGCTCTTAGATTTATTTCTTCTGGTTTTTTCTCCTTATTTTTTCATGCATATGGTTTTAAGATGACTTCTTGGGTTAAATTATGTTGATGTTCAAATTTTTTGGTTGGAAAGTTTGTAGAATTTGTTTCTTCTTAAGGATTCCACCCTTTTTTTGGTACATGTGGCTTTAGGATCGGTTATGGTTCATCTTATCTTATATTTCTATTTTCCTTTATTTCTTTGTTATAAAAGATCAGTTTTCTTTTTATCTTTTTCGGTTCGTATCTTGTTGTTGGTATCCTTTATATCATGTTCTTGAAATACGTTAGTGAATTGATACAATAAGCATATTTATTTCTTCTGGATTTGTTCTTCTTTTTATTTCTTTCCTTTTGATCCCTGTCAGTTTGTCTGGAAATTATAAAACAAGCATTCTAATTTTTTTTTTTTTGCGTGTGAGTTTAATATTGCTTCTGGTTGTTTATTTTATATTATGAGTTTATGGTTTTTGTATTTGTGACAGTTCAGCAATATATGGATTAAATTCTGTTGAGGTTAGATTTTCTTGGTTTGGAATTTTATATAAAAACTGGTTATTAGTATCTTTTATATCATATTCTTGGAACTCTTGTGTGAATTGATATATTAAGCATCATAGAAATCAATTAGTGAGGTTCAACTATTATTTTTATCTTCTTCCTCTTTACTTTTTCGTTCAAAATTGTTTCTTTTTTGCTGGAAAATGTCAGGATAAGGATTCTAATTTTTTTTGTACATGTGGTTTAAGATGGCTTCTGGTTGTTCATCTTATATTATGAGTTTATGGCTTTTGTATCTATGACAGTATAGCAATGAATTAAATTATGTTGAGGTTTTGCTTTTCTTATTTTATTTTATACTAAAGATAGAATGGTTCTAATAATGGAGATTTCTGTATAATACTTTTGTTTTAAAAAAATACAGCATAAAAGTAGTTTCCATGGTATGGTTTGGGGTTGATGATGCTTTGAGATTTTATTTTATTTTTTTATTCTTTATTGTTTTTGTGTTTCTTTGTCATCGTTTTTTTGCCTTTAGTTAATCTAATTTGTTGGTTTGTTTCTTGCAGGGAATTTACATTTTTTGATTTGCAGTTGATGATGCTGTGAGGTTTGTTCATCTCTTTCAGTTTCTTTTCTCAGTTTTGATATGCATGTTTTTTCATTCATTCCTATTTTTGGATTTTTAGATTTTATTATTAATATGTTTAATTCAGTTTATATATTGTTGGATTTTCATTTCCAGCTTTTTGAAAAAAAACAGATGCTTTTATTTTTTTTGTTTGAAATGTTTAGGTTTGTCATTTCTATTTATTTTAGTTTGTATTTTTTTTAAGAAGTTAATTCATTTTTTTGTTTAAGATGTTTAGGATTGTTATTTCTATTTATTTTGGTTGAGAATTTGGTTCGATAATAAATATTCCACTTTTTAGAAATTTTGTAAGAATTAAATCTTTCTGGATAATCAGAATATGCAGATTCATTTCTTTTCTTTGAATAGCGGATATAGCAATTTCGTTTTGGATTGTTCAGTCTAAGGAGGAGGCAATAGGCTTTTATTAAAAATAAAGATATGTGTTTCGTTAATGAAAAACTGGTTTAAAATGTTTGAAAAAATCTAGGTATTGAAAAAACAAATGAGTTTTGATTGATTAAAACTAGACTTTTGTTAAAAATAAAGATTTGCCTTGAAAGAATACGTCTCCTTGTGGGAGACTTAAAGGTGGCTTACGTGCCACATCCTTTCAATATATTATATTTATTTATTTTAATAGTTTTATATTTATGATGTTGTGAACAGCTATAAACTGTATAATCTTGTTTGCCAGCAAGTCAGAAACTGGCTTGCCCACCACTCCATGCAAGCTGGAACTCCTCAAGGAGGCGCTCGGTACAATCTATTATTGTTGTAGGAGACAACTTGTTATGTTCTAATTTCCCAATTTTCGAACAAACTAAACCTTCTTTGTAATCTCATCAATAAAAAAGTTTGTTTTAACTATCCAAGCATGCTTTAGGTAATTTTTTTAGTACAACTGGGTTTGAAGGAATTGGTTTATCATTGAAAACTATGAAACATTGGTATGACAATTACTGTTGGTTGAGAAAACTCTATTTTGTAAAATAACTGTTTGATCTAACTAGGCAAACGTGCTTTACACGTTGCTTTGATCTAGTATATATATATATATATATAATGGTTCTTGATCTATTTGCACACATGATAGAGAAGTGCTGAGGAGGTGTCAACGTCACAATATCATGTATATATTGCAAAACTTAGAAGACACGGAGGTAAAACTAAAGTACTGCAATCGATGGCATACATTATAAGCCCAAGCTCTAATGGGTTTTCGCGTTTTCAAAAGTATCCAATCAATGGGAAAAAAATTTCCAAAACAGAAGTCCGCCTGAATGTTGAGATGGCATAAATTAAAAAATTTTATAAATAATAATAAAATAATTTGAATTAAAATATTTTATGAGATTTTAAAAAACTAGAGTAATAAAGTTGAATAAAAATATTATAAAATTAAAGTATTATTATAATATAATTTTTTTAAATATAAAAAAGTGGAATTATTTTTTATGTTTTATATAGAAATTTGAAAAAGTTATAATAATTAAGTAATGAGTAGATAAAAAAAATTAAAAATTAAAAATTAAAAAATATTTATATTTAAATTATATTTAAATGTTGATATGAGATCATGCAATGAGATCTCAACAATCAAACTAGCCCTAAATTACTGGATTGGACAAACTGAACAAGAAGGAGATCATAGATCACTCCTTATATAATTGGACCTTCATAAATTTAATTTACACACTACCATTCATATCTACAAGTTTAATTATAATTAGATAAATTCTATCTTCATTTCGTTGATTGAATTCTCAATTTTTCTACGCACAATGTTAATTAAAAAAACTAATCGGCTCTAATAGCTATTAATATATTATATATATGTGTTAGTGAAATACATAATAATATAATGAAAATTACAATGAAATTAACATTCAAATGAAACTAATTTGGACTGAGACATCGAAATTTTACTCTCTTTAAGGAGATTCAAGCCTTTTACGGTGTACAAAATCTCAAATTAACTAGTGCATCATAATTTATCTTGACTTGACTCCTCCATGATACAACAGCCCAACTGATAATTGCATAGACCGAACCAACCTGCACAAGTGGTTGAGCTCAAAGCTCTACCAAAAGAACACATTTCTTTTATCTTGGAATATAAAATATACTTTCACTAGCTTGTTTTCCTTATCTTATTTTCTCTAATGTATTTTTTTCTTTCTTCAATCGTACCTCCAAAGAATTAAACAATACAAATATTTCTTTGCTTGTGAGCCCGTCGGGCCGTGCCTACTTAACTTTTAATGCCATTCATCTAAGCCCAACTCAAATCTTTTCACAGAACCACCCAACCAATTTCTAACTTCACCCTTCTTAGCTGAAAAAGAAATCAATCCAAAGGAAAACTCGGCACCTTAAAAAAATCAGGTCTCTTCCTCATCTTCAAGTCATATTCCCTCAAATATTCCTGAACCCACTCAAACCTCCTTATCCTCTGGTGAGATTTTGTGGAAAGGGAAAAATTTCCCTAAAATGAAAAATGATCTTCAAACCCCTCTCAAAAAATGTTTGCTCAGCTCCACTATCAGAGTTGAGGATGCATCAGGCAAAGAGAAAAGGCAAGTTCCAACCAAACTGAAGATCAATGACAACACTGATGTGAAGGAAAAAGCCCAAATGACAAAGGCATGTAAGAAATCAAGGAAGGCTAGTAAGAGGGCCTCAAACTCAATTCGGTATGCACCTTATCAGACTCAGGAGCTACAAATTTCTGGTAACAAAGTTCAGTTACAAACCATGACTCTTTTTCCCTTAAATCCAACGACCAAGGTGGCAGGGTCCTCACTGCCACCAAATGATCCATGAAGATGATATCTTGGAATTGCCGGGGTATTGCTTGATCCCATGCAATCAGATCTTTGAGAGCAAGTATCAGGGCACTTAACCTTAAAATTATCTTCTTATCTGAACGTTATTATGTACTAAGGACACTGATCTTATTGTAAATAGGTTAGGGTTCTCTTCCTTTTTGTATACCCCTCCATTGAGTAAATTTTTTTTTTTAGGGGGGGGGGGGGGGTTTGTTGCTCATGTATTGGCCTGGCATAGATTTTGAACTTGTTAATACTTCTAGTAATATTATCTCTGTTTCAATTTACCTGGATCCTATTCACTTGCCATGGTTACTAAACTGTGGTTATTGTCCTGCCCCTCATAGCAAAAAATCTGGTTTCTGGGATAGTCTCACACAAATAACAGATTCATTTCCTGGTCCCTCGTTAGCTATTGGTGATATCAATTCCCTTATTACCGAATCTGAAAAATTAGGGGGAAAACCTGTGGCAAATTCTTCAAGTCCAAAAGGTCTCCACCTTTTTATGGAAAAAAATGGGTTCGTGGATCCAAGTTATTTGGGTCCAAAATTCACTTGGAGTAATCACTGTCATGGTCATAACCAAATCCGAGAAAGACTGGACAGAGGACTGGCTAACATTCAATGGACTAATCAGTTTCCCCTAGCAACCATTACAACCCTCACCAAGTCACATCTGATCATGCCCCTATACTCTTAAACACTTCAAATTGTAATAACCTCCCCAAATCCTTTAAATTTGAAAATTTTTGGACAAGAGACCCTTCTAGCCTTGAGGTTGTCAAAGAAGCTTGGAATTCATCCTATGTTGGCTCTTCTGCCTTCATACTTGCAAAAAAACTCAAAGCTACAAAAAAAGCTTTAAAAATATGGAATTCACAATGCTTTGGGCACATCCAAACTCAACTCAAAAAGGCTTAACTCAATGCTGAAATCTCTACAGTCTCGAACCCATCCCATCCCTGTTTCCTTAGAAACTGACCTTAAAACCAATATCAATGAACTACTTTTACGTGAAGAATCCTTTTGGCANGTCATTAGAATTTGCAACAATCGCAGCAATAGACATAAAAAAGTTAAAATGCAGTAATTTCAGGAATTTCTAAATGCAACTCCTTGGCTTCTTATTTTTAATAGCTCTATTCAAATAATGGATTTTCTGCAATACCCCATATTATAAGGATAATGGTAGGTGGTGTATGGGATCCCACATTGCTTGGGAAGGAAATGTTCTTGCTTTTAATAAGATTCCAATGGGGTTTCAATTGTATCATTGACTGGTCTTTTTAGAGAATAGGTCATGTGGTTTAAGCCTTCCATTGGAGCGTTACAAATGGTATTAGAGCCTATAACAACAAAAAATGTGAGACTTGAGCTGTGCCATTTGCGAGGGATTGGCCTAACAAGAACGTCGGGAATTTAAGTAGGGTAGATTATGATACCCCATATGATAAGGATAAGGGTAGATGGTGTATGAGATCCCATATTGCTTGGAAATGAAAAGTTCTCACTCTTTATAAGGTTCTAATGGAGTTGCAATTGTATTATTAACTAGCCCTTTTAGAGTATAAATAATGTGGTTTGGGCCTTCCATTAGATTGTTACTTTTGCATTTCCAGTCTAATGGATAACATGCAATGAAAAACTTAAGTGTGCCACTAAATCCTAGTAGCACATTAGGCATGCCCTATATAAACAAAGAAATCCAATCAAAGGTATTCAAAGCTAGAAGCTCAAACAACAATGCCATTATCTTCAAAAGCGTAAATTTCCTCATACCGTGCAAGCAATGAAAGCCAAGAGGAAGAACGCTTGGTCACTCAAGCTCAGTTTGGCCGCAGGTACAATGTTTGCCGGAACACTGGGGCTCCCCACTTCTACATTCCATCGAGTCTGTGAGTTTTCATCTTCAACCAGGTCTTCTCTCGAAACCTCCTCCAACCCACGATTCTTTAATTGGTCGTTAGATGGTCCTGAGGTATGGGAACTGCAAAGAGAAACCAATCTAGACTGCTTGTACCGGGAATTTAAGGAGACTATGGAGGGGAAAGTGAAGCGTTTTACGCAGTACAAATTTGGATTCTTTGGCTGATAGGATGTATAGGAACAAAACGGAGCAAATGGGTGTGAGCAATTAGTACTTATAAGAGCAGATTTCATTGTGAACTCTAGGGAATCGGGGAGATTACCAATAATAACAATACCAATCATGGAAATCTGAGATATTACACGTATTACAGGGGAATCTGAGATATTACAAGAAAATAAAGCAAGACTTGAGGTTACCGATAATCCACCACCTGAAAACAGATTCAAGAAACGAAAATAAATAATATATATATATATTTATATCAATACAGGATTTACAAGAGTAAAACTTAGAAGATGCGGATAAAGAGTGGGGTTTCAATCTACGAGTTTAATCGGTCGAACAAACAGGCAATTTAAGGGAAAAGAAAACGGTTTCAAGAGCAATAGTATCCTACCTTGGATTTCGCTATAACTCGATTAGTGAAAGGTTGTACCTGGGCCTTCACTGCAACTCTATACTTCATGTTCGGTGTCCTGGCAGTTCTCTCTGTATATATCTAGAAACTAAAACCAGCCACGACCTTTTTTCCCGTCTCTATTTGTTTCTCCTAAAATAAATGTGAACCCTAATTTTTGTATTTAATTTTTATTTTTAGTTTAATCAATTCATTCCTTAGTATCGCCCAAGTAGTAAAAATCTTAAGTTTGAGGGTATACTCTGTAGTTCTAAAGTTCTTTTTTTCTAAACTATAGTTCTAAAGTTCAAATTTTCTTAAATGTAAACAATATTTAAAAATCATCAGATTTAAAGATTTTTTTCTTAAATTAATCGAGATGAACTTGTAGAAAACTTCTTGACGAAAGTCTATGTATCCACAAGATTAGACGGGATGCTATTATATGATACTCGGTGTTAATAAAAAAAAAATATATCTATATGTTTATGTTCGTTGTATAATTGTGTGTGTAAATTGCAACAATGATGAATGATAAAAATAAAATAAAAAATAATAATTATTTCTTCTTTCAAGTCTTTGATCTTAATTAGTGCTTGCATAAAATAATTTTCCATGAGGAATGTCTCCCTAGTTGCTTTGGGAATTTGAGTAAATTCAAACAAACACACTAAGATGTTTTTATCTAAATAAAGCAAACTAAAAATTACTTGAAACAAAGTGAAAGGAATAAAGATAAATTGACCTTATAAAAAGTTATATTATCAAAAGCATTATTTTTTTTTCTTTCTTTTTTTCTTCCTTTCTTTTTTTTTTAATTAGCACTAGACGTTAGGAATAATATTCCAACTGAATTCGGGATATACATGCACTCGAAAAGAATTCTTTTCTTTTTTACAACTCAATAAAAATTTTTTTGTAGATACTTATCGAATAATTTAAGAAATAAATTCTCCAATCCGATAAGTCTTAGGAATTATTTTCACTCCAAAGAGTTGAACATTAAATGTGGAAAGAGCATATAACCAAAATCAAGGGTCTTATTACTTAAGCCAACCCCAAGAATTGTTGTCAAACAGCATTCAAACCTAAGTTAGGCCTCCTTTCTTTGTGTTGGATGGAATCAACCTCATCTTATTGTTTATAATACCATATTTTTTTAAGAGCCAAAATCAAGAAAAAACCATTTGTAATTTAGGGCAAGGGATGCTATCACATACCACACACTTTACATTTTAATATTATTTTTTATTATTTATTATTTTTATTTTATTTTATTTTATTCTTATTAAACTAATTGAATTGTTATATTTATCATCAATACACCACATATTTGTTATTGAAAAAATAAAAATAAAATTAAAATAAATATAATAGATGGTGTATGTAGATAATAAATAGAATTATTCTTTGTAAAATTGGGGGCAGTCGGATATTTCCAAGTTACCTATTCCTTTTGTTCAAAAAATAAAAAAGTTACCTATCCCTTGGGCTGGGCCCTGTCCACAACGGTGACCAACCACACGGAATGAGCAGAGCAGATATTTGGGCCCATATTAATTTAATGTTAGTCGACCTGTGATTGGGAATGTCAGTACCATGCAGTGAGATCAAACCCAGCTTTAATAATCTTCCAGGTCTTTCGATTTTCATACAGTTAGAGACAGATTGTTAAAAAGTCATTCTATTATTAGTTGGGTTTGGGTGTTAAAAAGTGTTGAGATATATTGTGAATAATAATGAAAATATAGGTTAAAAATAATAATAAAATATTAAATAGTAGTAAAACGTAATGAAAAGTAATAATAAAATAATAAATAGTAATGAAAAATGTTAAAAAGTGTTGAGATACTCTCAACACCAAAATACAGTTGCTGCGGATAACACCGTATGCGTTATTGATATTACACGATTTGATCTATAAGATTTATTAATGTAAAAAATCGTACAGCACGTCAGAACTGAAAAAAGAGCCATTCACTACTTATTCACTACTTATTGAGATAGTCTAATACTAGATGAGACGATCCGAAGCGGTAGTATGATATCCGTAAATACATTTATAGCAATGAATGAAAAGTACATACAGGAAATATACATAGAGATTGAGGCATATAAATTTATTTGGTTCAGCATAGTCGTTAGGAGGGCAAATCTACTATAATATAGATATTTTATAATTTTTCACGATATCTCATTTTCCTCTATACAATAAAGAATGAAGACCTTTTTTTTGAAAAATATAATATCTTAGAGCTCTCGTTTTGAGTTAAAAAATGATGTTTTGTGTTCTTGTAATTCTTCCCTAACCTCATCTCTCATATCCCTTTTATTTTGGTTCTTGGGAGCGGTGATGAAGGGTTGCTTTTTGACTTACTTTTTTCTTGATTTTTTCTTCTTCTCCCTTTTTCTCTAACACCTTGCCTCCTCTTTTTGTCTGGTCCCTCGTTTGTATCTATCTTTTCACTCTATTTCTACTCATTTTTCCTGATCTTATCAATTTTTTCTTCTCCCCTTTAGTTTAGCTCCCTGATGGTGATTTGGGCTTAGTGGGTCTTGGCTGGGCTTAGTGTATTTACCCCCAACAACACTCAAATCCAAATGAAATTCCTCTCACATCAAAGATATGCAATGTATGCACTCTTCGTGTACTTATGAATATAATTTTTTAATATTAAAACATGTATGCTGAGAAAAATCTACTAATTATTTGTTCCTTTTACTTATATTCATTCCATTTCTTCATCAGATTGACGATGCAAGTTTCCAATCTTGGTATGACAGATTCCTGATCAGCTCAATCTGAGGATATATAGCATAATGAGCTTTATGTTAATGGCATCTGATGAAACTGAAGACCCTACCCTTCCTCACATTTTCTTGTTTTGGCCATTAATGATTTCCTCAACCTTCCGTTGAGGATATATAGCATGGTGAACTTTATGTTAATGACTAAAGGAATTCCACACTTCCATTGTACCCTAAACTCAATGAAACTTCTTAGTGTTATTTCATTGCAAAAAGCAAGTAATATGAATTGGCAAAATTGGGGCGCCTCAAGGCCTAGGATTCTATGTGAAGAAATGATTGGTATACAGGGAAAAATCACGTACAGAAGATGAATTCCTCACAAGTATTTGTATATTGCAATGGGCAGGGTTGGTATATTTTTCCGTCAATGGCAGATGCCTACATAGAGTATGGTTAGTTGTATGATCATCTACAATTGTGCTTGGATGAAAGTGTGTACTTGATATATAATATAAATAAGAGAAATGTTTTAGCTAGCCATATAGAAATCTTATCAAAATAAACATACAAATTGACATAACAGCTTGATATAGTATATTTGATTGTAAAATTACTTTTATTGTAAAATAAATCTATCGTATCAAATGAAATTACGTCAATTTACCAACTTATTTTGATGGAATCTTTTTATAATTGTAATATAATAAATAAATGAAAAAACACCCAACTTACAGTCATTTCAAATCATTTATTTATTATTATTATTTGTCGTAGTGGGACTGATTCTTCTTATTTAATTCCCAACAAATATATATATATATATATATATATATATATATATATATATATATATCTTCTATATATAAAAAGTGTGTATGAAACAGAATTTGTTGTTTTAACGGTTTTTTATTGTTTTTCTGTTAAATTTAACGTCGTCCGTCTAAACTCTAACAGTGTACCGTGAATGTAAATCTTTCACCTTTCTGTCTTCTATTTTTGTCTGCATATTTTCTTTCGTTTCTCTCTTCAAAACCAAACTCCTTTTCTTTTTGTCTCTTCGTCTTCTGTCTTCTTTAATTCATTTTATCTATTCTCTTCATCTTCGTGTTCACATCTTAAGATTTGTTTCCTGCAGCGTTGCTTTTTTTTTTTTTTTTGGCTCGTCGTGGTAGATGTCACCGAACGAAGGCCATCACGAAAACCACCTCTCCACGGTCGACGGCAGCTAGCTCGACAGAAGCGCGGAGAGCGTAGACCAAGGCCTTGACAGGGCCCTCGCTGGACGCGATGGCATCTCGAGCGAGCTTGAGGAGGAAAGGGCCGAGATCAGGGTTCTCGAGGGCAGACTGGGAGTTGGGATTGAGATGAGGGTTAGAGTTAGATTAACTCCAAGCCTCATTCCCCGTGAGAGATCGATTGGTGAAAATCACATAAGGAATGGAGAAGGGTAAGGGTGTGATGGTTGGGGGTTGAAGATGGGCCATTGACTTCACTGACAATTCCACCTCTCCTTCTTCCCGCGACATTCCCGACCCCCCTGGTTTCTCTCGCTCCTCTCAAGATTCAGGTTCTCTCTTTTATTATTCTTTCTTTCTTTCTATTAAGAAAAAAAAATCGATTCTTCTATTAATTCTTTTGGTTGACGTTTCTTTAGGATGATTCAACGCTCAGTCGACAAAAGAATGATGCAGAATCGAACTGGAAATCTCAAGTATATCCTATTATTTCCCACTTTCTGATATATTGTATTAGGTTTGGGCTTTGATCAAAGTAGCCATGTAGGATTTTAATCGAAGGCCAGTCCCAATTTTTGTTTCCTTTTCACTCTGTATGTAAATTGTGGCAATATTATAAATGCATGGTTGGTGTTTGATAGAATGCCGAAAAGGATAGCATTTCTGGAATGCAATGATTTCAGGCATTTTGAAATGGGGAGTGTTTGGAATGTTTAAGGCTGTGGCACTGTAGTTTGATGATGGGAATCAGTGTTAATAATAACAAGTTTTAAAGAGCGTGGGAATCAATGTTATTTTTAGATTGATTTTTTTTTTACTACTATTCTTTGCATCCGAGACAAATCTGTCAGATTTATATTCTGGTTTCTGTTGGTTTGTTTGGCGTTTCCAGGTTTGTTGTGCATGCTCTTAGATTTATTTCTTCTGGTTTTTTCTCCTTATTTTTTCATGCATATGGTTTTAAGATGACTTCTTGGGTTAAATTATGTTGAGGTTCAAATTTTTTGGTTGGAAAGTTTGTAGAATTTGTTTCTTCTTAAGGATTCTACCCTTTTTTTGGTACATGTGGCTTTAGGATCGGTTATGGTTCATCTTATCTTATATTTCTATTTTCCTTTATTTCTTTGTTATAAAAGATCAGTTTTCTTTTTATCTTTTAGGTTCGTATCTTGTTGTTGGTATCCTTTATATCATGTTCTTGAAATACGTTAGTGAATTGATACAATAAGCATATTTATTTCTTCTGGATTTGTTTTTCTTTTTATTTCTTTCCTTTTGATCCCTGTCAGTTTGTCTGGAAATTATAAAACAAGCATTCTAATTTTTTTTTTTATGCGTGAGTTTAAGATTGCTTCTGGTTGTTTATTTTATATTATGAGTTTATGGTTTTTGTATTTGTGACAGTTCAGCAATATATGGATTAAATTCTGTTGAGGTTAGATTTTCTTGGTTTGGAATTTTATAGAAAAACTGGTTATTAGTATCTTTTATATCATATTCTTGGAACTCTTGTGTGAATTGATATATTAAGCATCATAGAAATCAATTAGTGAGGTTCAACTATTATTTTTATCTTCTTCCTCTTTACTTTTTCGTTCAAAATTGTTTCTTTTTGGTTGGAAAATGTTAGGATAAGGATTCTAATTTTTTTTTTTTTTACATGTGGTTTAAGATGGCTTCTGGTTGTTCATCTTATATTATGAGTTTATGGCTTTTGTATCTATGACAGTATAGCAATGAATTAAATTATGTTGAGGTTTTGCTTTTCTTATTTTATTTTATACTAAAGATAGAATGGTTCTAATAATGGAGATTTCTGTATAATACTTTTGTTTTAAAAAAATACAGCATAAAAGTAGTTTCCATGGTATGGTTTGGGGTTGATGATGCTTTGAGATTTTATTTTATTTTTTTATTCTTTATTGTTTTTGTGTTTCTTTGTCATCGTTTTTTTGCCTTTAGTTAATCTAATTTGTTGGTTTGTTTCTTGCAGGGAATTTACATTTTTTGATTTGCAGTTGATGATGCTGTGAGGTTTGTTCATCTCTTTCAGTTTCTTTTCTCGGTTTTGATATGCATATTTTTTTATTCATTCCTATTTTTGGATTTTTAGATTTTATTATTAATATGTTTAATTCAGTTTATATATTGTTGGATTTTCATTTCCAGCTTTTTGAAAAAAAACAGATGCTTTTATTTTTTTTGTTTGAAATGTTTAGGTTTGTCATTTCTATTTATTTTAGTTTGTATTTTTTTTAAGAAGTTAATTCATTTTTTTGTTTAAGATGTTTGGATTGTTATTTCTATTTATTTTGGTTGAGAATTTGGTTCGATAATAAATATTCCGCTTTTTAGAAATTTTGTAAGAGTTAAATCTTTCTGGATCATCAGAATATGCAAATTCATTTCTTTTCTTTGAATAGCGGATATAGCAATTTCGTTTTGGACTGTTCAGTCTAAGGAGGAGGCAATAGGCTTTTATTAAAAATAAAGATATGTGTTTCGTTAATGAAAAATGGTTTAAAATGTTTGAAAAAATCTAGGTATTAAAAAAACAAATGAGTTTTGATTGATTAAAACTAGACTTTTGTTAAAAATAAAGATATGCCTTGAAAGAATACGTCTCCTTGTGGGAGACTTAAAGGTGGCTTACGTGCCACATCCTTTCAATATATTATATTTATTTATTTTAATAGTTTTATATTTATGATGTTTTGAACAGCTATAAACTGTATAATCTTGTTTGCCAGCAAGTCAGAAACTGGCTTGCCCACCACTCCATGCAAGCTGGAACTCCTCAAGGAGGCGCTGGGTACAATTATTATTGTTGTAGGAGACAACTTGTTATGTTCTAATTTCCCAATTTTCGAACAAACTAAACCTTCTTTGTAATCTCATCAATAAAAAAGTTTGTTTTAACTATCCAAGCATGCTTTAGGTAATTTTTTTAGTCAACTGGGTTTGAAGGAATTGGTTTATCATTGAAAACTATGAAACATTGGTATGACAATTACTGTTGGTTGAGAAAACTCTATTTTGTAAAATAACTGTTTGATCTAACTAGGCAAACGTGCTTTACACGTTGCTTTGATCTAGTATATATATATATATATATAATGGTTCTTGATCTATTTGCACACATGATAGAGAAGTGCTGAGGAGGTGTCAACGTCACAATATCATGTATATATTGCAAAACTCAGAAGACACGGAGGTAAAACTAAAGTACTGCAATCGATGGCATACATTATAAGCCCAAGCTCTAATGGGTTTTCGCGTTTTCAAAAGTATCCAATCAATGGGAAAAAAATTTCCAAAACAGAAGTCCGCCTGAATGTTGAGATGGCATAAATTAAAAAATTTTATAAATAATAATAAAATAATTTGAATTAAAATATTTTATGAGATTTTAAAAAACTAGAGTAATAAAGTTGAATAAAAATATTATAAAATTAAAATATTATTATAATATAATTTTTTTTAAATATAAAAAAGTGGAATTATTTTTTATGTTTTATATAGAAATTTGAAAAAGTTATAATAATTAAGTAATGAGTAGATAAAAAAAATTAAAAATTAAAAATTAAAAAATATTTATATTTAAATTATATTTAAATGTTGATATGAGATCATGCAATGAGATCTCAACAATCAAACTAGCCCTAAATTACTGGATTGGACAAACTGAACAAGAAGGAGATCATAGATCACTCCTTATATAATTGGACCTTCATAAATTTAATTTACACACTACCATTCATATCTACAAGTTTAATTATAATTAGATAAATTCTATCTTCATTTCGTTGATTGAATTCTCAATTTTTCTACGCACAATGTTAATTAAAAAAACTAATCGGCTCTAATAGCTATTAATATATTATATATATGTGTTAGTGAAATACATAATAATATAATGAAAATTACAATGAAATTAACATTCAAATGAAACTAATTTGGACTGAGACATCGAAATTTTACTCTCTTTAAGGAGATTCAAGCCTTTTACGGTGTACAAAATCTCAAATTAACTAGTGCATCATAATTTATCTTGACTTGACTCCTCCATGATACAACAGCCCAACTGATAATTGCATAGACCGAACCAACCTGCACAAGTGGTTGAGCTCAAAGCTCTACCAAAAGAACACATTTCTTTTATCTTGGAATATAAAATATACTTTCACTAGCTTGTTTTCCTTATCTTATTTTCTCTAATGTATTTTTTTCTTTCTTCAATCGTACCTCCAAAGAATTAAACAATACAAATATTTCTTTGCTTGTGAGCCCGTCGGGCCGTGCCTACTTAACTTTTAATGCCATTCATCTAAGCCCAACTCAAATCTTTTCACAGAACCACCCAACCAATTTCTAACTTCACCCTTCTTAGCTGAAAAAGAAATCAATCCAAAGGAAAACTCGGCACCTTAAAAAAATCAGGTCTCTTCCTCATCTTCAAGTCATATTCCCTCAAATATTCCTGAACCCACTCAAACCTCCTTATCCTCTGGTGAGATTTTGTGGAAAGGGAAAAATTTCCCTAAAATGAAAAATGATCTTCAAACCCCTCTCAAAAAATGTTTGCTCAGCTCCACTATCAGAGTTTAGGATGCATCAGGCAAAGAGAAAAGGCAAGTTCCAACCAAACTGAAGATCAATGACAACACTGATGTGAAGGAAAAAGCCCAAATGACAAAGGCATGTAAGAAATCAAGGAAGGCTAGTAAGAGGGCCTCAAACTCAATTCGGTATGCACCTTATCAGACTCAGGAGCTACAAATTTCTGGTAACAAAGTTCAGTTACAAACCATGACTCTTTTTCCCTTAAATCCAACGACCAAGGTGGCAGGGTCCTCACTGCCACCAAATGATCCATGAAGATGATATCTTGGAATTGCCGGGGTATTGCTTGATCCCATGCAATCAGATCTTTGAGAGCAAGTATCAGGGCACTTAACCTTAAAATTATCTTCTTATCTGAACGTTATTATGTACTAAGGACACTGATCTTATTGTAAATAGGTTAGGGTTCTCTTCCTTTTTGTATACCCCTCCATTGAGTAAATTTTTTTTTTTAGGGGGGTTGTTGCTCATGTATTGGCCTGGCATAGATTTTGAACTTGTTAATACTTCTAGTAATATTATCTCTGTTTCAATTTACCTGGATCCTATTCACTTGCCATGGTTACTAAACTGTGGTTATTGTCCTGCCCCTCATAGCAAAAAATCTGGTTTCTGGGATAGTCTCACACAAATAACAGATTCATTTCCTGGTCCCTCGTTAGCTATTGGTGATATCAATTCCCTTATTACCGAATCTGAAAAATTAGGGGGAAAACCTGTGGCAAATTCTTCAAGTCCAAAAGGTCTCCACCTTTTTATGGAAAAAAATGGGTTCGTGGATCCAAGTTATTTGGGTCCAAAATTCACTTGGAGTAATCACTGTCATGGTCATAACCAAATCCGAGAAAGACTGGACAGAGGACTGGCTAACATTCAATGGACTAATCAGTTTCCCCTAGCAACCATTACAACCCTCACCAAGTCACATCTGATCATGCCCCTATACTCTTAAACACTTCAAATTGTAATAACCTCCCCAAATCCTTTAAATTTGAAAATTTTTGGACAAGAGACCCTTCTAGCCTTGAGGTTGTCAAAGAAGCTTGGAATTCATCCTATGTTGGCTCTCTGCCTTCATACTTGCAAAAAAACTCAAAGCTACAAAAAAAGCTTTAAAAATATGGAATTCACAATGCTTTGGGCACATCCAAACTCAACTCAAAAAGGCTTAACTCAATGCTGAAATCTCTACAAGTCTCGAACCCATCCCATCCCTGTTTCCTTAGAAACTGACCTTAAAACCAATATCAATGAACTACTTTTACGTGAAGAATCCTTTGGCAACAAAAATCAAGAATCACTTGGCTAACCACCACGATCTCAATATCAAATTTTTTCATGCTTCAATGGCCATAAGGAGGAGAAGAAATCGATTGACAACCTAAAAATTGGGAGAAACCAATGGACTTTAGACACTTTCATTATTACTTCAAAATTTAAGAACATTTCCAAAATATTTACACCTCATCCCAACCTCCTCCCCCTGAGAACCTAGATAATTTGTTCCCTAGAAAATCACAGACCAAGAAAATAATATGCTTTGTGCTATTCCCACTGAAAGAGCATATCACTTTAATCGTTAAGAAACTCTCCAATACAAAAGCACCTTGTCCTGATGGCTTTGCAGGTCTTTTTTACAAAACATATTGGAAAGTGATCAAAGCTAATTTAATTGCTGCCGTTCAAAATTTCATTATTCATGGCAAACTCTTCAAAGAACTCAATCACACATATCTAGCCCTGATCCCAAAAAATGAGAATCCCAACGATGTTCATTAATTTAGACCAATCAATCTTTCAAATGTGTGCTATAAAATTATTGCTAAGATTCTTGCAAATCGACTCAAATTCATTCTCCCAAGCATCATCTCTCCTTGTCAATTTGCTTTCCTCCCTAGCCGTCTTATCCAATATAACACCATTTTGGCCCAGGAAATCTTTTATAATATGAAAAAAAAGGGGTCGCTCAGGCTATATGGCAATCAAAATTGACATGGCAAAAGTTTTTGATTCCATGGAATGGTCATTTCTCTTTGATGTCATGAACCATGCTAGTTTTAACCAAGATGGATAAAAGAATGCATCACTATAGTCTCTTATTCCATTCTTATCAATGGATCCCCCCAAGGTTTCTTTCAACCAACCCGACGCCTTAGGTAGGGTGACCCATTGTCCCATTTCCTTCTCATTCTGGAAAGTAAAGTCCTATCTCGACTTATTTTCAGACGGGAAAATCAAAATACCATCAAAGGCATAAGAATCTCAAGAGAAGGACCTTCAATCTCTCATCTCCTCTTTGTGGATGATCTGATTTTATTTAGAGATGCTTCTATTCAAAATGCCCAGGCTTTTTTTTATTGTCTTGAAGATTAGAACTCTTGGTCTGGTCAAAGGATTAATCAGAGAAAAGCTTCCCTGCACTTCAGTTCAAACACAATCTCAGGCACAAAAATTGACATTAAAAACATATTTGGGTTTAGAATTTCCCCAGCCTGCACAAAATATCTGGGGATTCCCCTCTCTCAAGGTGTCAAATCTTTCAAATTCCATAACGATCTCATTGAAAAAATTCAGTTAAAACTCCAAAGTTGGAAAGCAAAGATCATTTCTCAAGTTGCAAAAACTGTCCTCATCAGAGTTGTAGCAAGTGCAATCTCTTGCTATACAATGGCTACCAACCTACTACCAAAATCCATCAGCAACCATCTTGATTCCATATTTCAAAGATTTTGGTGGGGGTATGGACAACCCTAAAAAAAAAAAAAAGTTTACCCCAAAATCCTGGAAAGATATTTGCATTCCAAAATCCATGAGAGGACTAGGTTTAAAACAAATGAATCTCTTCAATTCGGCTCTAATTTCTAAATGTGCTTGCGTTTTTTTGAATGACTCAAACAATATGTGAAGTGATGTCCAAAAAATATCTCAACTCTAATTCCTTTGCCAACATCACTTCAAAATCCTAAGATTCTTGGTTATGGAAATGTATCCTTAAACAAAGAGACTTTCTGATAATAGTTGTTGTTTCCAAAGCAATAATGGAACTGCTGTGAGGGTATGGCAGGATCCTTGGATTCCTACTTTACCTTTATTTAAACCCATTCCAAATCCATCCATCTCTACTATTGACCATAATATTACAGTCTCGGAGCTTATCCTTGAAGAACCTAGAAGATGAAACATTTTACTTCTCAATACTCTCTTCACTAAGGATACAACAAGAGAAATTCAAAACATTTCCTTAGCCATTCATAATTTCCACTCAATCCTTGAAAAAATCAAATGGATCCATTACTCATCGGGGAAATTTTCAGTAAAGTCAGCTTATGCTACCTTGGTGAATCAAAATTCCAATTATTCCCACTCGAACAATTCAATTAACTGGAAACACTTGTGGAAAATGAAAATCCAAGACCGAATGAAACTCTTTGAAAAATTTGTCATAGCATCCTTCCAACAAAAGAAATAATTCATAGAGTCATTCCCCTAGAGGAAGAATAGATTTTATGCCCTCTTTGCAAAACAGAACCAGAAAATCTTACCCATCTATTCCTAAACTGTATTTATTCCAAAATTGTGTGGAGGCAATCCAAATGGCCTATAGATATCACCATATTCTCGAATCAACCAGTTCATGATTGGATCAAAAATATTATCAATCCAAGTAAGTTTTTAAAAATCCCAGAGTTTGAACACCAAAGTTTTCAAATCTTTGTTTGCATAGCCATGGACTCTCTGTGGTTTCAAAGGAACAAAATCATACATGAACAGATTCGGTCCAACCCAATCAGATTTGTGGAATTAGTTCAAAAAAATTTTCAGGATCATATGAGAGCTTGGACAAGGAAAGGTGATTATTTGGCATTTGAGAATTTCTTGTCAATTAAAGAAAAACACCAAGACCCACCAGAATTCAAGATATTGTCTTTTGATGTAGTTGTGAGGGATCAAGGTACAACAATTTCTGCAGTAGGAAGGGATTCAAAAGGGACATTTTTTTTTGCTAAAACATACTGGATACATAGCTCCCATCTGAACACAAAGGAAGCCAGAGCAACACTAATGGCTATTCAAGAAGCTGAAAAAATGAAACTGAAGAATATAATTCTTAAGGGAGTTTCCAATGTGGTCATACAAGACATTATAAATTCCTCAGCTACCCAAGATTGGGTACTAAAACCCATCATCAATGATATCAAGCATCTTTTAAAATTTTGCACAAGATGAGAAGCAAAGAAAATTCATCGATCTTCAAATCGATGCGTGCATAATCTAGCACAATGGGCGGCAACAATAATGAAAGTCTATGGAAATATTCCCTTAATCAAAATCACTCAAAGTTTACTACAATTAATTTCATAGTGGAAAAGATCCACCTGTTGTGTAATATATAAAAAGAGCTAGACTCTCCAGTATTCCTACATCTATATATTATCCACTTGATTTAAAAAAAAACAAAAGAAAAAATAATACAAATATATATAAGAATTAGAAGGAACCAGGACATACGTACAAAGATGTAAACAGGAAAAGAATAAAAAGAAATAAATGACCAACGTTAACAACTTAAATAAGCCAACATCTATAACTTAAATAAGCTATCTTAATAACCCATCCCAAATCAATAACAACTAAATAACAAGCCCGTTGGCACTTAAACAAAAGTGGTGGTGCTTGATGCAAGCCCCAATGGAAATGAAGAGGTGGTGGCTGTTGCACAGCCCCACCCTATGCAATGAGTTGTCTAAGTTGAAACTACCAAGAATTTGGGAACCCTCAGACAGTGAATAAGCTGCACTTATGGTGCAAAATAAGTCCCCAACATTTGTTTTCTTAATGGAAACAAAAAGCAATAGAACAAAGGTGGAAGTTGTCAAGAGGAAATTGAAATGTGAAATTAGTTTTGTAGTCAACTCGAGAGGAACTAGTGATGGGCTAGCCTTCCTTTGGAAAGAGGACATGGAAGCAGAAGTGGTGTCATATACCGAGCATTACATCTCATTAGTGAAGGGTATGAAGGAGGGAGTCCCCTGGCACTTAACTAGGTTATATGGCAACCCAATGATAGTAAAGAGGCATGAAATTTGGCACCTGTTACAAAAGCTTAAACCTATAAGCTCAATAGGATGGATGTGTGTAGGTGACTTTAATGAAATATTGAGCTATTGTGAGAAGTGGGGAGAACCACTGAGACCATACAAACAAATGGAGGCATTCAGAAATGCTGTAAATAGATGTGGACTAAGTGATATGGGCTACTTTGGAAGTAAGTTTACATGGTCAAATGGAACACAAGGGAAAGCCTTCACCAAAGAAAGGCTTGATAGGGCCTTTAGTAACTTTGTCTGGGCACATCTTTGTGTGGAGGAGCTTTCTAGTAGCAAGACAGATTGTAGAAGCTGGTACTATCTGGAGATTAGAAACAGGCTCTGAAATACACATATGGGAGGACAAATGGCTAGGCTCTTCCAATCCTAGCAAAGTCACTAGCCTAATTAAAAATCTAGAAAGCAAGGCTAAGGTTGTAGAATTGATCAATCTTGAAACAAAAATGTGGAAAGCTAAATTGGTACAAGACACTTTCGAAGAGGGGGAAGCAAAGTTGATATTGCAAACTCCTATTAGCTCTATGGAAACAAAAGATAGAATCATATGGCATGAAACCAAGGATAGATCCTTCTCTATAAAAAGTGCATATCACATGGAGAAATCAAGGCAGATGGCAAGCCTAGGCCAAGCTTCAACAAGTAACATATATCAAGAAGTGTGGAACAAGATTTGGCAGCTTAGAGTAACCCCTGGTGATAAAACGTTTCTATGGAGAGAGCCTGCCACGAGGCCCTCCCCACTCAAACTAAACTATTTAAGTTGCGAGTGATCAATGATCCCCTATGCCATATCTATTGCAAGGAAGAGGAAGATGTTCTCCATGCTTTGTGGAGCTGTGCACCAACAATGGACGTGTGGAGTCAATGCTCTAAAAGGCTCCAGAAAAGTTCTACTAAGCAACTACCTATGCTGCTATTTTTTTATTCATTAACCAAGGTATTGAATGAAGAAGAAATCCAGGAATTTGTGGTAGTGGCAAGAAAACTCTGGTGGAGAAGGAATTCATACATCTTCAACAAGGAATTCACTAAGCCTAATGTTATTGTAAGGGAATGAACCAGAACCTTGTTAGATATGATAGCAGAGAAGGACATTGATCTTAACAGCAAAAAAACCACAAAGGTGCTCCTCAGTTGATGTATGGAGGCCCCTTCATCAAACTGGTTCAAGATCAATTGGGATGGAGCAGTGGACAAGGCTAGATGATTGATTGGAATAGGAGTGGCAATAAGGGATAGTGACATTCAGGTTATTGCCATTATGAGACTAAGGAAACAATCATTTCCTAACCCTCTTTTAGCATAATCGTATGGAGCTTTACAAGCAACTAAATTTGGCCTAAACCTTGGTTTGCAACAGGTCATCATTAAGGGGGATTCTTTGCAAGTTACAAAGGCCTTACAATAAGGAAAAGAGGCATGGTGTAGCTCTAGCATGTACATGAGTGAGGCAAGGTCATGTCTTTCATATTTTGAAAAGTGGGAAGTTTCTTATGTCAGAAGAAATGACAATATTATAACTCACTTATTAGCAAAAAATGCTCTTATTAGTCTAGATTTAATTGTAACATTGAAGGAAGCTCCTGCATAGATATCATCATTTTTATAATGGAATGGTAAAATAGTTGTTACTCTTAAAAACTAAAAAAAGAAAAAAAGAAAGAAAGTAACGATAAAATAAATATTATTAAAAAATTACCAACAATATGTGCATGTGTCAATTTTTGTCTAATCTTTGCTGATTTTTTTCCTTTAAAAAAACAAAAGAAGTAATCATGGAAAGTCGAAGATTAACGCGTTTTTGAACTTTGGTAAAGAAACCTACTATAAACCCTAACGCCTCCTTCTTATAATTAGTGGGCCCATGGGTACAAATATTTGGATATTGTAGTCAGCGTCGTCTAATCTTTGGAACATAAAGAGAAAAAAATTGACATATGATCCTTATATATCAAATATTTCGATCATATTACATGAATAATACTTCTATATACATCAACTTATCTCTACCATTTATATATATATAGTACAAAAAAAATAATTATTTATGGCGAATTATATGCAATGAGAATGATTATTTGTGAAGATCAAAACAGACGCATTTTGATAAAAAATAATAGATATTTTCGCAAGAAATAATTAACTACAACTAAACAGTTTTCGTATAGTATATCTAACTTTAACTTAAAATCAAAATAGCTAGATGTAATATAATAGTACTATATAGCTAGTGTGTTAATTTAATTGATGCAAGTCTTCTAAAATTGATGCAGACTTGAGTGTGTGTCGTAGCATAATTAATTGATATAATTAAGTGAATTAATGACAAATATTCCCATATTCATTTATTATAGCCAAAGGCCATAATAATTAATTCAAGTTCATCGTGTAAAAAGCACGATTGATGGGATATGCCGACAATATTTCTATTCACTGTGATCACTCTAAAAAGAAGTGTATATATATATATATATATATATGTAAAATATTACAATACTCTAAAAGATCAAACGAAGGCAACGGAAACAAAAGTACGTATATTTTCATATACTAACATCCTCGATCGGTGACTTTAGTGATTGAAGTAAGGTTATTAATTTGGAGCATGCATGGAAAGAATAATTACTACAAAGAAATTAAAAGGCTTTATATATAAAGAATAATCACATTATATACAGTTATAAATTCGTAAATATTGTATAATTATTTTACAAAAGAATAGCCTCAATTACAACCAACCTTTAAAAAGGAAGACATCTGCAGGTCTAATCAAGCTGCTAATTAATCCCCGAGAGATCGAGAGGGTGCCAAGAAAAAAGTAGCAAGGCTAGCTACGACTCCTATCAAATCAATCGACCGGAGGACAGCTTTGCTCACCGTAAAAAAAAAAAAAAAAAAAAGTCAAATGAAATGTACGAGAAAAACATTCAAATAAAACACATGATTGATCATCATATACATATATTATATAGCTTAATTATAGTGATGAGAAGCATGCTGCATGCATGCATGCAGTAATCTTCCACCACAAGCTAGCTGGCTAGTCTTCTCCCTCGTTAATAAACACATGCACCTGCATTTTAATTGATCAGCTTTATTCATCCGTACGATTGTCTTTTCCTTTTGACTTTGTAGTTCCACGGCCAGTACAACTGCTTTTTTTTTTTTTAAAGGTGATATACCACTCTCAAGCTGTCTCAACTGTTGATTTCATTATATTTTTTTCTTTTTTCTTTTTCAGGTCCTGGAAACTTTGTTTGCGAGGAGCTGTACTGAATTGCGATATACATATTGCGATAACTTTTCGATCGGCTGGCATCAGAAAGCGACACAAGGAATTCAAGCGCGCACAGGCCGTCACCTAGATCATGCGACTCATGCTGGAACAGATTTTCATTGACAGAGACATATATTATAAACGACGACGTTAAAACTTAATAAAAATAATGATATAAGTCAAGTAATATATATTTATTATGATGACCAAATATATGTTTAATCTGCATTTGCGTAAAAATTTAACGTCCATTTGATTACGTATAAGCCATGATTACTTACTTGAATACTTCATGTACATATATATTATATATATATATATATCCTAGCTATTGTTTTCTATCTTTTGTTATTTCTTTTACTTCTTATATCTACCAATATACAGTACTCTTAGACTTGCAAGCCAAAAGCAAATCGGCGTGTCTTATTATCCATACATATTTAAATGATATTATATGGGTACTGTATATTAATTATTGCAGCTTAATTGAGAGATCTGATCTTTGATCTCATGATGTGCATGCATTGTTAAGTAGTACTTAAATCTTTTTTCTTGAGGTTCTTAATTAGAATTTATAAGTGATCATAGTCAAGACATGAATGGGAAGCTTAAGATTAAATCCATTGTGCGTGTGGGAGAGCATGATAAAACGTACGTATAAGGTAGTGCATGCGTGCTGTATGAACGTGAAAATTACCTAGCTAGTTGACCAAAAGCATGTCCAAAAATTCAAACCTAATAACTTGGAAAATGATCTTTGTTAGAAGTACTTCTTTAAACAATCCAAATCCAAAGTTTTGGACTTTTCAAGACTCAAATCTAAATCTCCCAAATCCATCTATCCAAACGCACTTTCGACATAGTCATCTTATTGGATTGAACATGATGACTTACAAGGCGCATGCTCATGAACATATATATATATTAAGATTCAAGGCTGAACCACACGAATACATTAACCCAACTTGGAGCAAAATAAACCCTTTGGTTATCATTGAATAATAGATTAATTTATAATCTAATTGTGAGCAGAACATATATAAATATAAATATATTTATATATATATAAGATTAGATTAGTTGAGTGGTGCAATGAGTTAAGGAAAAAGCTGAAAGAAAATTAATGCCTTATAGACAAAAAGAAACCCTATGAGAAGAAAATGAGTGAAGGCAAAAAAGAGTCAATTGACACATTGATAACTTGACAATTAGTGGTTACAATCAAGCTTGTTCAGCTTTTGCTCATAGAAAAACTTAAAAAGATTATCATGCATTGACTTGTCGGTATGAGTACTATATATTTCAAATAGATCTATAATTTATAACGGAAATCATGTGGTCCATATATATATAATAGTCCTTAATTGGTAAGAGTAGATAGATACCCCATCTTACACTCACAAGGCCCAACCCTAAAACATGGTGAAAAAGCCTAATTTTGCTAAGCCCCCCACCAAAAAAAAAAATCTTTCTGTCAACTCTTGAAGATCATTCAGCCCCAAAAAGTTAGACAGCATCAGAGCACTTGGCTCACTATAATGAAGTACTGCTTCATATAAATATAGATTGATATTTACCTGGACCCTTTGATGATCATATGAATATAGCTACTAGCTAGCCAAGGTAGAATATTGATCTCCAATATTGTTTATAAAGAAAAGAAAATTCCAATAATGCTTGATCATAAGCATGTTTAGGCTGGTGTGTGATATATATGATCAGTTAATATTTGCATCTCTCTATAGATGTATATGCTGTGTAAATTAAAGAAATTATAACAGTAGGTACAAATTTAGAAACTACAGATTTGGATTCAATATATCATGATGATGCATATTCTTTCTCAACTAGATGTGACAGGTCGCAATCAAGTTCATCAGGGAAAAGAATAACTTACAACAAAGAGAATTTCACCTGTTCTCTGGTAATTAATGATGTGAGAGGGGAAGACGAATTTGATATTTGTAGAAGTGGGTTGAAGGACGGGTTTTAATTCAAGTCTGTGTGCTTTTCCAACCCTTTTCCTGGTTTGCTTTTCCACGTGATTTTCTCCTAAAAAAAAAAAAACCCTATGAAAAGTATGGAACAGGAAATTGAAGGACAAAAGTCATGCTAAAGCAGACATCCAATCATCATGATCATCTTCGTTGACACCAAGGAATTTGACAACCTTAAGCAACGGTTGAGTGGAGGAATTAGGATAGGCCGCCTATTTATTCTCGACTGATCAGATACATGAAATGTTTATAAGATATATTAATTTTGCACACATTTTTGTTAGAGAGAGAGAGAGAGAGGGAGATCAGATCAGGGCTATTTGGTGAAGGGTGTTTACATATTAAATTTGGATGGAAGAAATGATGTGTGTTTTCTTTGCATCATTAGGTCTTGCCTTAAGTACTGGCCATATTATGATTAACCCTCTACCCCTAATCATCTCTCTTTTCTTGCTATGGTTTCATTATTAATTAATTTATATCTTTGCGCCAGAATTATGCCAACATCAAGTACGTACTCATCTATTGGCAAATTGCTTTACTTGCACATTTTTCTTAACCCAATTGATCTATTTATGTTAGATATTAGGGCGTATCATCCTTTCATGCTGTTTATATCAACTAGTCAACTGGGTGTATTATGAATAGTACCATACAATCAATGCATGGGACAGTCCAAAGCATGCATGCACCCAATGAAGAGAAAAATTGTTGTACGTTGTGACTTGTGATTGCTTATACGTTCTAATTATAATTATATGCTTAATGGTTATCTATGTTGCTTTCTTCAGGGGTCGCTGTATCTGAATACTTATAGGGGACTTTAACAGTAAGGTTTTATTATAATCTAAAGAAAAGTGATTGAGCTGAGAGTCGTGGTTTAATAAAGGTTTTGGAAGCTACCAAAGCATACTCATGAGATCAGTGGTCCTCTCATAAGTAAACCCCACGTTATATTCTAGCACATGTACCCCCTCAAAAGAAATCTCTCTCTCTCTCTCTCTCTCTCTCTCTCTCTCTCTCTCTCTCTCTCTCTCTCTGTGTGCATAGCTGCATCGTACACTTATAATATTAGCCAAATTGAGCGAAATAGGTAGAATTTTCTAAACGGAGAAGCAATATAAGGAAGCTACCTAGCACTCAAACTCAATGGTGAGGTCCGCATTTGAGGGGGTTGAGGAGCCGTACATGCGAGATGGGCCATCACTGCTGCAGCAAACAGAAAGTCAAGAGAGGGTTATGGTCTCCTGAAGAAGATGAGAAGCTCATCAAACACATAACCACCTATGGCCATGGTTCATGGAGTTCAGTTCCAAAGCTTGCTGGTATATATGCATCGTTCCTTCCAATTTATTTTCTAATTTGAAGCTCATAATTCTTTTTTTATGAATCCTTTTCAAATGGGTTTGCTTCTTCCTGATGTCTTGAACTTCAGGCTTGGAGAGGTGTGGAAAGAGTTGCAGATTAAGATGGATAAACTATCTGAGACCAGATCTGAAAAGGGGTTCATTTTCTGCACAAGAGGAGAGGGTCATCGTTGACATTCATAGGATTCTTGGCAACAGATGGGCTCAGATAGCAAAGCATTTGCCCGGCAGAACAGACAATGAGGTAAAGAACTTTTGGAACTCTTGCGTCAAGAAGAAGCTCATTGCCCAAGGGTTAGATCCCAACACTCACAATCTCCTTCCTTCTCATAAAGCTAACAACAATGGATGCAACTTGTCTCATCCCAAACCCACTTCAGTTTTCTTTGTAAATTCACCTGTGAAGGATGCATCCATGGACATGAACACATCCTTCTCGACATTACTTTCTCTTCTTCCAAATGATCCTAATATCTCCAGCCCTCATTTCTCGCATGATGGTCCAAACATACCAATATATGAACAGAAAAACCCTAATATCTTCTGGACGACCGAAGAACAAAATCTAAACACCTTCATGGATTACTCAATGGCAAGGTTCCCAATTTCCTCTCCTCCCTCACATCCATCTGGGTTCGGAATTGTTGAAGAGGACTGCCTCTGGAGTAGTAGCCAGCTTCAACCTACTGAGCTCGACAGACAGGATGATCATGAAATATTGTTGCAGCCAGAGCAGCAAGTCAAGAAGCCACAGCAAGAGATCAAGGCTATTGAAGTGGAAATTGATCGAAAGGCAGATATAATATCGACTAGGGAGCAAAACAATATGGATGCTTCATTTGAGAGCTCTAACTTTGGTTTTGATTTTGTGGAGTCTGCAGTAATTCCCTGTGATATCATGTATTGTAACTCATATCATGGGGATGAATTTGCATGGGATTGCTAGGTGACTTAGCACGCAGCTCCTAGCTAGCTCCAATACCCTCCTATTACCTATATGTGTATGTGTGTGTGTATATATATATATATAGAGCTCTAACTTTGGTTTGGATTAATTTTGTGCAGTCCACACTAATTAATGCCTTGTGCATGGTATGTAGTATATTGTGTGAGTACCGTAAATCAATTTGCATGGGATTAATGTGCAGTCCACACGATCTCCCTCCATTTAGAGGATTGTGTTTTTTCTCTATTTTTTTTGGTTGAGTTTATTAATTTGTTTTGTTTGATCCGACAGCCTCAAAAAAGTCTTTTTTTTTTTCAGAGGTACACTTCTTGGTAATGAGTAGCTTGCTCCCTAGCTAGCTAGCTCTGATATGATCTCCTCCAGATATATATATAGAGAGAGAGAGAGAGATACGTCCGAGCTAGACAACTTGAAGAAAAATGATAGCCTACTTAACAATTTGTTTACAACTTTAGATTAAAATAATATATTTTTTGAAATTTTAATTTTACTTTTATTTTGATTCGATGGATTTAAATATTAAACAAATATTATATTATTAAGAATAGTAAATGAAGGGTAATTCGATTGTGAGGTATCACTTCTCTTATCTGTTCTTTTGTCTTACAGGAAAATATATATGTATGATAAAATCCGAATATATCTTGATAAAGGAAGCAGCTTCTGAAAAAAAAAGGGGTAACATTTTCGTATCACATTACAAAACTTATAACCCTAGTACTGTGTACTGGAGTTGGAAGATAAATTTAATATCGATTTGAGATTTTAGAATGTGCAAATTTTTTACCATTATTTTAAAAAAATAAAATTTATTATTAAAACATAATTTTTTTTACATAAATTTTAAATTCTCTCTCTTTTTTTAAACATATATATCTTAAGATTTATCTTATGTATAATATTGGGCCTAATATAAAATCATGAGCCAATAAAAAACTCGTGTCTTGTACGAATTTTAGAATTCTGGATCCATGGAGTATATATTAATTACATATCATCATTAATTGATTGACAATTAATATTTAGAGTAGTACTGTCTTATTAGTATCCCTATTACAGGGTCAACTTTAAATCCCCCACCCTCTTTATTTATTTATTTTTTTTTGAAGGCTGGGGTTGAGGGAACAAGTTTTTAACTTATCTTTCACCTCAATATAATGATTGATACTTTTTCTCTAAGTGTTACTCGTTTTTGAAAAAAAAAAAAAATGATCCAGCTATTGGTTAGTTAGTGCCTCACTTTCATTGTCTCTTCCATATGTTTATACATTACGCAATTAACTTATATATATACCATTAGTCTTCAGATCAATTCATACATAAGTACGTACGTACTGCTTTACACCATTGTGACGGTTTTGAATTTGTGACAGTTTCGAAATCATTATCAAAAACCGTCGCTAACAATGGACAAGAAATTGTTATACGTTCAAATGATAGTAATGTTTTGTTCGAATGTATAAAATGTTATGTTCAAACATGAAGCCCACTTACATCCGAACGTAAAAATCAAACGTTCAAATGAAAAAATATCGAACGTTAGATATTTATTGTTCGAATATTAATCGGTCAGGTAAACGTAAACGTTTGAACATACTTTCTGTGATGAAATTCAACTGTCATAAAATCTATTCATGTTCGAATGTTGCATCTCATGACAGACTTCCAACCATCACACAAAAAAAAAAAAAAAAAAAAAAAATTAGTGACGGTGATATAGTAAACAGTCACAAAGTACTTTCTGTAACATCTTTTGGTAACAATTGTGGTGACAGTTTCATCCGTCATAATAAATGAAATCTGTTGTAGTGTTCCTCTTGTTTCATGTTGAAAGGGATATGCTTGTGCTAGCTAAGCTCATTGTACTTTCACGTACGTGCACCACATGACATACACTATATATGATGTATGCATAGAATTGGTGCATGGAATGATGTTACATGGTTGATGGAAAATGCTAGAAAGCACGCCAATCACTTACACATGAAATGCACACCCTCCATCTCAGTATTATGAAAAGTCTATTTTGCCCTCATATAAAAGAACCCCTTTTTCACTTTCAGATGTGCACAAACAAACCCCACGAAAGTCTTCTTTTCCTTTCACTTTTAGAGCTCACCCTCAAAGACTTCTTTTCCTTTCACTTTCAAAGTTCACCCATGAAATATTTCTTTCAAAGATGAAAGAAAACAAGAGGAAGATTTTCTTTATTTCTGGTATTTTCTTTCGATTTTCATGTTTCTTTAAAATTTCTGGTATTTTCTTTCAGATTTCTTTTTTTTACTTTCAGATTTTCCTTCAAATTTATCATATTTCTTCTAAAAATGAAAGAAAACAAAAACAAGAGCCACTTTCAAATTTATCTTGGGCTACCTTGGCGCGATCTCTAGTGAGCTATTCAAGGTTAGTTTTTTTGGATCTGGATTTTGGTTTATTTTGCAATGGACCCTTTGGATGAATGAAATTTTATTGTTTGCTCTTCTTCTGGATTTTCCTACTATTAACTTGTCCATATCCTTTGAAATTCTAGTCCAAGTTGAATGTTGATTTGGCTTACTTTCCGTTGTCATTTTCTGCTTTGGTTTCCATATGGTGGAATTGCTGATGTATAGCTCAATTCTATTTACAGAGGATAAAGTGAGAGATTATTTAGTGATAAACTTGAGAAAAAAATGGAACTGATTGTAACTGAATTGCTGATGTATAGCTCAATTCCATAAAGTGAAAGACCACACAAATACAATACTATATTAGAAACTCTTTCGATCATTCTTATTCTTGTTTGGGATGTTCAGAATGTGCGATTAGAACTAATTGTAACTATGATTTTCTTTATCTTTTATTTTATCTTATTCAATCTGCTTGGATATGTAATAGGCAAAATGACAGAGGCAAAACCAGATGTCCCCTTGATCCCAACCCCGTCATCATGTAACCTCCCAGATTTCAGGGGCTTCTAGCATGCAAGTTTTTTAGGTGGGTAAACTATACTAATGCCAAAGAGTCAGAACTTGCAAACATAAAGCTCAACTTCAGAAAGGGGAGGATGAAGTGTTGATAGAGTCAGGCTCAGAAAATGGACTATTTGTATGAAGCTAAAAATAGGTTTATTGAATGAGATGTTGTGTAATGCAATTTTTTGAATGAGATGTTGTGTAATGCAAGACTTTGTTTAACCTTCTACTTTGTGAATTAGATGTTGAATGCAATTTTTTGGGGATTCAGGCACTACTCATCAGTTAATACCATTGAGGTCTTTTTTTCTTTTTCTTTTTTTAATTTTATAAAACGACATATTCAAAGCCTGTGCTTTCAATTCCAGTACATTTAAAAACAAAAATACAACTGCTCATAACTATTCTTAAACTTTTCATCAAGGCTAAACAATTTGCAGCCATCAAAACTAGAGAAAATGGTGTACAAAGCTAAACAATAGTCTCTTCTCTTCTCTTCATACTAGGCACCAGTGGGTGTTGAACATTCTTCCTGCACAATTGAAGGAAAAAATTTATTAGTGTAGAGTAGAGAAGCATAATAGAAAATCATACTGTATAAATTGTGCTAGCTTGAGTTGGAGGGTTGACTCTATTTCATTTGATCCACTTAATTGGATGGGCTGGTAGATATTAAAAATGTGTCAATATAACAAAATCTATAAACTAGTAACAAAGTAAATTAAAAACTATAATGAGAGTTTCAAACCTTTTGTTTCTTACTATTCTTTTTCTTATTTTTTTATAGACTTTTCAACAGTGGAAAGTTTTCGCCGTGTCAGCGGCCTTCCTTTACCTTTCACAACATTCGGACTAAGAACTTTTTTACCCTTTTCTACACTTCTATTAGTGGTACCTATTTGTTTTGAAGGCCTTGGTTTACACATTAAATCACTACATTGGTTTTTGACATCAAGTAAATAGTCCACCATGTTCGAGTAACACTCCTCATTTCTTGATATAAGTTTTGCTACCTCAGAAAACAAACTCATAAGATGATCATGCCTTTGTGTATCAGGATTGGCATATAAATCGTCATAACTACTCTTAATAAGTGTGTAGTTGCACATTAAGTCCTTCCTCCAACGGTCTAAGATATAGTTGGATGGTAATGATATGTCACCGCATTGGGCTTTAAACACAGAAAATGCATACCTACATTAAATGACTCGAGTCTCAAACAAAGCACAAGTACATTTCAGCTCGAACTCCTCAATGTTAAAATAAACGTTTACGTCTTTGGTGAAGTTTTCAATTTGCATAGTGTCAGATATCTCATAGGTTGAGATGGCACCCTCATTTTTTATTAGTGAGTAGTTACAACAAATCATTCTCATTATCTCCCATTGCACCTCCTTGAATTCCTCATTAGTGTACACACTTTGGAACTGCTTCTCTATTTTGAAAATTGAAACACATGGTATTGTGGCATTGAAGGAGTGAAAGTCAGTAGATTGCTCATTCTCAACTTTTTTCCTAAAGGCATTGTCGAATTGATCAATAAACTCTTTAAGTGTGGTACCTAAATGTAAGAACCCATCAAAGAAAACGTTCATGCTTTCACTCCTTTGAGTAGTGCTCATCCCAGCCCAAAATACATCTTTCAAATAAACTGGCACCCAAAATGTACGCTCCTCATATAACTCACTCAACCATGCATTATCATGAAGTTGGTATGCATCCAATAGCCTCCCCCAACTTTCCTCAAATTGAACACATGTTTGGGAATCATACACACACCCCAGAATGGAAGATTTCATACCACAATTGTATATCGAATGTGAGCCAAGATTTTCTGATATTTTTTTGAATATGTGCCATAGACAATATCTATGTCTTGTTTTTTGGAAGACAATTGCAATCGCACTCTTCATTAGGGGTGGGCATCGGGGCCCTGCACCTCGCCCCCTTTCGCCCAACCCCGCATCTAGTCCCCCTAGCGGGGGCGAGGGGCGGGGAGGGATCAACCCCGCCCCTACCTATATATATATTATATAAAAACATAAATATTTATATATATACAAAAAGATAAATATATGTTTATATATGTTTAAAACCGTGGAACAAACTTTTTCAATATCCGATACGCAAGAACAATGCGTATTATTTAAAAAAGAACTAATAAAATCTTTTAAAGAAAAAGGTTTTAAATTCATGCATATTGCATCTGTCCAAGTAGCAGTGAAACCTTTGATCAGAAAAGGTATCAATGCTTCTGTTCTTTTATGTTTACGTGATGGTAGATTTATGAACTTTGAAGACAGTGCCTTAGGAGTAGTTCAGACTTCTCTTATGAATGGTCCTGTTCATTTTGATTGCTATCCCGATTTAATGGTCGATTTATATGATGCAAATGTGTTGTCTGTATTAACTTTGAATGTTCTAACTTTCGGTTTTAACATGAAACCTGGTAGTAGACCCATATCCTTAGTCTACCGTATATATTACAGAGTCTTGAGTTCTAGCCTTGAGACAAAGGCCAAGATTAAGTCTCCGAAAAATGAGACTTTACTGATGTGCAGTTCTACTGAGAACTCTAATATCAAAACTCCCAAGAGACTCTATTGGAAGGATATCCAACTTCCAACAGAATGGACCCTTAAGGAAGAGCTTCCACCAGTAGAAATTCGACCTAATGAAGATCTTAGTTATATCAAACAGTATTTAGATGGTACTGTAAAGATATCCTTTGATTCACCTAGTTCTAATAAAAGAAGAAATTCTTTTACTGGATCTAGATCTTCTGTCAGTTCGGACCCAGGTCTCAGAGATGCGAATCTCAACAGATATCTGGAAGAACAACGTTCTTCTCGTCCGGTCATTATCCAGGAGTTTCAGCCCACTGTTACTCCAGAAAACATTCCTGTGACTTCTGGTCTTAAGGATTTAAAGTTGAAAGGGATTTCAACTCAGTCCCAGGTTACATCTGTCATGTATTCTGCAAAGGATAAATCCATACAGGAAGAAGCACAGAAGGAAGAGGACGATTCTTTGTCCCCTACCGCTTCTGATATGGTTGCTCCGGTTCATCATCAATTATGTATGATGAGCAGGACATCTTATCCTGATCATGATATACTAACCCATGATTCGATTGACTTAGCTTCTTTGCTTGCTGAGTTCAAACTTGTTGAAAACCGTGATAAGAGAAAATCTTATTACGAGGTTTATTCGAATCCTGAGAAACAGAGGATTCGAAGAAAATGGATGGATAAGATGGTTTCCATTAATAAACACATCTTGTTCTTTGATTTTCTTGAGAATCATTATGATTCTAAGAAGGATGATTCTAAAAAGAATTTAAATGTTTTGAAAACAAATTTCATTAAAGAAGAAGGCAGGACTATTGTAAAAACCAGCCACCCTCCTTTGGAAACTATCCTAATTTCTCAAAAAGGATCTGAAATGAAAGCCTCTCCTTTTAAGATTTCAAAACCAGGTGAAAATGTTTTGCTCGAAACAAAAAAGATTATTGAACAAAACAATTTTGTTAACCAATCTCTCCATACAATAGGTCAACAATTGGACCGTATAGAGAATATGGTTGAAACACCTATTTTCCAAAAACCTGCCAAAATAATTGAAAAACCTTTGGTTATCTTACCAGAGAGAAGGCCAAAAATTGATTTCACACCGGCCAATAGTACTCTCGATAAGGTTAATCGAATGCTTGCTCAAATTAAGCAAGAATTACCCTCTGTCAGTGCTTTAAGCAAAGACAGCAAAGAGGTTAATTTTGATGATTCTTTTTCTGTGAAAACTTTGGATGATGACGGTTTGTCTGATGACACTTTATCTGACAATTCCTTAGTACAAAAAATAGATTTAATTCAAAATGGTTTTCAGGATCTTTCTCTGGAAAGACCCACGGTTGCCAGAATTTATTCGAAAGGACCTACCTCCATTGGTCTTACGAAGAACTGGTACTCTAGACCAACACCCCCTGACTTGCAGTTTGAGGAAAGAGGTTTCCAATCTCAATTCTCAGTATCTGCTGACCAAATGTATAAATGGAATATTGATGGATTATCTGAACAAGAAATCCTCAATACTGCCCAGCGTATGTCTATGGTTGCTAACGCCTATATTAACAACAATCTCGGTCAACCTGAAATTGTTGATATCTTGACCAATGGATTCTCAGGCATGCTTCGTTCTTGGTGGGATAAACATCTTACCGACGCGGCAAGAGGTGAAATCCGTTCTGCAGTCCAAAAGACTGAAGAAGGTTTACCTGTGTTTGACGAAACCATAGGACAAGGGACGCCCGATGGAGTCAATACCCTGATTTATACCCTTATCAAGCATTTTGTTGGAACACCATCCAACATAACCAATCGTATCTCTGATTACCTGAACAATATGAGATGTAATAAGATGTCTGATTACCGCTGGTATAAAGATGTCTTTATGTCCAGAGTTATGCTTAGGGATGACTCTAATATGCCTTATTGGAAAGAGAAATTCGTTGATGGATTTCCTCGTTTGTTTGCCATTAAGGTTAAGGATTCACTTACTGATGCCTTGGGTTTACTGAATTATAATGATCACACTTACGGTGATATTATAAGTTTAATTCAGAAACTTGGTATTAGTATGTGTAATGATCAAAGGATGATTGCCCAACAGATGAACGATAGAAAGAAAGCCAAATATGAAATGGGAAACTTTTGTGAACAATTTGGCCTTCCTCCTATTGCGCCGTCTCGGCAACATAAGAAAACGATAAAAAGGTTTTCTAAACCCCGTGGGAGTCACAGGAGAATACCCCGCGTTGAATTTTATCAAAGACCAGTTTCAAAATCGGTTTCAAAGAAGAAACCCTTTCAAAAATGGTTTTCTAAAACCCCTGACAAGGGAACATGTTTTACTTGCGGCAAGAAAGGACATTTTGCAGATAAGTGCCCTAAGAAGCCCAAGATCAAGAAAAAGCTTAATGAGTTGCATATTAATGCCGCTGACCAAGAAGATCTATTTCGACTCCTCGAAAATGGATCTCCTATGTCTTCGGACCAGGATGAACTAAGTTCTGATGATTCAAATTATCATTTAGACTCTGATCATTCCAACTCACCAAATATTAAGCTTGGTTGTAATGATTCCTGTTGTAGGCCTGAGAAGAAGACAATTCATGCTTTAGATCAGGATCCCAATTGGAAAAAGATTTTAACAAAAGAGGAAGAATATGAAAACATGCTCTTGTCTCTTATTGCACAATTACAGGACCCTGAGCTGAAAGAGAAATATCTCAAACAGCTTAAGAAGAATATGACTCGCAAAGAGTCTACGCCTTCAGGGACCATATCTTTTGAAAAAACTTTGGGACGCTTTCAGAAACAAAAACCCAAAGAAATTTCAATAAATGATTTACAAAATGAAGTTTCTCTTGTTCAAAAGGAGATTTCTGAACTCAGAGAAGAGGTTAAAACCCTTAAATCTGAGAATGCATCTTTTAAACAAGATTTACTTAAAATAAAAATTCAAAATGAATTTGATCAAAATCCTTCAGGCAATGAATCAAACGATTCAGACCATCCTGAACCATCTGATTCTAATAAGGATGTTTGTGTACTTCGCCATTCTGTTCCGAAGAAATGGTTTTGTTTAGTAGAGATTATTGTTGCTCGTAATTACAAATTCTCTGCTATTGCTTTGATTGACTCAGGTGCTGATTTGAACTGCATCCGCGAGGGATTAGTTCCTACTCAGTACTTTGAAAAGTCCGAAGAGAATTTATTCTCGGCAAACGGATCTAAGATGAAAATTCGTTATGAGCTAAATGATGCTCATGTCTGCTAGGACAATGTTTGTTTTAAAATTCCATCTGTTTTAGTTAAAGACATTTCCCATGATGTAATTTTGGGGATGCCATTTCTAAACATGATCTATCCTTTTCTTTCTGAACATGATGGGATCACCACTGACCCATTTGGACAGAAAGTTAAATTTAAATTTGCTTCTAAATTTGAACGTGATTGTCATAGAAAATCTTTAACGTTGATTTCTCAAAAAAGAAAACATCTTGATTTTCTAAAACAAGAAATTCGTTTTAAACGCATATCCGAAAATTTAAAGGATCCTTTGCTTCAAGCAAAGATCTCTGATTTTCAAAAGGTTTTGGTTTCTTCTGTTTGTTCAAACCTTCCTACTGCATTCTGGCATAGGAAAAAACATGAAGTTTCTTTGCCTTATATCAAAGGATTTTCAGAATCCAAAATACCCACCAAGGCGCGACCCATTCAGATGAATCGGGAAACCCTTGAGTTTTGCAAAACTGAGATTAAGGATCTTCTTGCTAAAAATATCATTAGGCATAGCAAGTCACCTTGGTCGTGTGCAGCGTTTTATGTCTAGAAAAAAGCCGAGATTGAGCGAGGGACACCCCGTCTAGTCATAAACTATAAACCACTGAATGAAGTCTTAGAGTGGATTAGGTACCCTATTCCCAATAAACAAGACTTGATTCAAAGATTAGAAGGTGCAGTAGTGTTTTCTAAGTTTGACCTTAAGTCTGGATTTTGGCAGATCCAAATTAGGAAGTCAGACCGATACAAGACTGGTTTCACTACTCCTCTGGGTCACTATGAGTGGAACGTCATGCCATTTGGGCTGAAGAATGCTCCTAGTGAATTCCAAAATATCATGAATGACATTTTTTCGTCATTCACCCTATTCACCATCGTTTACATCGATGACGTTCTTGTCTTCTCCAAATCTATTGATGAACACTGGAAACATCTTGAAACGTTTCTTGCAGTCATCAAAAGAAATGGACTTGTCTTATCTGCTTCGAAAATGAAACTATTCCAGACCAAGATCAGATTCCTTGGTTTCGACATCTTCGAAGGTAAAATCAAACCTATCCAGCGAGCTATTGAGTTTGCTGACAAATTTCCAGATGTTATTCTTGACAAGAACCAACTCCAAAGATTCCTTGGTTTTTTTAATTACATCTCTGACTTCTATCAGGATATGAGAAAACAGTGTCGTCCTTTGTTCGCAAGACTGAAATCTAATCCTGCTCCGTGGACTGATGTCCACACCAACCTTATCCAGAAAATCAAGACACATGTCAAAACTCTTCCATGTCTTGGTATTCTTATTCTAAATAGCTTCAAGATTGTCCAGACTGACGCCAGTGACACAGGCTATGGCGGCATCTTGAAACAAGTTGCTTCACCAGGTTCCTCCGAACAAATCGTTCGTTTCCACTCCGGAACTTGGAATCATGCACAGCATAATTATAGTACTGTTAAAAAAGAAATACTATCTGTTGTTTTATGTATTTCTAAATTTCAGTCTGATTTGCTTAACCAAAAATTCCTTTTGCGGATTGATTGTAAGTCAGCAAAGGAAATTTTAGAAAAAGATGTTAAAAACATTGCATCAAAACAGATTTTTGCACAATGGCAAGCTGTTTTAAGTGTTTTTGATTTTGACATTGAATATATTAAAGGATCGGATAACTCCATCCCTGATTTTCTTACCCGTGAATTCTTGCAGAATAAACCATGAGTAAGAAGAAGAAACCAGTAGGACTTCCCAGTTCCTCCTCTACCTCTTCAGTATCCAAGTTGTTAGTACCTCCGGTACCAACAACTCTTTTAACCACGGCTTCCTCCCCACTGGAGATAGCCAATAGATTTACCAGTCTAGGGCGAGTTCCCAGATTGGTCACCCCTGCCTCTTTTGTCTCAACCTTAGCCACACCCTGTGACCCCTTTGCCAATCCGTTGGCAGTAACAGGACAGTGACCGGCAGGCAACTTTATCCGTGCCAACAAGGCACCATATCACCAGAAGGTATGGTTTGATAACCTGTTTTACATCGAGGGATCGATTAAAACAGATCCATACCAAATTGCAATTGAATATTTTCCACGGGACTTTCACTGGATCCCTGACAATCCAACAAAAGATCTCAAGTTTTATCTCGGAATCATGGTGAAAACTAATTCCGTTTCTATCAAACAGATTTTTGATAAATTTGACAAATCAAAAATCATTTTTCATAACTGTCAGATTAACCATGTCTTGACGGAAGAAGAATGGGTCACCCACCCTTCTACCTCCAAACCCCTTCTCCAGGAAACAGGTGTTGTTTATAATTATTATGATTATATTCAGGCCTGGTTTAAATTTCCTCTTTATCAAACCCCAGATTTTTCACATTCTTGGTTCTTCTCTTTTGCACGAAGAAGCAAAAATGTCTTCCCTCTGTGGTTTCAACGGTGGTGGGGCTATTTTGGTTCCAGCATCGAAATATTTCCTGATGATCTTCAGCAGGTCATCAAACACTTTTCCATAACCAACAAGGTAAAAGGGCGAGATGCCAGATTACCTTCCCTTATCCACTTCTGCGCCAAATACAAACCACCATGGATTTGTAGATGAACGTATGAAAAGCGTAGCGATTTATTGGTCAGACAATATTTCGTTAAATGGTGGGATAAATTCGATCATTCTGACGAAATTATCTCCAAAGTATCCTCAGATTTTCCACCCATTGTGCCAAATCTGAAATGTAAGGAGGAATTCCCTTCTCCTTCACCTATCCAAGCCATAGTACCCTATCCTACTTTGACAGGTGGCGAACAGGCTTCAGAATGTCCAAGTTCTTCATCCAAGCAGAAGAAGTCATCTTCAGCAAAGAAGAAGAATTCCACTGAATCACTATCCTCGAAAGATAAGTCCACTACAGACCTTTCGAGCGCACAAATACTCCAACTGCTGTAGACCAAGCTCAATGAAGAAGAGAACGCCCGCAACAGTGAAGATTCAGCTGCAGAAGGATCACAAGCGTCATCAGACTCAGATCCCTACAGCAATGTTTTTGGCCATGACTCAGAAGAATATCCCCCACACTTGGGAGATGATTGAGCAATGACCAAATTGTCCAGCGCTGCCGACACTCTTCACAGAGACTCCAGCGCACTATCCACCTGTCACTCCACTGGCTTCTACTTTAGGGGCGGAAAGGTGAATAATTGCATTTTGACCACTTTGCACTATTGAAGACAGAGATGCTTTCGGTGCAAAAGGAATTTTTCACTTTCGGCGGAAGAAGACAAACGACTTTCGACGACTGTCTGCCAGCATGGGTAAACAGTGACAAAAAGTCACTATTCATTCACTATTCACCCCGTGATTTACGGGACGATCCTATCTTGTACAGGAGCTTCCTTACTCTATAAAAGGACTCCTCATTTCATTTGTAAGACATGGCCAATTTAGCTCTCAACCCTAAGACAGCAAATTGACTACTATCCCAGAGAGAATCCCAACTCCCTGATAACCATCTAGCCCTCTTACAAACTTGTTTTCTTTTGAATTCTTAAGCTTGTAAGTTTATCCAGTTTCATTTTGAAACTTTTATCCTTGTTTACTTGTATCTACTTGACGCTTACTTTCAGTAAATATATAATTGAAAGTTTTGCTTCATTACTCTGTTTTATATTTGAACATTTCATGCATTGGTAGGCCAAGCCTCCACATATCTTGTTCATATTTACCTTTGATCTTATGCCGGATCATAATGTCTATCTTTCTCTGTCTCTATTTCCCTAATCTTCACTTGATTCCGCTGTTTATGTTATATATGTTTATATATATAAATATAAATATATATTTATATTTTACAAATTATGTATATATAAATATATATATATATATATTACAATTTGTTAGACTTGTTTACAAAGTATGCATTAGCAAATTTAAAAACTATATAGTTTAAAACTATTACACTACAACTTACACAAAATATGCACTAGCAAATTAAAAACTACATAAAGTTTTAAATTATAGTCATATTTACAAAATTTAAATTTGGATCTAAAAATATATTTTTGATCACTTTTGGATCTAGAGATAATTTTTAAATATAGTGAAATATAGTTTATATTTGAAATGGAAATGAGGTGAGACGAGGGGCGAAGGGTAAAACCCCACCCCCGCACCATGCAGGGCGGGGGGTGGGGGGGAGGCTACCCCGCACCATATGGTGCGGGTAGCACCCCTACTCTTCATTGCACGATCCTAATTTGTTATAATTGCAACTGCTGTTCAGCCATCCATACACTTTAACCACGCTCGAAACTAGGGGGAGTTCGGTCCGGTCCGGGGAGGTTTTCTGGACCGGACCGGACCTATTCGGTCCAGGGTTTCCCCACCCTGGACCGGACCGAACTTCCTAAGGACCGGTTTGGTCCAGTCCCACTCGGTCCGTTCGGTCCGCCCTTTTTTTTTTTTTAATCCAATGAAATTTTGTTTAATATTTATGTAATTATATTGTGATATATTTAATATATATACATATAGTATACTATTATATATTTATATTAGTAATATGCTAATACTATTAGTCTATTAGTCATAATACTATAACTAATAACTATATGTAATAATAACTATAATATAACTAATAACTATATGTAATAATAGTAATAGTGATAACTATATATGTAACTATATGTAATAGTAATAGCAATAATAGTAATATATGTAACTATATGTAATACTAATAATTAATACTATTAGTCTATTAGTACTAATAACTATACTAGTACTAATACTATAACTAATAGCTATATGTAATGATAGTGATACTATATGTAATACTATATTAAATAATAGAAATAATATTATAATAGTAAATTAGTAATACTCTTATTGCTAATACTCTATATAGTTATAGTGATTTAATACTAATAGATTACATATTAAGCTAACTATACTAATACTATTATAAATTTACAAATATATGATATATTATAATTTATACTATAACTTTTATAATATGTTAATACATTAATATATATACTAGTACTATATATATTTTTTTGATTTGTTATACTAGTACTATATATTATAGTACTATATATTATAGCTAATAGTTATACATTAAAGAATATATTAATACATTGATACTAAATATATATAGTTATAGACTTATAATGATTTAGTTATTATGAATTTATGATTAGTATAACTATATAATTGATTTAGTATTAGACTATTAGTAATTCAATTTGGCTATATTATATTAGTAATATTAGTTATGTTGAATCAGTTAGTTAGTATAACTATATTCTACATTATTAGTATTAATATAAATATTAGTATTAGTTATAACTATATAGCCTATATTAGAATTGAGAGTCTTAGACTATATAATAGACTAATAGTATTAGTATAACTATATAAGTATACAGTATAGCTATATATTAGTTTTAATTATAGTAATTAGTATAACTATATAATAGTAGATTATAAGTATAACTATATATTAGTATTAGTTATACTGTTATAGTGATTTAGTATATTATAATTTCTATATTATATTTATACTATAACTCTTATAATATATTAATATATACTAGTACTATATATTATAGTTATATATTAAAGAATATAATAATACATTCATACTAAATATATATAGTTATATTTCTAGTGATTTAGTTATTAACTTATTATGATTAGTATAACTATATAAATTATAATAGTATTAGACCATTAATATAGCTATATATTAGTAATATTAGTTATGGTGAATCAGTGCTTTAGTATAATTATATAAGTGTTAACTATAATGATTAGTATAACTATATAAATTATAGTATAGTGATAATTATAATTTATATTAATTAAATATAAGTATAGTGATAATTAAATTATATTAATTATAGTGATAAATATACTATATAGCTATACATAGTATTAATTAGAATGATTAGTATAAGTATATAAATTATATAATAGTATATTAGTATTAAATATTAATAGTAGACTATTATTATAGGTCACTATAGCTATTGTTGAAATATTAATTATAATGATTTAGTATAACTATATTAGTATAAGTATAACTACAATCTATATTAGACTATTAATATTTTTTATTAAACTATTAATATTTTTTTTTATACCATATATAATTAATTATATACAAATATTATATAAATAATATATATAAATATTTTTATTTTTTATTTTTATTTTTATTCGGTCCGGTCCGGGGTAGAAAACCCCTGGACCGGGACCGGACCGGACTCATTCGGTTCGGTCCGGTTCGGTCCAAAAATGGCCGGTCCGGTCGGTTTGGCCGGTCCGGACCGGCCGATACTCACCCCTACTCGAAACAACCATACAAATATATGTGTGTCTTCACTAGATATCAACCCTATGCCTAGAAGTATGGATTGACCATGATGATTTACACCGACAAAATGAGCAAATGGCATTCCGTACCTATTAGTCAAATAAGTCGTATCAAATGTTACGACATCTCCAAAATATAGGTACAATGCTCTATTATGTGCATCGGCCCAAAATACATTTCTTAATCTAGATTCCTCCTCATCCAAGTCCATAATGGAGTAAAAGTCATGATTCATATCATGCATCCTCTCAAAATATTCTATGAGTGACACACCACCTCATTTTCCAAAGCGAAGGTGTCTTACCTTGTCAATGAAATTTCTGCAATCTTTTTCTTTGAACTGTAGGTTGTCAAACCCTCCCGCTTCAACAACAAATGAATAATAGTTCTTATTCATCCTTATCTCAGCTTTGTCATTCAATTCTAGCTTCCATTTAGCAAGTGAGTCTATGTTTCGATGGCATCTAAAATATCTAGACACTAATGGGTTCAATCCATGATTGTGGCTAAGTTCTACACTAGTCAAACACCCTTCACCATTATCGAGCAGAGCATTGATTTTTGCCTTACATTTTGTCTTTGTTGTGGGACGTGGCTTCGATACATTACTACTACTACTTGTATGCTTTCCACCTCTTGAACAACCAAGTGTAATATATTTCATTGCCCCATTTGACTCCCGTTTAGTTCTTTGTATCCTCACTCCAAATCCCTCTTGTTTTGCATATCGCTTGTAATATGCACTTAGTGTGGTTTCATCCTTGAAAGTCATCCCAAACTTAAGTTCATCAACAGCCTTCATCTCACAATCTTCTTCTGTCATTACATAACAACCATATAGTTAAACAACCAAACATTCAATTCATAATTTTTAAAATCTGAATTCTTACATTTAACTCCCCAATTGGAACAATGCAATCCACTTGCTCAATATCATGCTTGTTTGAGTTCAAACTTGTACCTTCTTTACTTGTAGGGAGCTCCGCAGTCACACTTTCACCCAAAATTGTTTCTTGATGTACCCATGCTATATGACCCAAATGGTTGGATAATTGGGGGCTACAAAATTGGCAGAAGGTAATAAGTTAATTAACTTTATGCATAATGTATGATATAAAAGAACGTATAATATTCACCTGACAAACCCATATATAGGGGTAATGTGTGCTTGTGGAAGGAGCATCCTCTTCGCCCATCGATCTATTCAACCAAAAATACTCTTCCTCACTAGTCTAGCCATTTATTTCATACAATTAGGTAACCAACAATGCTACAAGTCAGAGACTAATCCATAAAACACATTCTCTATCCAAAATCAAACTAAAATTAGATATGTTTTTATCTAATCCAATGGTATAACTCATTAAAAAAAAAAAATCTAATCCATCAAATCCACACAACTAGAAACCATCAAGTCAACTTTAAAATTTGAGAATGTACATAAAAATGATTTATTTAAAGAAAAAAAAAACACAGCAAATCTTGACCATGGCTGCTGCTATATATATATATATATATATTTTCAAACTTTTTAAGATGTAGAAGGCCTAAAATATACACATACAAATGAAGATAAAATGGATGCTATGTACTTAGTTAAAAATCATTAAGTACACATACAAATAAAGATAAAATGTAAAGAGGGTAATCTCGAATTGTCCAAAAAGAAAAATGTTTACAGATTGCTCACACACATATTTTACCTAAAAAAATATGTTTAGAAATTCCTTTCCATATATGCGTATTACACAGACTGAATAGAGAGGGAGGGAGAGAAAGATGATTACCTTCTCTTGGATGCGTGAATGGCTGCGGGAGGATAGACGAAGCGTTCGTTAGTGCAAGATTTGTGTCATGAACCTGGGCGCCTGGGCGGGAAGATGAAAGAGATACGGGTGAAAGGCAAAAAGTGTAAAAAGTGATAGAAGCTTTAGCTTGAGTTTTTATTTTTTATTATTTGTTTTTAATTTTTATATAATTTTGTTATGCTTTTCCACCTCAACACACTTCGTGCGTTTCGTGCCCCACAAGGGGCTTCCCTGTAGCAGCCTTCCATGGTTGATAGCTTAACTATTAACAGTCAATATTGACATGACATAACCCGTCAATAAGTATTTAAAAATGGAAAATGATAATATGACTACCAAATATGCCCATCAAATGTGCTCACTTATATATTTTTATTTTTTAATGTTTAAGTAAGTGACCATTAGTGAATTTATAGATATTTTTATTTTTTTCTCTTTAAAAAACACTTAAAGAAAAATTAAAATTAAAATTAAAAAAAGCTCATTTGTACTAGTGTGCACATTTGGTATGAACCCTAGCATTGTGATGGGAACCAAGGTGGAGCTATCCTTAAAGATCATTTGCAAGTTCCAGATGGGCCAATTACAAGATCAAGAGCCAAGAAGATCAAGGAAGCAATGCAAGGATTGGTGCAATCCACTTGGGAAGAAGCTAGGAAGGGCCCAATACTCAAGATGGGCTTGAAGGACGAAGAACCGGTTTTGATCCATTTGATACAAGCTATGGAAGACATGACTTAGAGATAGGGCCTATTACTTGTTAAGACTCTCAATTTGTTTTAAGGCTTTTATTAATAGTTTAGAAGAAGTGGGCTTGAGGATGCTTGGCCCACGTATGTCTTATTTCTAATGGACTAGGGTTTTCTTTGGGAAGGCCTTGTATTTTGGCCAAGGGTTTATTTGGAAACTTATTATTTAACTAGGGTTTAGAAGTTACTGTAGCGCGGCGTACGACACTGTAGCTACAGTACCCGGCGCTTTCATTAGGGTTTTTGGGGGTTGTCTATTTAAACAACTTATAGCCTCATTTGAGAGGCAGAATAGATGACATTTCTTTGAGAGTTGGAGTTATCTCCTCTTGTTCTTCTTGAACATTTGAACTTATCAAAGGTAAATCAAAACCTTTGTGGCGTTCCTCCTTTGTAATTTGGGTTCTTGAGACGGATTCTTCAATGGGTCTAGACTTTGATATAATCTAGGTTCTTGGAACGGGTTCTCATCGGGTCTAAATTCTCCATCCATAAATCTGAGTTTGGCTTTCTTGGGGTTGTTTTCCAATATTGTTGTTGGGTCTCAAAGCAAGTCTATTGGGGTTCACATCATTTGGTATCAGAGCAAGGTTTCCAATCAGGTGTTATTCTATCTTTTATTTATTGCATCTTTATTTCTAGGGCTTCATTGTTCTAAGGTTGCAAAAAAAAAAAAAAAAAAGTGCAGAAATTCGTTTCCTAGGGCTGCCAGATTACTATATCTTTTTGGTTTCATGTTCATCAACGTTGGGTGGCTAAATTGCTTGTTTGAGGGCTGCCAAAATTTGCACCATCTATATAGAGTTGGGAATTTCTGGGGTTTCTTGCATCTCTAAGTTTGTCAATTGCTTGGAGTGCCGTTTCATTGATTCTCTTCTATGTCCTTGTCAATTTTTATGTGTTTTAATTCAATTGTTTGATTATCACAATTGAATATTTCTGTTTGTGGTTGAATTGTTGAGGAAAGGAAAAGAAAAGAAAATTCGAAAAAAAAAAAGAGAAGAGAGATGGATTTTGGGTAGTTGTTTCAAATACTTTGCCATATAAAATTGAGTGCTTTGTCATTGATTGATCCTTATCTTTAAAGGGGCTGAATACATCATTCTAGTTGGTACCTTATTTCGTAATTACTCTTTCCAGTGTATAAATTCATTGAGTCTCGTGTCATTTTATTCCTTCCATGTTTTTTCTCTTGTTCTTGTTTCTTGGACCTAATTACTAGTTGGGAGAAAACAAGGTTGTATTATCTTGATTGAGTTCAATTAGTTCTTAAAAGAACTTGAGTGGGAAAACTCTTGGGGTAAAAGGCAAGAGAGTGTGAGATCATTATCCTGAAAAAAGAGCCAATTAAGAGAGAAACACGAGTGGAGTGCCATTATTCGAGTGTAAACACGTAAGGGAGCGTGTGAGGTCTTTTTTTCCCCTAACATTCTTTTTTGTGCAGAGCATATGATGTCTCATAAAAATGACTCATCACCAAAGGAGATGGTAGATAACTCATTCTCTGTGTTGCATTCCAAGCAACAAAAAGTTTGAAAGGTTAAATTTGAAATTGGGAGAAGTGAGCAATAGGATGGATCAACAAGGTGTGGTGATTAGAAATCTACAAAGTGGGAGAGATAGGAGACTTGAGCCTAGTATTAAACATCAATATAAGACTGAGGAGTATGGTGAGTCCTTGTTGTCAAGCGTGCTCTTAATACACAAAGTAAGATGGATGATACAGAGCTGCAGAGAGAGAACATTTTTCATACTAGATGCCACATCAACAACAAGGTATGTAGTATGATCATTGATGGGGGGAGTTGTACTAATGTTGCTAGCACTACTTTAGTTGAAAAATTGAATTTACCTACCTTGAACATTCTCGACCGTACAAGTTACAGTGGTTGAATGATTGTGGGGAGATTAGGGTGGATAGACAAGTGTTAGTTACTTTTTCCATTGGGAAGTATCAAGATGAAGTGCTTTGTGATGTGGTGCCTATGCATGCTGGTCATATCTTGTTGGGGAGGCCATGGCAGTATGATAGAAGAGTGATACATGATGGATTCAAAAACATGTACAGCTTTTCAAAAGAAGGCAACACAATCAAGCTTGCTCCTTTAACTCCAAGACAGGTCTATGAGGACCAATTGAAACTAAAAAGTGAGGTTGTCAAAAAAAATAAGAGTGCAAATGAGAGTGATAAAAAAAGAAAGAGTGAAAAGGAGATTGAGCAAAAAAGAAAGAATGAAAAAGAGATTGAGCAAAAAAGAAAGAGTGAGAGTGAAAAAGAAAGAGAGTCTGCCGAGAGAAAAGGAAAGACAAAAGTGAGTTTCTATGCAAGAGAAAGTGAGGTTAAGAGGGCTTTCTTCGCAGATCGCCCTATGATTTTTCTTGTTTATAAAGAGTCTTATCTTAATCTTGATGAAACTAACCAGCCTCTTCCTAGTTTGGCTGTTTCTTTGTTGCAGGAGTTTGAGGATGTATTCCCAGAGGAAATGCCTAATGAGTTGCCACCCATTAGAGGCATTGAACACCAGATTGATTTTGTGCCCGGGGCTGCTATTCCAAACCGACCAGCTTATAGAAGTAATCCAGATGAGACAAAGGAGCTTCAGAGGCAAGTTGAGGATTTGATGAGCAAGGGTTACGTGAGAGAGAGCATGAGCCCATGTGCAGTACCAGTGCTTCTAGTGCCTAAGAAGGATGGGACGTGGCGGATGTGCGTTGATTGCAGGGCAGTTAATAATATCACGGTAAAGTATCGCCATCCCATTCCTAGATTAGATGATATGCTCGATGAATTGCATGGCTCCTGTATTTTCAGTAAAATTGATCTTAAAAGTGGGTACCATCAAATTAGAATGAAAGAGGGTGATGAATGGAAAACTGCTTTTAAGACTAAGTATGGGCTTTATGAATGGTTGGTTATGCCATTTGGACTTACAAATGCGCCCAGTACTTTCATGAGATTAATGAACCATGTCCTACGTGCATTCATTGGCAAGTTTGTGGTTGTGTACTTTGATGATATCCTAGTGTACAGCAAGGACTTAAATGAACATATTGAGCATTTGAAATATGTGTTTAATGTGTTGAGATGTGAAAAGTTGTATGCTAATTTCAAGAAATGTACCTTTTGCATGGAGAAAGTTGTTTTTCTTGGATATGTTGTTAGTACAAAGGGTATTGAAGTGGATGAAGAGAAAGTCCAGGCCATTAGGGAGTGGCCAACGCCAAAGAGCGTCACTGAGGTAAGAAGCTTTCATGGTCTAGCTAGCTTTTATCGGCGTTTTGTTAAAGACTTTAGCACCATTGCTGCACCACTCACTGAAGTCATTAAAAAGAATGTTGGGTTTCATTGGGGGGCTAATCAAGAGAATGCTTTTGCCACTATTAAAGAAAGGTTGTGCTCTGCACCCGTGTTAGCATTACCTGATTTTAACAAAACTTTTGAGATTGAATGTGATGCCTCAGGATTAGGGATTGGAGCCGTTTTGATGCAGGATAGGCGACCGATCGCCTTCTTCAGTGAGAAGCTAAGTGGGGCATCCCTGAAGTACCCTACTTATGACAAAGAGCTTTTTGCTCTTGTTCGTGCATTAGAGACTTGGCAGCACTACTTGTGGCCTAGGGAATTTGTGATCCACACCGATCATGAATCGTTGAAGCATCTCAAGGGTCAAGGTAAGTTGAATAAGAGGCATGCCAGATGGATGGAATACATTGAGACCTTTCCATATGTCATCCGTTACAAGCAAGGTAAGGAGAATATTGTTGCTGATGCTTTATCCCGGAGGTATGCACTTCTTACTTCTATGAGCGCTAAAATGCTTGGGTTTGAATATGTGAAAGACATGTATGCCGATGACACTGATTTTTCTGATGTGTATATGGCATGTGATAAGGCGGCATTTGGTAAGTTTTACAAGCATGATGGCTACTTGTTTAAAGAAAACAAACTGTGTGTACCTAGTTGTTCTATGCGTGAGCTATTAGTGCGTGAGGCACATGGTGGGGGATTAATGGGACACTTTGGTGTCAAGAAAACCTTAGACATACTGCATGAACATTTCTTTTGGCCTAAGATGAAAAGAGACATCAATCGCATTTGTAGCAGGTGCATCACATGTAGAAAGGCCAAATCTAAGGTTTTGCCACATGGGTTATATACACCCTTACCCGTTCCTAGTGAGCCATGGGTAGACATATCTATGGACTTTGTTTTGGGGCTGCCTAGGACAAAAAGGGGTAGAGATTCTATTTTTGTGGTTGTGGATAGATTTAGCAAGATGGCACATTTCATTCCCTGCCATAAAACAGATGATGCCACAAACATAGCGGACTTATTTTTCAGGGAGATAGTGCGACTCCATGGTGTGCCCAGGAGCATTGTTTCTGATAGGGATGTTAAATTCCTGAGCTACTTTTGGAAAGTGTTGTGGGGAAAATTAGGTACTAAACTCTTATTTTCCACTACTTGTCACCCACAGACTGATGGTCAGACTGAAGTAGTTAATAGGACTTTAACTCAGCTTTTACGCACTGTTGTTCATAAGAATTTAAAGATTTGGGAGGATTGTTTGCCATTTATAGAGTTTGCATATAATAGGACCATGCATACAACTACTTCATACTCTCCTTTCGAAATTGTTTATGGTTTTAATCCACTTACGCCTTTAGATTTGATGCCTTTACCTGTTAATGGCAGGAGTAGCTTGGATGGACAAAAGAAAGCAGAGTTGGTGAAGTCACTTCATGAGAGGGTACGCCTTCACATTGCCCAAAAGAATGAAAGGGTTGCTTCCCAAGCCAATAAAGGGCGAAGGCGTGTCATCTTTGAACCAGGAGATTGGGTTTGGGTGCACATGCGCAAAGAAAGATTCCCAGCCCATAGACGGACTAAGTTGCATCCTCGAGGAGATGGACCATTCCAAATTCTTGAGAAAATTAATGACAATGCATATAAAGTGGATCTTCCAGGTGAATATAATGTTTCTGCTACTTTCAATGTTTCTGATCTTTCCCCTTTTGATGTAAGTGAAGATTCGAGGTCGAATCCTTTTGAGGAGAGGGGGAATGATGGGAACCAAGGTGGAGCTATCCTTAAAGATCATTTGCAAGTTCCAGATGGGCCAATTACAAGATCAAGAGCCAAGAAGATCAAGGAAGCAATGCAAGGATTGGTGCAATCCACTTGGGAAGAAGCTAGGAAGGGCCCAATACTCAAGATGGGCTTGAAGGACGAAGAACCGGTTTTGATCCATTTGATACAAGCTATGGAAGACATGACTTAGAGATAGGGCCTATTACTGTTAAGACTCTCAATTTGTTTTAAGGCTTTTATTAATAGTTTAGAAGAAGTGGGCTTAAGGATGCTTGGCCCACGTATGTCTTATTTCTAATGGACTAGGGTTTTCTTTGGGAAGGCCTTGTATTTTGGCCAAGGGTTTATTTGGAAACTTATTATTTAACTAGGGTTTAGAAGTTACTGTAGCGCGGCGTACGACACTGTAGCTACAGTACCCGGCGCTTTCATTAGGGTTTTTGGGGGTTGTCTATTTAAACAACTTATAGCCTCATTTGAGAGGCAGAATAGATGACATTTCTTTGAGAGTTGGAGTTATCTCCTCTTGTTCTTCTTGAACATTTGAACTTATCAAAGGTAAATCAAAACCTTTGTGGCGTTCCTCCTTTGTAATTTGGGTTCTTGAGACGGATTCTTCAATGGGTCTAGACTTTGATATAATCTAGGTTCTTGGAACGGGTTCTCATCGGGTCTAAATTCTCCATCCATAAATCTGAGTTTGGCTTTCTTGGGGTTGTTTGGTATGAACCCTAGCATTGTCCTTTAAAAATATATTTAAGATGCTGCTACACCAACTGAGAGAGTCATAGAGAATAACCCCCTGCACCCGAAAAGGGTCTAAGGGTTACTATCTGATACCTAAAATTATCTCCTCACAATATAAATAACATTTTCAAATACTTCACAAACATAAATTCAGCTATTCCAATCAAAATAAATACAATCCTCACAAGTTTTCAATGAAATGACCTAACAAGATAAATTAAATGCTCCTAAGATTTTCCATAATAACAACAAATCTCCCAGTAAATCATATCAACATAATAACAAAATCTTCTACACTAAATAAATTCCCCTCATAACCACAATACTCATAGGCACTCAATAATTAATCCACAGCTAACCCCACCCATGCTTCCTAATTTTGGTTCTTAGCTGTGTCATCAAAATCATCTAAAATATTATGAAGATAATGAGTGATTATCTACAATTCAGTAAGCATAAGACATATACCAGAATGTAAACATGAGCATTTATAAAGTATAAGATGCAAAACAAAATATTTTCAGTGTTAGCATGCCAAACAAAACATGTTTTCAAAGTTAACAAAGGCATGATTAAAAATATTTATAATCCAAAGTACTTTGGCATTGCATAAACCGAGTATCTTCATCATATCGTATCAGAGCACCATATAAGAACATATGCCATGTTTAACCCTCGTGGTAGAGTTATGCTATCCCCGGTGGATAAATCGGATAGAGACTAAAGTGAATCTTCCTTTTATTATTCTCGAAACCTGGAGTATGCACACATGAAAGACCACACAACAACTACTTTGTTTCCAAAGTTGATGCACTCAAAAATAGAGAAGTTAGTACCAAGTGGGTGCACTTAGAGATAGAGAAGTTGGTACCAACCCAAACAAAGGTCACAATTTTACACCTATGGTAAGGTCAAAGCAGAGCAAAAACAGAATCAGACACGTAATCAAGATATCATGCCAAAGGTTTTCAAATCCTTCATCATATCAAGAAAGAGTACAATATAGATTCTAATAATTTTCACATATAAAAACAAACTCAAAGCATCTAAATATGCACAAATATCAAAAATCATAATCGATCTTTCATATATTAGGAAGTTGAATGCCAAAAGTTGCTCATGTCTACACTAGTCATGACAGAAAACATTTTCTCTTTTTATACAAATTTCATTAGTAATGCAGAACGCATAATTGAGGTTGTTTAACATTTTTTTTTAAGACAACATATACATTTGTTTATACAAAATCAACCTCAGAATATTAGTTTTATACAAAATCTATCATAGGAACCCCACTTACCTAACTCTTACAGAGAGTTACTAAAGCTTTGGACTGGAACTCTATCAATGTCACAACCTAAACAGAAAATTCTTCACTAACGTGTTAATTCTCCATATAAATACAAATTCAATATAACTAGCTAAATCCTGTGATTCTATTCAGCACACACATGTCATCATTTTACTTTGATAATTCACACATGTCAATGGTAGTATCCCGCCAATTTCAACAAACTTCTAACATCATGCACATTCTTCGGCACCAACCAATTAACCACTGCTTCCACTTTCCCTAGGTCCACTGAAATGCCATCTTTTGAAACTACATGCTCTAGAAATGCAATTGACTCTAGCCAGAATTCATACTTCTTCAACTTAGTAAACAAATTTTTACTCCTGAGTGTCCTAAATACCAATCTCAAATGTTCTTCATGTTCAGTCTTACTCTTGGAGTATATCAGGATGTCATTAATAAAAACAACCACAAATTTATCCAAAGAGGTTATGGAATACTCTGTTTATCAAATCCATGAATACTGTTGGGGCGTTAGTCAGGTCAAAAGGCATGACCAAAAACTCATAGTGATTGTATCTGGTCTTGAAAGTTATCTTGGATACCTCTCTTGCCCTGACTTTCAGTTGATGATAACCTAACCGAAAATTGATTTTTGAAAATACATGTTCACCCTGAAGTTGATCAAATAGAATCTCTATGCAGGGTAGTGGATATTTATTCTTTATAGTCACCCGGTTAAGTTCCCTATAGTCAATGCACATCCTCATCGTCCCATCTTTCTTATTCACAAATAAAATTGGGGCTTCCCATGGTGACACACTAGGACGGATAAAACTCTTGTCCAAAAAGTCAATACTACCTCATTTTTAAAACAATCAATATTGGTGTGGTAGGAGGCCAGCCAGTCCATACCCAATATTACATTGAACCCGACCATGTGAAATAACTATTAGATTAGCTGGCATCATCCCCCTTTCAATACATATTGGACATCCAAGGAGAATCTTGTCACATGATACTAAATTCCCAGATGGAGTCCACACTACTAATTAACTTGTAATTCAACCTTCCAATTTCCAAAGTGCAGAACTTAGCACAATCCAAAGAAATAAATGAATGTGTAGGCCAGCCAGGTCAATATTTTTTATTAATGATATATATTACTCATCAAGAAAAATTATATTTTGATTAATTCTTAGTACTGAAAGTATTTTTCTTTGGTAGGGGATTGTTTTATTGTCTAATTGTCATCTATGCATAAAACTAGTTATGCTTATTGCTTACTTTCTCCGTGTAGTTGTTCTTGGTTTACTGTCAATGTACTTTAAAAAATGTTCTGCCCAAACTTTCTCCATGCTTACTTTCATCATTTTTATTGTTGATTTTTTTGTGATTAAATTCACTAATTGATGCTCAAATAGTCATAACAGAAGGAAGCAAATTAATCCTAAATACTATATAAATTGAGTCTAGTACTCAAGAAATATATACATAGATCACACAGTAAATAGGGTAAAAATAAGAGTTCCATTTCAAGTAACACATTTTCAAAAGAACCTTCACTTGCAGATATCACTAAAGTATTTTCCTTTAACATCTTTAGTGGCCAACATGCAATTATGTCCTGTGTCTAATGGCTGGAGATAACAAGGATCTCAATTTCGTGCTGTGGCCACTGGCATGGTGGAACCTCGTCTAGTTGATAAATGAGTGCACTTAGGTGAGCCATTGCTTCTCTCTTCCATGAGTCTCCTCTTTCTACTATAAATGATGTTGGGTTCTACTATAAATATTGCAGTTCTATTTCACGACAACATAGCATTATTTGTCTCATTCTTGGAAGGTGAGATGCCATGACTCATGTAACAGCCCGCTAAAATTTAGTCTTATTTCCTCACCTTTCTCTTTTCTTTTCACGCATAGTAGACGACAAGGCAATCCGTTTTGGTTTCTCTTCCGACAGCAATCACATCTCTCTCGTCTTTACCCTCATCTGGAATCACGCGTATAGATTATCTTTTCCGTAAATCACGTAATTTGTTCTTCACCGACAGCTGTAAAATCATGAACAGTTTTATCCTAAGCGTTGTACCTCGATGGCGTTTTTCCGGATTTTATCCACCAGATTTCAAAGTATTAGATAAGCTTGTTTTTAAAGTAGCACAATTATAATAATTTAATGAGTTCTGAAAATATTATAATTGTGGATAATTATTTAGATTAAATATTTTAATTGTTTTAAGATATTAAGAGGTTTAATTTTTACGTTGAAAATTCTTATTTAAATTTAAGTGTTTTATGCACTTTGATTAATTAATGATACTTTATCATTTTATATAATGATGAAGAAAATATTATTTTTATAAACCTTAGTTTATAAAATAATATTCTATCTAAATTCTTCTCAGTGTAGTAATTAAGTGTTTTATTAATTTAAATGATTTTATCCTCTTCGATTAATTAACGGTACTTTATCATTTAATATAATGATGAAGAAATATTATTTTATAAATTTTAGTTTATAAAATAATATTCTACCTTAATTCATCGTAGTGTTTTATTTAAAGTGTTTTATTTAAAATAAAACATTTAAGCGTTTTTAATCAGTGTTTTAACTCACTGTTGGTTTATTTGAGGATCCCGAAATGTAGAATTGAAGCGATATACTCAGACCCTACCTTTTTCTCTTCACTTTTTCTCTTTTTCTTTTTTTTTTTTTTTTTTTTTTTCTCTCCCTCTCTCTCTCTCTTGGCCGACGGATGGAGGAAGCTTTCTCCATGGCCGTACGTTTGAAGCTTCCAGCCGGCGCCACCTCCGGCCGCCGGACCCCACCTCCCACTCCGGCCTCATCCTCTCCCTCCGGCGAGCACAACCACGCCGGTGGTGTACTAAACCGACCTCTCATTCTCTCTCTTTCTCCCTTCAAAGATATGGGTCTCTAGGGGTTTTTCTCATTTTTGGACCACCATACACGGCCAAATCAACCACCAAGCACCACCATTGGACTCACCTCATCAAGGGCTTCCTCCCCATGTCTTTCTTTTTCCCAAACTCTCACTTTTCTCATATGGGTTTCTTAAAAACACCCGTTCGGTTTCACCACCGTGCGCCGCCGTACACGGCCACCCGTGGTGTTTCACCACCACCATCTTGTTCCTCTCATCCTCATGAACCTCCCCAAGAAATTTCATGGCCAACGGAGCTTCGTAGAGCTCTCACTCTCCTACACTCTCCAAGGCCAAAAATGGTTTCAAACGGCCGATCCGCCGCCGTTAGCCACCGTCCGACCACCACCTCGCTACCACAGCTCCACCACATGTTCATCTACCTATCCCTAGCTTGCCATGAAGTTCTATGAATTTTCGCTACCTCGCGTTTCCGCTCACCGTTCGGATTTACTGTTCACGGCGTGATGCCGCCGTGCTCCGCCACCTTTGACCATCACAAGGCGACCATGAACCTTCCAAGGCCACGCTTAGCTTTTCTCGGTTCCAAACTACCACTTTATGTGGTGGACAGCCACCGTACGCGGTGTTACCGCCACGTACGTTCCTCCGACGCATGTTCGTGACGAACAACGAGCGACGCACGGGTTATCCCGTCGATGGTATAACCTTCTATCTCTAGTTATTTTACGTTTAAAATAGTTAGTTGGTTGGTTTGTGGATTGTGTAGTTGTATTTGTGGAGTTCGTTGCGTAGTTGTGAAGCGAAGTGTGGTTGTGAAGTGTTGAGTTTGATTGTGTATTTTGTGGACTGTGCTGTGAAGTATAGGCGTGAGATGGATGCCGTAGATGTGATACGGCGGGTTGTGTGAAGAGAATACGCGTGTAGCGTATTCTGTGTAATGCAGCGACGCGCCGCGCGACGTGCGCTGTAGTGATGTGTGTCGTAGAAGGAAGGGAGTACGCATGTAGTGTACTCCGTGTTGTATGGCGATGCATCGTGTGATGTGCATCGTGTTGATGAGTGTTGTAGCGAAGGAAGTACGCGTAGCGCGTACTCCGTGTCGCGTAGCGATGCACCGTGAGACGTGTATCGCAGTGATGGGTATTGTAGTGTGGATGGAAGAGAGTTCACGTGAGTGTACTCTGTATTAAGTCGTGATACATCGGATGGCGTGTCACGAAGGGTTGAATGGCGTAGCAGAGAAGTGTGGAGCGTATGGTGTAATGTTGGGAAACTGTATGACAGTGTCCCGAAGCAGTGATGATATGGATTATAGTCCGGGATGACTGGTGTCATCTTGTGGTTGACTATGGCTAAGAGTATATGGATTGAGAAATGAGTTGTTTGTTTGGTTGTTATTGATAATTTTAATGAACTTGTTTTAGTGCAAAGGCTTTCTGAAGTCAATTTATCTCTTCCGAGTATAGTGAAACCTCAAGTTGGCCGTGGTGTTGCAAGTGCTTACAATATGGCAATTGAGTTCAGAAGTGAAAATCTTAAGGACTCGAGTGTTCCTCTTCCAGCTGTTGTGCAGTTCCTCGTGTCTCGCGCTCTATTCTCATAGAACGCGACGATCGAGGTAAGTTAGCCTCTAACTTACTATCAGTTTATTGTGTATGTGTGATGGGTAAGAGAACTACAATTTATGTATGTATGTTATCGTATATGCCATGTCATGCTATGTCATTACATGTTTATCTGTTACGTATGATTTAATCTCTCATGAATAATTATCTGTTAAATAATCTTTTCTGCCATACAATGATGTATGTTATAAGTATGCCATGTTAAGTATGCCATATGATACATGTATGCCATGAAATGTTTATGATTAAATCATATTATGCCATTTACAAGTATACGCCATGTTAGAAAAGTATATGATATTAAATAATATCACATGCATTAAGAAAGATAAGACATGTTATGTTATAATAATGCGTGGGGCCACAACAACTGTGGAGTACGTATTATATTTATGTTATTTATAATGCGTGGGGCCACAACAACTGTGGAGTACGTATTATATTTTATGTTATTTATAATGCGTGGGGCCACAACAACTGTGGAGTACGTATTATATTTTATGTTACTTATAATGCGTGGGGCCACAACAACTGTGGAGTACGTATTATATTTATGTTACTTATAATGCGTGGGGCCACAACAACTGTGGAGTACGTATTATATTTATGTTATGTTATTTATAATGCGTGGGGCCACAACAACTGTGGAGTACGTATTATATTTTATGTTATTTATAATGCGTGGGGCCACAACAACTGTGGAGTACGTATTATATTTTATGTTATTTATAATGCGTGGGGCCACAACAACTGTGGAGTACGTATTATATTTTATGTTATTTATAATGCGTGGGGCCACAACAACTGTGGAGTACGTATTATATTTAATGTTATGTTACTTATAATGCGTGGGGCCACAACAACTGTGGAGTACGTATTATATTTATGTTACTTATAATGCGTGGGGCCACAACAACTGTGGAGTACGTATTATATTTTATGTTACATGAAGTATGGGGCCACAACAACTGTGGAGCATACACTACATGAGACACAGCAATTGTGACATGTAGAATACGTGGGGCCACAACAACTGTGGAGTACGTATTATATTTTATGTTATGTGAATTCATGGGGCCACAACAACTGTGGAGCATGAAGTATGGGGCCACAACAACTGTGGAGCATACACTACATGAGACACAGCAATTGTGACATGTAGAATACGTGGGGCCACAACAACTGTGGAGTACGTATTATGTTTTATGTTACTTGAATACGTGGGGCCACAACAACTGTGGAGTACGTATTAATGCACGTTATTAATCAAGACAATTAAATAAGATTCCAAGTTTATGTTAAGTCAAGTTTCAGATCAAGTTCATGTTATGTTATGCTCACGTACATGTTATGTTCATGTTCATGTTATGTTCCAAGTTCATGTTCACATCATGTTATGTTCACGTTTATGATACGTTCAAGCTCACGTTCATGTTATGTTATGTTCATGTCCATGTTATGTTTCACGTTCATGTTATGTTGATTGTTCATGTTATGTTTTAAGCTTAAGTTCATGCCATGTTAAGTCAAGTTCAGTTCACGCTTAAGTTCTGGTTAAGTCATGCTATATGTCAAGTTATACTATGTTTATGTATGACTATAATTATGCATTTATGCTTTTACTGCCATGCATGCATTTTTAACCTGTGTATAAGTTTTATGTTAACTTACTGAGATTTGTAATCAAATCTCACTGTGGTAGTCCCAACTACCATTCCCCCCGAATGGTAGATCTTGTTACAGGACCCGAAGAAGAATTGGAATCTGACCAACTAAATACGGTCAACTAGGCCACGGTGCGATGTTGATGATGGTATAGTATTTAACTCAGGTTAATACTTGTACTTTTGGAGTTGTATCTCAAGTATTCTTTTGATCACAACCATTTTAGACTAGTGTGGTGATCACGGCTTTTTAGTATGCCTTTATATATGAAATATGTTTCAAGTATTTAGGATATTTTAGTTTGGTGCATAATATTGCTAAAGAAAAAAATTATCCGCTGCGAATATTGCATAATGCTAGATGCATGTTAAGAACATTGCATCTTATATGTCATGAATGGGGGCAGGTAACCTTGTGTTGCATGTCTCGACGCTTCAAATGTCCGTTCAATCCCAAACAAAATTTGGGGGCGTCACAACTCATGAGGTTGGCATCCTTCTAACATGTTCAGCATGAGAAATGCTCACTATTGTTGAAACTCGAGTCATAGACTTACCATTTAATACTTCTTCCATGTGGCAATAATGGCATTTCTTTTTTCTCTTTTTTGCATGCAGTTTGTCGTGGAAAACTTGGAGGTTAATGGAGGAAAGGGCCGGGAGATTGGCCTGGACAAACTTTGCTATTTGCTTATCATACAAGCTCTCTGTAAAAGGAAAAATGATAGTTGTAGTTGTGAGTACACAAACGTCGTGTAATCATTTAAAAAAAAGTAAATAAATACAGAATTTACATGAAAATAAATTAATTTTTTAATATTAAATTCCACTCTTTTTTAAAACGACTGCACGGAACTTGTACATTTCACGACTGTACGTAACATTACTCCTGTAAAAGGAGTTAAAAGTGGCCTATTATACAAATTTAACATCTATCTGCATTATGTATTTTTCTACTCATGATTGGTTAATTGATTAGGGATATTTACTGCTTTTTGTGTTAATTGATTAGTTTTCTGTCATGACCCTAACAATATCAATTTTAACTTAATTTGTATCTTGGTATTCCAGTAAAAATGGGTTATCTGGATGCATTCTTGGAACATTTCCAACATCTTCTAAACATCGCATGTTACTTCGAGAACTTTTAACACCATTACGGATCATATAAATCGCCTGAAATACTTTTGCGGCGATATTTCTGCGTGTTGCAGCTTGTAATGAATCTCCGTTGATGACCAGTGACGTGTTTCAATAGATCGGATTCATGCAATGTGGATTAACATACTATCGGGTAACAGTGAGGAAACTCACCCCGGCATAAATATAGTTTCTTTGCATGCAATGAACAGGTGACAATTTCAACTGCCCACTGATCTTTTAAATGTGGCAATTTTATAAAATAATAATACTCCTCCAACTGTTTTTTACTAAAATACCTTCCACTTTAAATAAAGGTATACAGAAGGGTTATGTTTATATCATTGCACCTTTTCATAATAGATCTTTTTATTAGCTTTACTATTCATAAACCCCAAACACCACACACTACATAATTTTTTTTTTTTTATATTTTAAAATTTTATTTAATTTTATTCTTCTTAAAAGAATTGAATTCTTTTACTAATAATCCATATACCACACAATTAGTAAGAGAAAAAAATTAAAAAAAAATAACAAAAAGAATAATGTGTAGTATATGAGGCTTATGAATAGATTTTTTATTTTTTTTCTTTTTTATAAAAAAGTTCAAGCCCAAAAATAAATTAAGGATTTGATTAAAGAAAAAATTGCCGGTGATCCAGAATTTAAGTAACAAAATCTCCAAGCCAAGCCAAGGGCTTTTAAATGCAGTTACAAAAATTATTCGGAATTAACTCGAAATATATCTGAATCTAAATAATATAACCAGAGTTACCAGACAAATCCACAAGAAAATTCATCTCATCGCCATAGCCTACTTATGAAGCCCTTCTTGTCTTTCTTCATCCTATTTTCTAGAGATGGGAACTCGATAAAATTGTAGGCAAGGTCAAGAACAATGGGATTGCGTGGGGTTGCTTGATAGGCAGGAGGGAAGACTTCAATGCGCGGAACACCTTTCGCATTCGCATCACCAACTGCAGACTCGTAGGTATCGAGTTTCTCCACAAGGAATTTCTCCGTCTGAAAATCATAATTGTCACGACAATCTCAGAATATATCTCTGTACACAGATTTTGTAAATGTACCAAAGTACATCCTGTTACATGGAGATGCATGTACACCGGCGTGCACACAAGCAAATATAAAATGAAGCGAATCATATCAATTTCTTTCTTTCTGACGAGGTTTTTCAGGTGTGCGTATATATATATATATATATATAGCATGTATGCATATGTATGTATACCATAAACATATATATATACACGTGTAATTCTGATTAACAACGTGATTCATATCCATCTCAAAATGAATGCAAATGAGCTTGAATCAAGATTTCTTCCGTACAAACCTAAATTATTTTTTTGATAAATCTCCTCCTGAGGCAGCATTTTGGTTCTAAGGCTCCTTTACTCTAGCCGCAAAGGAATTACACAAAAGCAATCCCATAAACTAATGTGGTTTGATATGATTCATTAGATTATAAAGTTACTTTTATTATAAAGTAGATCTAAATGATCGGATAAAGCCAAATCAGTTTGTGAGATTGTTTGTGTAATTCCTTTGTAGATGTTGCAGTACTCTTATTTAAATGTTGAGAAAGAGAAATAAAAGGCATAAAATACCTTCTTGTCAGCTCCTGTTAATGAAATGTTAGAAATTCTTTTTGAGAGATTCTCTGGAGCCTTCATCTCCTCCATCATCCCCTTTGCATGCTCTATACAGCTGTTGGATCTGCACTCCTTGCACAGTATCTTCAACTGTTGGATTCTCTGTAATACAAAAGATGGATGCATTACAGATAAAATATTTCCCTTGTACGCAAGCCATCAGTAAACAAATCTGAATCCTAACCCAAAAGTCATCGATGTTCTAATTTATTATAAAACAGCACATCATAAAGAGGACTATGATGTGCGCACACAAATACAGAAGTAGATAAATAGCCAAAGATGTTTATACAAACCTGGTCACTCCCATTCGAAATTTCGAAGTTCTGAACGGCTTCCTCAGCAAGAGACCGAGCACGGCAGTATAATGCATATGCTTCTGCCCTCTTTCCAGACAAGCTGTAAGATTTTGCCAAGTAGAAGCACCTACAAAATACCAAAATCAAATACAAGTCTAATCTCTGGTATTTGTTGGCGAACTGAAGATAGCCTGATCATTTTGAGGAAACCCACAACAAGATAATAGCACAGAATGCAATATCTTCCAATTGGCCCAAGAAAATAAGGACATTTGGATATATTTGATTCCATCATTAGCTAAATACGTCAAAGTGCCATCTGCAACAAAATAGTACGAGGAACTGGTTCCCTGTCTAATCCGTGAATATTACCCTCTGATTTAAGCAAAAGGTAGATTAGCACATGTTTTTTATATGGTATTTTTTCAAAGCAACTGCTTGCAACTAAATCCAAAAAATGTTGCATTTTCAAAAGGTCCTACAAAAGCATGACAAAAGATGGTGGGAATGTTTTTAAGACAATAAACAATTATGGAAGATCAATGTAACATCCAGACCCACATTTTATAGACTTTATAAGTTTGGACCACAGGCCCAATTTTGTTGAGGCTGGAATTGGGCCCATTGGCTCATACGCATTAGTTGAGGATCTAGTATCAGGGAGATAGGATTGGATATGAAATTATGGACCTAGATTCAAAATGGAGTAGGTTCAGCCCATTAGGCCCATATATGGATGGATAGGCCCAAGTATTTTCTTACTGAGACTATAATTTTTGTTGTTTGTTTTTTTGGGAATTCATTTTCAATAAATTAGGTATTTTTATTCTGTTAAGTCTCTTCACTGGGCACAGTTACAAAAGTATGTAACACTCCTAACCTACTGGAAGGGGGAGTTATCAATTTAAATATAGATGCATCCTTTAAATAATTGCATGGGAAAAAATTGAACTCAATAAAGCATGTTCAAGCTCAGTAAAATAGAAGGCTCAGAATTCAAACCTTTCTGCTCGGAAGGACAAACTTTTAAGTGCGCACTCTTCAGAAAATGACAGTTCTTCTGGTTTTCTATCTCTTCCAGAATTAACCAAGTCTGAAAGATCAGTCGTATTCTGCAAAACATAACAAACAGTTTCAAGGTATTTCTATTAAATCAGAGGCTGGCATCTATCAACTTTAGTATTATGTCAAATATTGTTATATGAAGAAAACCTAGTAAAAAACAGACGGAGATAGTTTACCTGCAGTAAAAGATCATATAGGCGTACAAGTTCTTCAGGCTTGGTAACTTTCTCACTTTTGTCATCACGTCGCCTAGTAAGTTTACTCTTTGCAATGCTAACCAACAACTGGTTGCGCTCAATGGTTCTTTGTCCTAAGACAGCACTAACAGCCTTATCAAGACCATTTAAGTCGTCTTTCACATTTTCAGCATTACCTGAACTGGCCTAAAACATACACTGCCTCAGGAAAGAGTCTAAAAGATGTAAAGTAAAACATAAAGAAATTCTACAGATTAAAGAGGAAAAAAATGGATAAAAGATACCAATACATCAAGGGAAAAATGCAAAATAAATAAATGGACCTCGCTTTTTGGTAAAACAATGTTAAAATTAAGTCAACTTTCCCTACCAAGTCACTACGAATGCAGCTCCTGGCCTCATGATATGCAGTAAAAATTTTGTCAAAGATGGCTAGTCTTCTCTCTGCCGAGAGTGAATCTGCGGAAGGACCATGCAAATCTTTCTCCAATTCTTGAGCTGAACAAGTTTATCCAAAAAAAAATATACCTTGAGAATGTTTTAGACTTAAAGCAAACAAAAATGGGAAAAGGAACAGACAACACCTTATTTTGCATGCTTATATCGTATATACTATATATATCATTTTCATAGTACAGAGCTCTACTTTAATGGAGCCACATAATCAACTATCTCAATATATTACTATTAAATGACAACAAGTGTAATAAAGCAACATTATCCACTCTCCACTTGTGTTATTATTAAATACGAATTAAATAATACATAACATTAAGTTGGACTTATAAATCAATATATAACATATAACATATCCAAATAGATTTTACTAATTTTTGTTTAAATTAAAATGATTAAACATAATATATTTATTAAACGAGAAAATACACAGACACCACCCAAAGAAACACTACCATACAATTTGCAATGTCCCCCTTCCAAACTTCCAATTTCAGCTATGTCCCGCTCCCCCCTAAACTAACAAGAACTTGCAAGGCATCTGCTTTATCTATTAAAGACAAAAGTGCCCAGAATTTCTAATAATACAAAATACCCCTATTAAATTTAAATAAACTAAAAGAAGAAGAAGAAGAGAACAAAAAAAAACAAAAAAACAAAACAAAAATTGTGAATTTACTGCATAATACATCAAGGTATGATAACTTAGTTATATGGAGTAATTTTTATTTAATGAATTGAGTTATTCTTGTGCGTTGCATAAGTCTACGAGTAGTTTTACAAAAGTTGCAAGATACCATCCGCCACCTTCTTATAATCAATTCGGGCTATTACACGAAGAATACCAAGACCCCTATCTACTAATACAGTAAAAAGCAAAAGATGCAACACTAAATTTCTCTTTGAAAAACTATCAGCATGTTCCGTGTAAAACATTCATCAGCCTTATAAACTAAACCTGATCAAAATCTACTACAGGGCTTAGTCCTATACCAAAATTTAATCTTCAATAAACCCTTTCCAAACATGATGGTTTCCAATAGTTCCAAAGATTAAAAAATAAGATCCGACAAGGTTGAATAGGCAGTTTTTCCTTCAATGGTATGGTATGTTAGGATGACCTGCAAGTATATGGTTGTGAAGATATTATCATGATAGTGCTCTAACAAACTGAGTCACGGGCCAAATAGCAACATTTGTAGGCATCACTACTTTGCAATGCAGCAATGTTAATGGAAACGTATGATTAGGACCATTTATTTGAGCACTGAATTTGGCCTCTGGTTCAGAAACATTATCCACTAGACTTATCGGTTGTCAGTCAAGGGGCTAAAGAAGCAAGCATAAAAAACTAGTCATAAATCTATTCTACCACATCATGAATAACCCAATTCATGCCAGAAGTTTGATGAGGCTAAAAGAATCATCATAAGTATATACCAATTCGTTCACTCCAAAATTATGGTGCCATTCCAAATTTCTACACCAACCTTTTAAAATGGCGACCCTAGTTTTCCCATTGGATATTGGAAACCTATGACCAAGCCAATGAAACTCTGTCATGGATGCAGCTTGTTGAGATCTTGCCTCTGCCATAACAGCCTGAAACCAAAACAACCAAAGAAATCATCAAGAAACCGAGACAACCTAAATCATAAATACTCTCTCATTTAGTTCAGTTGCTGACTTTCATCACGAAAATTCTCTTCAATCTCCCATTTATCTCAAGGATTTCAGAGCAAATTACACCTCTCTGCTCATCTTGGCAGAAATTGAAGGTAACCATCACTAAACTTTATTTTTTTCTGGTAGATTCTTGCATCTTTGATAAAAAATTGAAAGAAAATAAGTTGGGATGTATTTATTTTAGAATATAAAACAGTCAGTGTTCTGAATTTTGAAAAGAAAAATTTAGATGATCCCTTGATTGGTTGGCTGATGTTCAATGGTGTATATCCTTAACAAGTTTACATATTGTGGTTACATAATGATTGCCAATGGTAACATAAATAAGATCTGAATCTACCGGATTTGGTTCTATTAAATCGAGGGATGTTAGTTTTGAGAGATTAATGGAATTAATGATTTATCAAAAGGGGCCTGGATGTAGAAGGATTTATTTTTACCTAAAATAGAACCAATTTCAGATGGGATAAATGGAAAACACCATGTCCAGCAGTGAGTGTTATAAATTTAGTATATTGTGGTTCCATTGTTAATCTCATTAAATATGTATGAGTAGTCCCAAATTTAGTTAGAGGTTGTCCAACTTGCTTTAAGGCAAAATTTATAACACCCCACTGGACATGGCCGGCTTTGGTTTAGGTATGAGTATTCCCAAATTTATTCCCATTGTAACTAATATCCATAAGTTGGATTTGGTTTAGGTTCCGAGTAATTGCATCGTAAATTGAAGGAGCATTTGGTTGATGGTATTGTGAACTCAGTAACTTAATGAGATTTTATAAAATCCAGTTACTCTTGCTAATTTAAGTCCGTGCACGTTGGGTTCAAAATTTCTGCATGCTATTAAATTCTGTTTGCATGCATCTTTTTATGCTATTTTGGATATGCTATGGGAAAATGCACAAATTGTTTTTTTTTTTTTATTGGCACCGGGTGTCCGGGAACAATGTCCCAACTAATCCTGGGGAAGCACAAGTCCTCAGCAAGGAGTTTCCCACAACTGCACCTCTAGGAATTCAAGGGGAAAATCCCCCAGTCCGATGGCCCCTAGATGCACAAATTTTTGTGAACCGTATACAATGGTCATACTTCAAATTTTCTTGTATAATTGTGATACCCCATATGATAAGAAGGGTAGGTGATCTATGGGATCCCACATTGCTTGGGAAAGAGAAGTTCTTGCTCTTTATAAAGTTCTAATGGAACTCCAATTGTATCATTGACTAGTCCTTTTGGAGTATAGGCCATATGGTTTGGGCCTTCCATTTGGGTATTACAATAATCTCTTGGGATTCTATTTCAGGAGCCAAGTGATATATTTATCCATGTACCTGTGACCTTGATATCTGTGTGGTATATTGATGCCTTTGTGGCATCCATGATGTCTATGTGACATATAGATATCTGTGTGAAATAAACCCTCGTCATGGTATCATGATATCTGCATGGTATTTTATATGTCCTCATACATCTATGATGATTTCCTATGTAATGTGGTATGGATAATGTGTTTTGGCTCAAATTTACTATTTGGAAATGATTTTGTATTTCTCTTATATTATTGTGGTCGAAGAATATAGATACCATTAAAATTTTCATTTCCCCAACCCCCTACTAAGCGCATGGTAGTTCACTTTTTGTATTTCTTACTCTTTCAGAGAATTCATCTACTTGAGGTTTTTGAATAGGGTGTTATCAAATTTTTGGGCAAGGTGGAGCTGCTATGTGACAACTTGAGGGTTTAGATAACTAACGATTTTACTTTATCACCTAAATATCATTATGTTATTATTAAAGTCACCGAATTGTGCTTTGGATTTATGTTATGTTATTGGATTATAGATGCTCTAACAAATTCTTTGGGAAGTATCATATTGGAGTATTTGACTTTAGTTGAGTGTTGTTGAGAATATTTGCCTTGAAATTATCGCTTGAGATATTTGTGAACAAAGTGAAAGTCAATATTTCAGACGAGACTCCGTCCATTGTAAATTTGAGGCATTACAGTGTATCCCACAAAATAAAAACCATGCAGCCCTTGCTCTGGTTGCAAACAGATTGAGAGTGGTGGGTAAGGTCTTACTTCCATTCTTGAAGCATGAAAAAAAATGGAAGTTATCATACTAATAGTTAGAATCATAAGTGCTCAGTTCAACCAGATCATGGGAGAAACTAATCTCCCAATTTAGTTAACATGATTTTGATATCATGTTACTGTAAATTATTTCTTACAGTTCCTTCTAAGAATGAGAAACTGGAAGCGACTAAGTTCAATTTTCTGAAACATCAACAAAATAGAACCATGTGCATCAAGTCCTTTAGTTCAATTTAACAAAAACAGGATCACTGCCCACTAGAAAAATCAAGTTGGGAGTACTCTACAAAAGCCCAGGGAAGATGCTTATAAACACATCATTCGAAGCAGTTTCACGAAGGCAGACACGTTGGATCAACTTATTGACCAAAAACCAGAAAAAGTGTCAATCTGCCTGGAAGAGACCTAAAGAAAGATATATGCATCATGCAGGAATTACCTTTAAAGAGAATAAAACTCACCTCCAATTTAGCTTTGAAAAGGTCCAGGGCAGGACCTTCCATCTCATCAATTTGCAGAAGTTCGGATGCCTGTAGATTTGATTCGCCTATTTTGTGTAGGCAGTAACGAATACTAGGCTCTAGCTCCTCAATGCGCTCTCGACACAAAACTTGATTCTCTAGGTCTCCATATTTGCCTAGTTGCTCGTAAACAGCCCTATAATAAGATTATTATTTAAGATAACTAGCCACATATCCATCATTGCAACCAGAATATGAATGGTATAAAACTTGTGATCGACTTAAGGTATCCCCAAGGTGAAGTTTAGCTTGGCATCAATTTATTCCATGTTAAAACCATAATTTATCAAATGAATTTTGAGGAATAAACTAGTTTTTGACAACAAAGCAGCAATAGTAAATGTTAGCATACACATTTCTGACGACAAAATAGCAATAGTAGATGTTTGTTTATTTATATAGACAAGGATGCACCTGGCACTTTTGAAATTCATCAATGCCGTGTCCCAGTTCTGATCTCGTTCAAACAGCAAGTTCCCTTTCATATAGGAGGCATAAGCCTACATACCACAAACTTAAACTTAGCAAATGAAAATGGAATAATTCATGCAGCACTTGATTAGAACAAGATAGTTCTCAAACATGGTCCATAAACTGGGCAACAATTAGAAGATTGAGAGAACATGACAACCAATTATACACAAATGGGCAGGCAAAGCAAGTAGTTTTGGATTCCTACACGCCCCAACACATAATACTCACATCAGCATGACAATTTCAAATCTTTTTTTTTTCCCTCTTTCTAAAATTTTCCAGCTTTTAATTGCTCACAAGAAACATTTTGTGGAAGCTCTACGATGAAAATATACTATGGACAGACCTCAGATTCTAATGAAGTTCTCGAATCTCCCTTGATTGCACACAAATGAGAAAACAGTGTAGCCCATTTAACTGCCTTCCTCAGCCTACCAATCAAATAGATGCGCTGACGAGCAGTTGGACCATCTGGAAGCTGTCTCTTCTCCATGGCATGGCTCCAAGCTCTCTCTGCCGTATAAAGAACGAGATGAAGAAACCTATTTGAATCCAAATACTGTAAACAGTTAAACTTAGAAGGTCAATAAAACAATGACAGTTCCTAATGTTTAGAGCACCCCAATCCCCAAAAAAAAAGTTGTTTTTGAGTCAACAAAGTAAGCAAATACCAATTTCATCTACGTTGTTTGATATTAGCTTAGCAAGCAACCACCATCAGCCGACTACATTGAGTTACGTACAGAACTAGAATAGTCTCAAACAACTTAATTTATCCAAATAGTCATATTAAAGTCACTTAAATGTTAATGATTTGGTTTTAAAAATTAGATTCCTTCTTGTAGCATACTTCTACTCATCTCAACAACCAATAGACAAGATTTGGAAAAAATAACAAATTTAGAAAAGAAATCATTTAAAGCATGTGAATTCATATTAACTTGGTTTGACGGGAAAACCGATGCACACCTAACTTCAGTCACGTTTGATTCAGTTATGGCTCTCCGGGTGTATTTACCGCGACCATGGGTGAATTTGAGTGATTTATACAACCTCCTCAAACGTGCGGTGCAATACCTTCTGAAAATCAAAAGTATCACTTTCGTTACCAACTATACGGGATCAAATAGTGAGGAAACTAATTAAACAAATTAAAAAAATATTGCATAAACAAACAAAATGCATAATTAAATAAGTTTAAAATGAATGTACCGATAGCGAGTATAATCTCCGTGCCGCAATCCATGCTGCATCTGAGCTGATTTCAACAACTGCAACACTGAACAATACAATTCATATAGGTTCAGAAATTTATAATACGCTATTATGCGAATGGTTGTCGGGAAAATCAAGAAAAATGAAAGGAAAAAATAAACTTTCGGACGTGATAATAATAAAATTGTTGATTAATAATGAAATAAAAGTACCTTTTTTTTTCTAATCTTGAAATAAAAGTACCTAAAACACAAAGAGAAGAAGAACGTACCGTTGATTGAGAATTTGGGGCTGACTTGATCGGGAGCATTGGGCTTTGGATGGTCGATTTCCATAGTCAACACTTCGATCTGATTCCCAACAAGCTATAGAAAAAAGTGAGAGAGAAGGGGGAGGTTCCGCGGTGGTGTGACGCCGGGGTGGGGTGGATTGCAATGGCAGAGCCCTGAGAGATAGAAACAGCGAGCGAGACAGAGAGGAGAAAAAGAGAATGCGTAAGAGAGAGAAATCGGGGGGAGAGAGAGCGTGACCGAGTGGGTTATGAAGGGAAACCGCACCGCGAGGAGCGGGGGCGGCGGCGTTTGCTGGAAAAGCGACGAAACAGAGAGAGAGTGCGACAGGGTGACGGAGAGAGAGACGGAGGAGCAGATTTACCGGTGGCTCCGCAAGGCTTGGGCTGCGGCGGTGAGCAACAGAGATATGGCTCTGAGAGAGATGAGGGGCGTTCGGCGCAGGAGGGGAAGAAGCCTCGATTTTAACGCACCATGCACGCCCTCCATGTCAGCATACTTAAAATATCGATTTAACCCTCGCAGGCCAGATTTGGCCCATTTGGGTTAAAAAAATCTCATTTTAAAGTCAAAATTTTCATTTCATTATTACAACTATTCTAAATTTTCACTCAAAATATAATAAATAATTCAACTTTTTCAAATCTCAATACAACTTTTTCAAATCTCAAAGCAATAATAATACTAAAAATAATATTTTAAACTCTCATCTCAAACTTAAAATTCTCATCTAAAACTAAAAATAATAATCCTTTCTTATTCACCATCTCTCGAGTTTCGAATATGAGCTAGGGCTCTTGCACGCGTTTCTTCGTTAGAACATTACTTAAGGTCCTGTTTGATTACACAGATGAGATAAGATTAGATGTTTTAAATAATAATAAATAAAATATTGTTATAATATAATTTTTTAATATTAATTTGTATTGAGATTTGAAAAAATTAAATTTTTTATTATATTTTGTATAGAGATTTGAAAAAACTGTAATGATGAGTTGAGATGAGATTTTTGATTTTGTGTAACCAATCCGGACCTTATGGGTTTGTGTAGGGGTGGATTCCGAGTCTGACAGAGTCGGAAAGTCACCTTCGACCTCCAACTCTGATTGAAGTTGAAGGTCACAATGTACGCCAACTCCAACTCTATTTAGAGTCGAAGTTCGATTCCAATCAATTGGAGTGTGATTGGGCCAAGGCCCACTTTCAAAGGAATTGAAATCAACACAATTCAAACAAATTAAACAATAATTGAAAAAATCCCAAATTTCGAAAACCCTAAAAATCGGATTTGATGGAAATATAACAATGCATCAACAAATCAAAATAGGAATCCAACTTACGGTATCATGAAGGTTGAGGAGAAGTAGGCTACGGTAGGGTTGGGCTGTAATGCCCCTGTCTCAGATGGGTTAGAGAGTTACATTTCGTCACTTAAAATCATATATGACAATATATATATAGACCAATTCCTCAATAACACAGATCTTATCGTTTTAAACCAACTTTTCCCAAAATAATTAACCAAGAACATCACAAAGTCTCAAAATGCATGTCAACCTTCCAAAATATCCTGTCAATAGAGCAAAATAAAACTACTTAATAAAGTTCTCCAATCACTAAAGTACTTTCCTTAAATCTAATCCAATATGCTCACATGGCTTTACCCATACTTCATATTCTTGAATTTCAGCTGAAACATCCATAATATTTGAAAAATATTGTAAAGATGAGAAGTGAGTTATCAACAAATTAATAAGTAAAAAAATATACTAATAAGAGTGTAACCGGTCCAGTTCGGTCCGATTTTGTACAAAGTTTGGGACCAAACTGGTATACACTACTAGTTTTGTATTTTTAAGAATCTATCACAGACAGATTACCCTTCTAAATCGATATTTTCGATTTTACCAGTTTTGGTTCGGTTCGGTCTGGTCCGGTTTTAGTAATTAATTAAAGTAAAATGTAATTAATATACTAATGTATACTAATTAATTAAAGTAAAATGTAATTAATATATTAATGTATATGAGTATTTGATGAGTGTACGAAAGTTAACTCTAAATACCCTATTATTGAATTAAATTGCTAAAATGTGAATAAAAATCATAGGAATTAATGTGTATTCTTAAATTGAGTTTCTATTTATATCGGGATACTTCTAAACAGTTTTTTATATTTAATTTCAAAGTTTATAAAAGAGCAAGTCAAGTCCAGTCAAATTCAAAGGAGGACATTCATGAGGTTTGAGAGCAATTTCGAAGAAAAGAAAAAGAAAAAAAATCACAAAATCAAACCACAAGAAATCCAAGTTCGAAATTCTCTAGGAGACAGTCTAGATATACTTTAGTCGACTGTAACTTTTTACTCATATATTGGATTGATGTGATTCTTGATGCATTAGAAAGCTATCTTAAAGGGTTATAAATTTGTCTCTAATAAGGATTTTCAAATTCGAACTCCTAAAGTGCGTACGTGGCTGCTAAGATGAGTTCTAAAATTTAGGCGATTTTTTTATGCAAAAATTAAGGGGACATTAGAGTTTCTTTCATATCCTATATAAGCATTTCATTAGCGCGAAATAGGGAGGAGAAGAGGCACAAGATGTAGATTTGAAGAGAAGAGAAAATCACTTTTATGCCCACCGTTCGCTTCAGTTTTCTCTGGAGATTTTTGGTGTCCAGTATATTTATGGGTAACTAAATTCTCAAGTAGGGTTAGAGATGAACTTACACATTAGATGGTATTTTTAATTTATGTATTTGATCTTCAATTACTAAAACTCTTTTGTTTTATTATTCTCAATTCAACGTTGATGTTTTCTTCCCCGAATAATCATAGAATTTATTCTGTTTATGGATTTAGTCATATTTTTTCTATTAAATGGATTAGTTCTTTGATTATGTTTGGATCTATTATTTATTTATATTGATTTAGTTCTTTGCTGCAATATTGCTCCCTAAGTATATTGTCGTCGCTGGATTTTCTCAATAGGGATAATAATTTACGTATTTAAAAAGTGGTGAATGATTTTTCAAATGATTACATTTGATTTAATTTTGGTTTATAAATCTATACTTTCCAATTGGGAATTTCGGGAATTAGTTTACAATTGAGTTATCTAATGAATTAAGAATAATTAAAATACTGGATTTGTGTAAGGGATTCCGACGCTCTACTGTTCGTCAAATTTGAGTACTTTTTCCATTAATCACTTTGTTTCACTTTAATTTGCAATAAAAAATTAATCTTTGTTCTCCATTACTTATTTAATATTTTTCTTTAGTTTCTTTATTTCTTCTGCGATTCTTTTAATTTGTCTCCCTGTGGAATCGACACTCCAAAGCTATGTTACAACTACCGCGTTATTCTTTGGGCATAATCAAATTTTGGCGCCGTTGCCGAGGAGACAGTAGAAGAATTGTTAGATAGTTTTTCTTTTCAGCAGTTTGTGAAGGCAGTAACTTCGTTCCCTCTTTTAGTTTTCTGCATTTTTATTTTATTTTATTTTTCTATTTATAGTTTTGGTTTTTTTTTTTTTTAGTGTTGCATTTTTCTCTACCTTGCATGCACAGGTATAGAGACGCCTTGGGTCGGTTTGCTTGTAGACATTTGTTAGAGTTAGAGTTAGAGCCTAATTTTTCTAATCATTTGTTTGAAAATTTTTCTAATTCTGAAGAAATGAGTGAACATGAAGATCAACCCACTAGGACCCTTCAGGATTACCTCCACCCTACATGCACAGCCACACCATCATGCATCATATTTTCATCTAATACTCGCCAATTGGATTTTAAAACAGGGATGATACAGTTATTCGCCAAGTAGTGAGACTTTGTATCAGTCTTGGGAGAGATTTAATGAGTTGTTGAGTATGTGTCCTCACCATGGGTATGGGAATTGGCGCTTAGTGAGCTATTTTTATGAGAGACTTACACCTAGAGAGTGCCAATTTGTGGAGATGATGTGTAATGGTGAGTTCTTACGGAAAGATCCTGATGAGACCATAGAATACCTCAATGAGCTTGCTAAAAAAGCTCACACTTGGACTGGACCTAGTGCTACTGAGAGCACAAATAGGTCACGACCTGTAGGAAACCTAAATGGTGGTGAAATTTACCATCTCAAGGAAGATAATAACCTAAAGGCTAAGGTTGAGATGCTCACTAGGGAGCTAGAGGTGTTGAAGAATAAAGACTTAAAGGCAACACACGTGGCTAATCATGCAGAGTCTTTTGGACTATGTTTTGTGTGTGGCAGGGTAGATCACCTTGCCCAAGAGTGTCTCACATTTGCTGAGATAAGAGGAATGTATGAGGAACAATGTAATGCCTTAGGTATGTACAAGAAGCCTTTTACACCTTTCTCTGATACCTATAATCCTGGGTGGTGTAATCACTCAATTTTAGCTGGAAGTCTGAAAACCAACCACCTGCACAACCCCCTGGATCATATCCTGCACCATATCACGCACCTTCATCTTCTAGGAGTCCTTTAAAAGACAATTTGCATGCTTTAATTGAGTTACAGGGTAAGACTAACCAAAAGTTTGAATATTTGATTATGCAGGTTGTTGAAGAAAACAAAGAGATAAAGAGTCATATATCCAAGATAATGAGCTCCTTGAGTGTGAATGAGCGTGGCAAGTTTCCTTCTCAAGCTCAATCCGCACCCCAAGGTCAGCATATGGCACAAAAAAATTTAAAAGAGGTCAATGTCATTGTGACAAGAAGTGGTAAGTCCTTACACATCCTAACGACTAATAAGAGAGAGGATGTTGAGGAGGAACAAAGCAATGATAGTATCGAGTTCTCTAAGGAAGCCGAGGTAATCAAGAGTCCAGTTAAGGTACCATTTCCTCAAGCTTTAAAATCTGCCATGCGAACTTTGGATTTTAGTAATGAAATCTTGAAGAACCTCAGGCAGGTAAAGATTAACCTTCCTCTTTTGCATTTTATTAAACAAGTTTCCACTTATGCAAAAGTTTTTAAATATTTGTGTACAGTTAAGAGGAATTACCATGTTAAGAAGACAACATTTCTGACAGAGCAAGTTAGTGCTCTAATTGAGCAGCGAATTCCTCATAAGTATAAGGATCCTGGTTGTCCAACGATTGTATGTAGTATTGGGAATCATGAGTTTGGACAAGCCTTGCTAGATTTAGGAGCTAGTATTAATTTGATGCCTTATTCCATTTATTTGCACCTTGGTTTGAGTGAAATTAAGCCTACTTATGTTGTATTTCAGTTGTCTGATCGTTCAGTTAAGAAACTGAGAGGGATAGCTGAGAATGTTTTGATCCAAATTAACAAGTTTTATTATCCTATTGATTTCTTGATTTTGGACACTCAATCAGATGTTGAGTCTAACTCTAAGATTCCTCTCATATTAGGTAGACATTTCCTTGCTACGGCTAATGCACTTATAAATTGCAGGAATGGGTTGATGAAACTATCTTTTGAAAATATGACCATGGAGGTCAACATTTTCCATATTGAGAAACAACCAATAGATGACGAGTGCCACCAAGCGTACATGATTGATGCACTCATAGACAAGGATTATGGCATACAGGCTTGGCAACAGAAATTTGAGGAGTTGCCTAAAAAAGGTGGAAAACACATTGCTGTAAGTATGAAAGCAACAAGAGTTAAATTGAAACATTTGCCTAAGTCTAAAGTCTATAAGGTTAAAATGAAAACGTTTCATGATAAAAATAGTCTTAGGAAGAGGTTTAAACCTAATGACCGAATATACTTATATGATTTTGGATTTCACAAGCACCCAGGAAAATTTCGGTCTAGGTGGACTGACCCTTTTGTAGTAAAAAATGTTTTTGTAAATGAGGCAGTAGAAATAGAAGATCTTAAGGATGGTCGGATCTTTAAAGTAAATGGTCAACGTCTTAAAATATTAATTGATAAGCAAGTTCCGGAAGTGGAAGACATTCTATTTGTAGATCCAGTCTATCAACCTTGACCACACTAACCAGGTATGTTTTTCTTTATTTATTTTGTTTTGTTTTGTTTTATTTTTGTTTTCTCTTATTTTCTTTCTTTTCCTTTTTGTTTGCTGTTGTTTTCTTTGTTTTTGTTTGTAGGTTAGTTTTATTCTGTCAGTTCAGGTTACCATCATTGGTGCATACCGAGCTACCCATGTTACTCATCAGGTGTATTCTACCATTTGCAATTACTCTCCACTCAATTTTGATTCTTAAATATTGAGGACAATGTTTCATTTAAATTGGGGGGTGGTGGTACAAATTCAGTATTTAAAATACATGTTGGAACTCTGTGGCATATTTTTATGTGTCAATTTTTTTTAATTGGCATCACACGTGCATCATTTTCATATGGGTACTCATTCTCATTCATAGCCATCTTCGTGAATTCACCAAACCCACCATAATCATTTTTGCTAAAGCATTCACAGAACCCTTAATGCACTCATCCAAGTTTTATGGTAAGATGGTGGTTTGACATATGTAGATAGAGAACTCTTTTACTTAAGTATTCATGTGAGTTTTGGAGAGAATTGAGTGTCTACAAATGCAGTAAATTGTGATAAACGTTGATTGATCTGTTGAATTGGGCACTTCTTTTGAGAATATCATTACCTAGTTTGTGGTAAGATGGTGGATATACGAGGGATATGACGAAGGTCAACTTAAGATCAACGTTTGAGCCTTTCAAGCTAACCATTTCCATCATAAACCCCTAGTAGCCAACTTTGAGCCAATAAACACATGTAGCCTTTTCTTTTCATATGCCCATATCATCCATACCTCTCCAACACTTCGATCTGATTCCCAACAAGCTATAGAAAAAAGTGAGAGAGAAGGGGGAGGTTCCGCGGTGGTGTGACGCCGGGGTGGGGTGGATTGCAATGGCAGAGCCCTGAGAGATAGAAACAGCGAGCGAGACAGAGAGGAGAAAAAGAGAATGCGTAAGAGAGAGAAATCGGGGGGAGAGAGAGCGTGACCGAGTGGGTTATGAAGGGAAACCGCACCGCGAGGAGCGGGGGCGGCGGCGTTTGCTGGAAAAGCGACGAAACAGAGAGAGAGTGCGACAGGGTGACGGAGAGAGAGACGGAGGAGCAGATTTACCGGTGGCTCCGCAAGGCTTGGGCTGCGGCGGTGAGCAACAGAGATATGGCTCTGAGAGAGATGAGGGGCGTTCGGCGCAGGAGGGGAAGAAGCCTCGATTTTAACGCACCATGCACGCCCTCCATGTCAGCATACTTAAAATATCGATTTAACCCTCGCAGGCCAGATTTGGCCCATTTGGGTTAAAAAAATCTCATTTTAAAGTCAAAATTTTCATTTCATTATTACAACTATTCTAAATTTTCACTCAAAATATAATAAATAATTCAACTTTTTCAAATCTCAATACAACTTTTTCAAATCTCAAAGCAATAATAATACTAAAAATAATATTTTAAACTCTCATCTCAAACTTAAAATTCTCATCTAAAACTAAAAATAATAATCCTTTCTTATTCACCATCTCTCGAGTTTCGAATATGAGCTAGGGCTCTTGCACGCGTTTCTTCGTTAGAACATTACTTAAGGTCCTGTTTGATTACACAGATGAGATAAGATTAGATGTTTTAAATAATAATAAATAAAATATTGTTATAATATAATTTTTTAATATTAATTTGTATTGAGATTTGAAAAAATTAAATTTTTTATTATATTTTGTATAGAGATTTGAAAAAACTGTAATGATGAGTTGAGATGAGATTTTTGATTTTGTGTAACCAATCCGGACCTTATGGGTTTGTGTAGGGGTGGATTCCGAGTCTGACGGAGTCGGAAAGTCACCTTCGACCTCCAACTCTGATTGAAGTTGAAGGTCACAATGTACGCCAACTCCAACTCTATTTAGAGTCGAAGTTCGATTCCAATCAATTGGAGTGTGATTGGGCCAAGACCCATTTTTGAAGGAATTGAAATCAACACAATTCAAACAAATTAAACAATAATTGAAAAAATCCCAAATTTCTGAAAACCCTAAAAATCGGATTTGATGGAAATATAACAATGCATCAACAAATAAAAGTAGGAATCCAACTTACGGTAGTCATGAAGAGCTGAGGAGAAGTAGGCTACGTAGGGTGGGCTGTAACGCCCCTGTCTCAGATGGGTCGGAGAGTTACTTTCGATCACTTAAAATCATATACTGACAATATATATATATACCAATTCCTCAATAACACAGATTCTTATCGTTTTAAACCAACTTTTCCCAAAATAATTAACCAAGAACATCACAAAGTCTCAAAATGCATGTCAACCTTCCAAAATATCCTGTCAATAGAGCAAAATAAAACTACTTAATAAAGTTCTCCAATCACTAAAGTACTTTCCTTAAATCTAATCCAATATGCTCACATGGCTTTACCCATACTTCATATTCTTGAATTTCAGCTGAAACATCCATAATATTTGAAAAATATTGTAAAGATGAGAAGTGAGTTATCAACAAATTAATAAGTAAAAAAATATACTAATAAGAGTGTAACCGGTCCAGTTCGGTCCGATTTTGTACAAAGTTTGGGACCAAACTGGTATACACTACTAGTTTTGTATTTTTAAGAATCTATCACAGACAGATTACCCTTCTAAATCGATATTTTCGATTTTACCAGTTTTGGTTCGGTTCGGTCTGGTCCGGTTTTAGTAATTAATTAAAGTAAAATGTAATTAATATACTAATGTATACTAATTAATTAAAGTAAAATGTAATTAATATATTAATGTATATGAGTATTTGATGAGTGTACGAAAGTTAACTCTAAATACCCTATTATTGAATTAAATTGCTAAAATGTGAATAAAAATCATAGGAATTAATGTGTATTCTTAAATTGAGTTTCTATTTATATCGGGATACTTCTAAACAGTTTTTTATATTTAATTTCAAAGTTTATAAAAGAGCAAGTCAAGTCCAGTCAAATTCAAAGGAGGACATTCATGAGGTTTGAGAGCAATTTCGAAGAAAAGAAAAAGAAAAAAAATCACAAAATCAAACCACAAGAAATCCAAGTTCGAAATTCTCTAGGAGACAGTCTAGATATACTTTAGTCGACTGTAACTTTTTACTCATATATTGGATTGATGTGATTCTTGATGCATTAGAAAGCTATCTTAAAGGGTTATAAATTTGTCTCTAATAAGGATTTTCAAATTCGAACTCCTAAAGTGCGTACGTGGCTGCTAAGATGAGTTCTAAAATTTAGGCGATTTTTTTATGCAAAAATTAAGGGGACATTAGAGTTTCTTTCATATCCTATATAAGCATTTCATTAGCGCGAAATAGGGAGGAGAAGAGGCACAAGATGTAGATTTGAAGAGAGGAGAAAATCACTTTTATGGCCACCGTTCGCTTCAGTTTTCTCTGGAGATTTTTGTTGTCCAGTATATTTATGGGTAACTAAATTCTCAAGTAGGGTTAGGGATGAACTTGCACATTAGATGGTATTTTTAATTTATGTATTTGATCTTCAATTACTAAAACTCTTTTGTTTTATCATTCTCAATTCATCGTTGATGTTTTCATTCTCCGAATAATCATAGAATTTATTCTTTTATGGATTCTAGTCATCTTTTTCTATTGAATGGATTAGTTCTTTGATTATGTTTGGATCAATTATTTATTTATATTGATTTAGTTCTTTGCTGCAATATTGCTCCCTAAGTATATTGTCGTCGCTGGATTTTCTCAATAGGGATAATAATTTACGTATTTAAAAAGTGGTGAATGATTTTTCAAATGATTACATTTGATTTAATTTTGGTTTATAAATCTATACTTTCCAATTGGGAATTTCGGGAATTAGTTTACAATTGAGTTATCTAATGAATTAAGAATAATTAAAATACTGGATTTGTGTAAGGGATTCCGACGCTCTACTGTTCGTCAAATTTGAGTACTTTTTCCATTAATCACTTTGTTTCACTTTAATTTGCAATAAAAAATTAATCTTTGTTCTCCATTACTTATTTAATATTTTTCTTTAGTTTCTTTATTTCTTCTGCGATTCTTTTAATTTGTCTCCCTGTGGAATCGACACTCCAAAGCTATGTTACAACTACCGCGTTATTCTTTGGGCATAATCAAATTTTGGCGCCGTTGCCGAGGAGACAGTAGAAGAATTGTTAGATAATTTTTCTTTTCAGCAGTTTGTAAGGCGTAACTTCGTTCCCTCTTTTAGCTTTCTGCATCTTTATTTTATTTTCTTTTTCTTTTTATAGTTTTGGTTTTTTTTTTTTAGTGTTGCATTTTTCTCTACCTTGCATGCACAGGTATAGAGACGCCTTGGGTCGGTTTGCTTGTAGACCTTTGTTAGAGTTAGAGTCAGAGCCTAATTTTTCTAATCATTTGTTTGATAATTTTTCTAATTCTGAGGAAATGAGTGAACACGAAGATCAACCCACTAGGACCCTTCAGGATTACCTCCACCCTACACTGCACAGCCACACCATCATGCATCATATTTTCATCTAATACTCGCCAATTGGATTTTAAAACAGGGATGATACAGTTATTCGCCAAGTAGTGAGACTTTGTATCAGTCTTGGGAGAGATTTAATGAGTTGTTGAGTATGTGTCCTCACCATGGGTATGAGAATTGGCGCTTAGTGAGCTATTTTTATGAGGGACTTACACCTAGAGAGGCCAATTTGTGGAGATGATGTGTAATGGTGAGTTCTTACAGAAAGATCCTGATGAGGCCATAGAATACCTCAATGAGCTTGCTGAAAAAGCTCACACTTGGACTGGACCTAGTGCTACTGAGAGCACAAATAGGTCACGACCTGCAGGAAACCTAAATGGTGGTGGAATTTACCATCTCAGGGAAGAGGATAACCTAAAGGCTAAGGTTGAGATGCTCACTAGGGAGCTAGAGGTGTTGAAGAATAAAGACTTAAAGCCAACACACGTGGCTAATCATGCAGAGTCTTTTGGACCATGTTTTGTGTGTGGCAGGGTAGATCACCTTGCCCAAGAGTGTCTCACAAGTTCAACCAGATCATGGGAGAAACTAATCTCCCAATTTAGTTAACATGATTTTGATATCATGTTACTGTAAATTATTTCTTACAGTTCCTTCTAAGAATGAGAAACTGGAAGCGACTAAGTTCAATTTTCTGAAACATCAACAAAATAGAACCATGTGCATCAAGTCCTTTAGTTCAATTTAACAAAAACAGGATCACTGCCCACTAGAAAAATCAAGTTGGGAGTACTCTACAAAAGCCCAGGGAAGATGCTTATAAACACATCATTCGAAGCAGTTTCACGAAGGCAGACACGTTGGATCAACTTATTGACCAAAAACCAGAAAAAGTGTCAATCTGCCTGGAAGAGACCTAAAGAAAGATATATGCATCATGCAGGAATTACCTTTAAAGAGAATAAAACTCACCTCCAATTTAGCTTTGAAAAGGTCCAGGGCAGGACCTTCCATCTCATCAATTTGCAGAAGTTCGGATGCCTGTAGATTTGATTCGCCTATTTTGTGTAGGCAGTAACGAATACTAGGCTCTAGCTCCTCAATGCGCTCTCGACACAAAACTTGATTCTCTAGGTCTCCATATTTGCCTAGTTGCTCGTAAACAGCCCTATAATAAGATTATTATTTAAGATAACTAGCCACATATCCATCATTGCAACCAGAATATGAATGGTATAAAACTTGTGATCGACTTAAGGTATCCCCAAGGTGAAGTTTAGCTTGGCATCAATTTATTCCATGTTAAAACCATAATTTATCAAATGAATTTTGAGGAATAAACTAGTTTTTGACAACAAAGCAGCAATAGTAAATGTTAGCATACACATTTCTGACGACAAAATAGCAATAGTAGATGTTTGTTTATTTATATAGACAAGGATGCACCTGGCACTTTTGAAATTCATCAATGCCGTGTCCCAGTTCTGATCTCGTTCAAACAGCAAGTTCCCTTTCATATAGGAGGCATAAGCCTACATACCACAAACTTAAACTTAGCAAATGAAAATGGAATAATTCATGCAGCACTTGATTAGAACAAGATAGTTCTCAAACATGGTCCATAAACTGGGCAACAATTAGAAGATTGAGAGAACATGACAACCAATTATACACAAATGGGCAGGCAAAGCAAGTAGTTTTGGATTCCTACACGCCCCAACACATAATACTCACATCAGCATGACAATTTCAAATCTTTTTTTTTTCCCTCTTTCTAAAATTTTCCAGCTTTTAATTGCTCACAAGAAACATTTTGTGGAAGCTCTACGATGAAAATATACTATGGACAGACCTCAGATTCTAATGAAGTTCTCGAATCTCCCTTGATTGCACACAAATGAGAAAACAGCGTAGCCCATTTAACTGCCTTCCTCAGCCTACCAATCAAATAGATGCGCTGAGGAGCAGTTGGACCATCTGGAAGCTGTCTCTTCTCCATGGCATGGCTCCAAGCTCTCTCTGCCGTATAAAGAACGAGATGAAGAAACCTATTTGAATCCAAATACTGTAAACAGTTAAACTTAGAAGGTCAATAAAACAATGACAGTTCCTAATGTTTAGAGCAGCCCATTCCCCAAAAAAAAATTTGTTTTTGAGTCAACAAAGTAAGCAAATACCAATTTCATCTACGTTGTTTGATATTAGCTTAGCAAGCAACCACCATCAGCCGACTACATTGAGTTACGTACAGAACTAGAATAGTCTCAAACAACTTAATTTATCCAAATAGTCATATTAAAGTCACTTAAATGTTAATGATTTGGTTTTAAAAATTAGATTCCTTCTTGTAGCATACTTCTACTCATCTCAACAACCAATAGACAAGATTTGGAAAAAATAACAAATTTAGAAAAGAAATCATTTAAAGCATGTGAATTCATATTAACTTGGTTTGACGGGAAAACCGATGCACACCTAACTTCAGTCACGTTTGATTCAGTTATGGCTCTCCGGGTGTATTTACCGCGACCATGGGTGAATTTGAGTGATTTATACAACCTCCTCAAACGTGCGGTGCAATACCTTCTGAAAATCAAAAGTATCACTTTCGTTACCAACTATACGGGATCAAATAGTGAGGAAACTAATTAAACAAATTAAAAAAATATTGCATAAACAAACAAAATGCATAATTAAATAAGTTTAAAATGAATGTACCGATAGCGAGTATAATCTCCGTGCCGCAATCCATGCTGCATCTGAGCTGATTTCAACAACTGCAACACTGAACAATACAATTCATATAGGTTCAGAAATTTATAATACGCTATTATGCGAATGGTTGTCGGGAAAATCAAGAAAAATGAAAGGAAAAAATAAACTTTCGGACGTGATAATAATAAAATTGTTGATTAATAATGAAATAAAAGTACCTTTTTTTTTCTAATCTTGAAATAAAAGTACCTAAAACACAAAGAGAAGAAGAACGTACCGTTGATTGAGAATTTGGGGCTGACTTGATCGGGAGCATTGGGCTTTGGATGGTCGATTTCCATAGTCAACACTTCGATCTGATTCCCAACAAGCTATAGAAAAAAGTGAGAGAGAAGGGGGAGGTTCCGCGGTGGTGTGACGCCGGGGTGGGGTGGATTGCAATGGCAGAGCCCTGAGAGATAGAAACAGCGAGCGAGACAGAGAGGAGAAAAAGAGAATGCGTGAGAGAGAGAAATCGGGGGGAGAGGGAGCGTGACCGAGTGGGTTATGAAGGGAAACCGCACCGCGAGGAGCGGGGGCGGCGGCGTTTGCTGGAAAAGCAACGAAACAGAGAGAGAAGAGGAGAGAGAGAGTGCGACAGGGTGACGGAGAGAGAGGCTGAGGAGCAGATTTACCGGTGGCTCCGAAAGGCTTGGGCTGCGGCGGTGAGCAACAGAGATATGGCTCTGAGAGAGATGAGGGGCGTTCGGCGCAGGAGGGGAAGAAGCCTTGATTTTAACGCACTCTGCACACCCTCGTGTCAGCATACTTAAAATATCGATTTTTCACTTGGAGAGGTTTGGGGGCAAAGAAATCTATCTTAAACTTAAAATTTTTATCTCATTATTATAATTTTTTTAAATTTTTACATAAAATATAAAAAATAATTTAACTTTTTCAAATCCCAATATAACTTTTTTAAATCTCAAAACAATAATAATACTAAAAATAATATTTTAAACTCTCATCTCAAACTCAAAATTCTCATCTCAAACTAAAAATAATAATCCTTTCTTATTCACCATCTCTCGAGTTTCAAATATGAGCTAGGGCTCTTGTACGCGTTTCTTCATTAGGACCTTGCTTAAAGTCCTGTTTGGTTACACAGATGAGATAAGATAAGATGTTTTAAATAGTAATAAATAAAATATTATTATAATATAATTTTTTAATATTGATTTTGTATTGATATTTGAAAAAGTTAAACTGTTTATTATATTTTGTATGAAAATTTGAAAAATTTGTAATGATGAGTTGAGATGAGATTTTTGATTTTGTGTAACCAATCCGGGCCTTATGGGTTTGTGTAGGGGTGGATTCTGAGTCTGACGGAGTCGGAAAGTCACCTTCGACCTCCAACTCTGATTGAAGTTGAAGGTCACAATGTACGCCAACTCCAACTCTATTTAGAGTCGAAGTTCGATTCCGATCAATTGGAGTGTGATTGGGCCAAGACCCATTTTTGAAGGAATTGAAATCAACACAATTCAAACAAATTAAACAATAATTGAAAAAATCCCAAATTTTGAAAACCCTAAAAATCGGATTTGATGGAAATATAACAATGCATCAACAAATAAAAGTAGGAATCCAACTTACGGTGTCATGAAAGCTGAGGAGAAGTAGGCTACAGTAGGGCTGGGCTGTAACGCCCCTGTCTCAGATGGGTCGGAGAGTTACTTTTCATCACTTAAAATCATATCTGACAATATATATATATACTCCAATTCCTCAATAACACAAATATCTTATCGTTTTAAACCAACTTTTCCCAAAATAATTAACCAAGAACATCACAAAGTCTCAAAATGATGTCAACCTTCCAAAATATCCGATCAATAGAGCAAAATAAAACTACTTAATAAAGTTCTCCAACCACTAAAGTACACTCCGTAAATCTAATCCAATATGCTCACATGGCTTTACCCATGCTCCATATTCTTGAATTTCAGCTGAAACATCCATAATATCTGAAAAATATTGTGGAGATGAGGAGTGAGTTATCAACAACTTATTAAGCAAAGAACATATACTAGTAGGGATGTAACCGGTCCAGTTCGATCCGGTTTTAAACAAATTTTGGGACCGAACTGGTATACACTACTAGTTTTGTATTTTTAAGAATCTATCACAGACTGATTACCCTCCTAAATCAATACTTTCGGTTTTACCAGTTCTAGTTCGGTTCAGTCCGGTCTAATTTTAGTAATTAATTAAAATAAAATGTAATTAACATACTAATGTATACTAATTAATTAAAGTAAAATGTAATTAATATACTAATGTATATGAGTATTTGATGAGTGTGCGAAAGTGCATTCTAAATACCTTATTATTGGATTAAATTGCTAAAATGTGAATAGAAATCATAGGAATTAATATGTATTCTTAAATTGAGTTTCTATTTACGTCAGGATACTGCTAAACAGTTTTTTATATTTAATTTCAGAGTTTATAAAACAGGAAGTCAAACCCAGTCAAATTCAAATGAGGACATTCATGGGGTTTAAGAGAAATTTGGAAGAAAAAAAAAATCACAAAATGAAATCACAAGAAGTCCAAGTCTGAAATTCGCTAGGAGACAGTCTGGACATACACTTAGTAAACTGTAACTTTTTACTCACATATAGGCTTGATGCGATTCTTGATGCATTAGAAAGCTATCTTAAAGGGTTATAAATTTATCTCTAATAAGGATTTCCAAATTTGAATTCCTGAAGCACGTACATGGCTGCCAAAATGAGTCCTAAAATTTAGGTGATTTTTTTATGCGGAAATTAAGGGGACATTAGGGTTTCTTTCCTACCCTATATAAGCATATCATTAGCACGAAATAGGGGGGAGAAGAGGCACAAGAGGCAGATTTGAAAATAGAAGAAAATCACTTCCATGGTCACCGTTCGCTTCAGTTTTCTCTGGAGATTTTTGTTGTCCAGTATATTTATGGGTAACTAAATTCTCAAGTAGGGTTAGGGATGAACTTGCACATTAGATGGTATTTTTAATTTATGTATTTGATCTTTAATTACTAAAACTCTTTTGTTTTATCATTCTCAATTTATCGTTGATGTTTTCTTCTCTGAATAACCATAGAATTTATTTTGTTTATGGATTCAGTCATACTTTTTCTATTGAATGGATTAGTTCTTTGATTATGTTTGGATCAATTATTTATCTATATTGATTTAGTTCTTTGCTGCAATATTGTTCCCTGAATATATTGTCGTCGCTGGATTTTCTCAATAGGAATAATAATTTACGTATTTTAAAAGTGGTGAATGATTTTTCAAAAGATTATATTTGATTTAATTTTGGTTTATAAATCTATACCTTCCGATTTGAAATTTTGGGATTTGAGTTCCCAATTGAGTTATCCAATGAATTAAGAATAATTAAAATATCGGATTTATGCAAGGGATTCCCGACGCTCTACTGTTAGTTAAATTTGAGTACTTTTTTCGTTAATCACTTTGTTTCACTTTAATTTGCAGTCAAAAATTAATCTTTGTTCTCCATTACTTATTTAATATTTTTATTTAGTTTCTTTGTTCCTTCTGCTATTTTTTTAATTTGTCTCCCTGTGGAATCGACATCCCAAAACTGTGCTACAACTACCGCTTTATTCTTTGGGCGTAATAAAATTTTATCGCCGTTGCTTGGGAGACAGTAGAAGAATTGTTAGATAATTTTTCTTTTCAGCAGTTTGTTAAAGCGGTAACTTCGTTCCCTTTTTTAGTTTTATGCATCTTTATTTTATTTTATTTTTCTATTTATAGTTTTCATTTTTTTTAGTGTTGCGTTTTTCTTTACCTTGCATGCACAGGTATAGAGACGTCTTGGGTCGGTTTGCTTGTAGACCTTTGTTAGAGTTAAAGTCAAAGCCTAATTTTTCTAATCATTTATTTGATAATTTTTCTAATTCTGAGAAAATGAGTGAACACGAAGATTAACCCACTAGGACCCTTCAGGATTACCTCCACCCTACACACACAGCCACACCATCATACATCATGTTTCCAGCTAATACTCGCCAATTGGATTTTAAAACAGGGATGATACAGTTATTCCCTACTTTTCATGGCTTGGAAAATGAAAATCCATATGTGCACATTAGGGAGTTTGAGGAAGTAGTTGCGACTTATCATGGTCAAAATGCAACTAATGACATTGTGAGACTTAAGTTCTTTCCTTTCTCTTTGAAGGATAGAGTTAAGAGTTGGCTATACTCACTGAGACCACTATCTATTGGATCATGGAATGAGATGACTCAGGTCTTTTTTAATAAATATTTTCCCCAACATAAGACCAATGTTTTAAAAAGGCAAATCTCCACCTTTGCACAAAAGGATAGTGAGACTTTGTATCAGTCTTAGGAGAGATTTAATGAGTTGTTGAGTATGTGTCCTCACCATGGGTATAAAAATTGGCGCTTAGCGAGCTAGTTTTATGAGGGATTTACACCTAGAGAGTGTCAATTTGTGGAGATGATGTGTAATAGTAAGTTCTTACAAAAGGATCCTGATGAGGCCATAGAATACCTCAATGAGCTTACTGAAAAAGCTCACACTTGGACTGGACCTAGTACTATTGAGAGCACAAATAGGTCACGACCTGTAGGAAACCTAAATGGTGGTGGAATTTACCATCTCAGGGAAGATGTAACCTAAAGGCTAAGGTTGAGATGCTCACTAGGGAGCTAGAGGTGTTGAAGAATAAAGACTTAAAACCAACACACGGGGTTAATCATCCAGAGTCTTTTAGACCATGTTTTTTGTGTGGTAGGGTAAATCACATTGCCCAAGAGTGTCCCACATTTGCTGAGATGAGAGAGATTTATGAGGAACAATGCAATGCCTTAGGTATGTACAAGAAGCCTTTTACACCTTTCTCTGATACCTATAATCCGAGGTGGCGTAATCACCCCAATTTTAGCTGGAAGTCTGAAAACCAACCACCTGCACACCCCCCTAGATCATATCCTGCACCATATCATGCACCTTCATCTTCTATGAGTCCTTTAGAAAACGCTTTGCATGCTTTTATTGAGGCACATGGTAAGACTAACCAAAAGTTTGAATCTTTGATTATGCAGGCTGTTGAAGAAAACAAAGAGATAAAGAGTCATATATCCAAGATAATGAACTCCTTGAGTGTGAATGAGCATGGCAAGTTTCTTTCTCAAACTCAATATGCACCCCAAGGTTAGCATATGGCACAAAAAAATTTAAAAGAGGTCAATGCCATTGTGACAAGAAGTGATAAGTCCTTACACATTCCAACGACTGATAAGCCAGAGGATGTTGAAGAGGAACAAAGCAATGATAGTATCGAGTTCCCCAAGGAAGCCGAGGTAATCAAGAGTCTAGTTTAGGTACCATTTCCTCAAGTTTTAAAATCTGGTATGCGAACCTTGAATTCTAGTAATGAAATCTTGGAAAACCTCAGGCAGGTAAAGATTAACCTCCCTCTTTTGCATGTTATTAAACAAATTCCCACTTATGCAAAAGTTCTTAAAGATTTGTGTACAGTTAAAAGGAAGCACCATGTTAAGAAGACATCATTTCTGATAGAGAAAGTTAGTGCTTTAATTGAGTAGTGAATTCCTCCTAAGTACAAGGATCCTGGTTGTCCAACGATTGCATGTAGTATTCAGAATCATGAGTTTGGACAAGCCTTACTAGATTTAGGAGCTAGTATTAATTTGATGCCTTATTCCATTTATTTGCAGCTTGGTTTGGGTGAAATTAAGCCTACTTTTGTTGTGCTTTAGTTGGCTGATCGTTCAGTTAAGAAACCGAGAGGGATAGTTGAGGATGTTTTTATCCAAATTGACAAGTTTTATTATCCTGTTGATTTCTTAATTTTGGACACTCAATTAGTTGTTGAGTCTAACTCTAAGATTCCTCTCATATTAGGAAGACTTTTTCTTGCTATGGCTAATGCACTTATAAATTGCAGGAATGGGTTGATGAAGCTATCTTTTGGAAATATGACCATGGAGGTCAACATTTTCCATATTGAGAAACAGCCAACAGATGACGAGTGCCACCAAGCATACATGATTGACGCACTCATAAACAAGGATTATGGCACACAGGCTTGGCAATAGAAATTTGAGGAGTTGCCTAAGAAAAGTGGAAAACAAATTCCTGTAAGTATGAAAGCACCAAGAGTTAAATTGAACATTTGCCTAAGTCTAAAGTCTATAAGGTTAAAATGAAAACTTTCATGATAAAAATATTTTTAGGAAGAGGTTTAAACCTCATGACCGAATATACTTATATGATTTTAGATTTCACAAGCACCCAAGAAAACTTCGGTCTAGGTGGACTGGCCTTTTTGTAGTAAAGAATGTTTTTGTAAATTAGGCAGTAGAAATAGAAGATCCTAAGGATAGTCGGATCTTTAAAATAAATAGTCAACGGCTTAGAGTATTAATTGATAGGCAAGTTCCGGAAGTGGAAGACATTCCACTTGTGGATCCAGTCTATCAACCTTAACCACACTAGTCAGGTATGTTTTTCTTTATTTATTTATTTTTGCTTTGTTTTATTTTTATTTTCTCTTATTTTCTTTCTTTTCCTTTTTATTTGCTGTTGTTTTCTTTGTTTTTGTTTGTAGGTTAGTTTTATTCTGTCAGTTCAGGTTACCATCATTGGTGCGTAGTGAGCTACCCACGTCACTCATCAGGTGTATTCTACCATTTTTAGTTATTCTCCACTCAATTTTGATTCTTAAACATTGAGGACAATGTTTCATTTAAGTTGGGGGTGGTGGTATAAATTCAGTATTTAAAATGCTTGTTGGAATTCTATGGCATATTTTCATGTGTCAATTTTTTTTAATTTGCATCACACGTGCATCATTTTCACATGTGTACTCATTCTCATTCATAGTCATCTTCGTAAATTTACCAAACCCACCATAATCATTTTTGCTGAAGCATTCACCGAACCCTTAATGCACTCATCCAAGTTTTATGGTAAGATGATGGTTTGACGCATGTAGTTAGAGAACTTTTTTACTTAAGTATTCGTGTGAGTTTTAGAGAGAATTGAGAGTCTACAAATATAGTAAACTGTGATAAGCGTTGATTGATCTGTTGAATTGGGCACTTCTTTTGAAAATATCATTACCTGGTTTGCGGTAAGATGGTGAATATACGAGAGATATGACAAATGTCAATTTAGGATCAACGTTTGAGCCTTTCAAGATAACACTTTCCATCATAGACCCCAAGTTGCCAACTTTGAGCCAATAAACACATGTAGCTTTTTCTTTTCATATGCCCATATCATCCATATCTCTCCATGTTGGAGTATAACCTATACATTAATTTTTCTACCCCTTTTACTTCCAAGTGTATACTAGGTGTGGAATTTGCATTTTTATTTTATTTTATCATTTTCAATTAAAAAAGAAGAAGAAGAAGACAAAAAAAAAATAGAAGAGTACAAGCTACAAAGCGTTCAATTGAGTGAGCTCCGAAAAAAAAAAAGTTGGTAGAAATGGAAAAAATACCAAAGTGGCATGTGTTTTTCCATCAAATTATTGGAAAAAAAAGATAAGAGGAAGAAGAAGGAAAAAATATTATTATTTGATGATCAGAAAAGTTGGAGAATACATCAAGTGAGAAGTGTGGTCTATTGAGATATTTAATAAAATTTCCTTTGTATGTACTTTGAAGTTTTTGAATCCTTTTTTTTCATATAGCCCCAAACCCAAGTTACGTTACAACCTTACAACCTTTTATGTTAACCGTTTTGATCCTAAGTAAGTTGTTGGAAAGACTGGTGGAAGTCTCATTTGTTAGTGCTCCTATCATAAGATCGATGTTTGTTTGTTGCTTGTACATAATTGCCTAATTTTCTATGAAAGTGTGTGTACACTCATTGTCAACTCCATAGAGAGAGCCCTTACACGAAACGTAATTATACTCGTGAGTTATGGAGTTGAACCTTTTGCGTGAGACGTTCTTGATGTTGCATGTGTCAAGATTAGTGGTAAGATGATTATGGATTGGAGAACACACACACTCTGTGAATTGCTATAGGTGGATTGATCTTGATAGATTATTGGATTCCTTAGATTGTTTTGATATGTAAATCTGGAAAGTGTGACTTGGTGGCCTTTGTGTGTATTTTCTTTGGTCTCTTTCGTTGTTTTGACATGCAAATTTGTTAGGGACTAGCAATGAGTAAGTTGGAGGGCGTGCTGAGTATGCGAAAGTGCACTCTAAATACCCTATTATTGGATTAAATTGCTAAAATATAAATAGAAATCATAGGAATTAATGTGTATTCTTAAATTGAGTTTCTAATTACATCAGGATACTCTTAAACAGTTTTTTATGTTTAATTTCAGAATTTATAAAAGAGCAAATCAAGCCCATTCAAATTCAAAGGAGGACATTCATGTGGTTTGAGAGCGATTTGAAAGAAAAGAAAAAGGAATCACAAAATGAAACCATAAGAAGTCCAAGTCTGGAATTCGCTAAGAGACAGTCTGGACATACTTTAGTTTTTTTACTGTAACTTTTTACTCACATATCGGATTGATACGATTCTTGATGATTTAGAAATATATCTTAAAGGGTTATAAATTTGTCTCTAATAAGGATTTCCAAATTAGAAATCCTGAAGTACGTACTTGGCTGCTAAGATGAGTCCTAAAATTCAAGCGATTTTTTTATATGGAAATTAAGGAGACATTAGGGTTTATTTCCTACCCTATATAATCATATCATTAGCACGAAATAGGGGGAGGAGAGGCACAAGAGACAGATTTGAAGAGAGGAGAAAATCACTTCCATGGCCACCGTTCGCTTCAGTTTTCTCTGGAAATTTTTGTTGTCCAGTATATTTATGGGTAACTAAATTCTCAAGTAGGGCTAGGGATGAACTGACACATTAGATGGTATTTTTAATTTATTTTTAATTTATGTATTTGATCTTCAATTACTAAAACTCTTTTGTTTTATCATTCTCAATTCATCGTTGATGTTTTCTTCTCCGAATAATCATAAAATTTATTCTGTTTATGGATTTAGTCATGCTTTTTTTATTGAATGGATTAGTTCTTTGATTATGTTTGGATTAATTATTTATCTATATTGATTTAGTTCTTTGTTGCAATATTACTCCCTGAGTATATTATCGTCGCTGGATTTTCTCAATAGGGATAATAATTTACGTATTTTAAAAGTGGTGAATGATTTTTTAAAAGGTTACATTTGATTTAGTTTTGGTTTATAAATCTATACCTTCCGATTATAAATTTCGGGAATTGAGTTCCCAATTGAGTTATCCAATAAATTAAAAATAATTAAAATACCGAATTTGTGCAAGGGATTCCCAACGCTCTACTGTTCGTCAAATTTGAGTACTTTTTTCGTTAATCATTTTGTTTCACTTTAATTTGCAATCAAAAATTAATCTTTGTTCTCCATTACTTATTTAATATTTTTTTTTAGTTTCTTTGTTCCTTCTGTTATTCTTTTAGTTTGTCTCCCTGTGGAATCGATATCCTAAAACTGTGTTACAACTACCGCGTTATTCTTTGGGCGTAATCAGTATTACTAATATATTATGTATTTATCAAATGAATATGTTGAGAATTTATTAGGCCATAAAATGTAATTAATATATATATTATATTAATAACATATAATCAAACAAATATTCATATTTAAAATTAAAATTTTATGTTATAAATTATAATATAAAATTATTTCATATATAATTATATATTCTATATAAAAATTTCATATATAATTATATATATAATATTTTATATAATATTAAATTTTAATTTATATATATTTTATAAACTAGTCCGATCTAGTTCGGGTTTGAAAGCCAAGAACCAAAACTGAATTGGATTTAACCGTTTTTAAAAGGTAGGAATGGGTCCCAGACTGGACCTGCTCAAAATTGGACCAACTAGTCCGGTCCAACTTGAGTTGGTTCTCCAGTTTTTCGATTTAAATTTTCACCCATATATATTAGTATGCAAACATGAGCATTTGCAAAATACAGAATGCAAAATAAAACATTTTCAGTTTCAGTATGCAGGACAAAACATGTTATCAAAATTATCAGTTCAAAATGGTCATATTCAAAAGTCATTTGGCATAGCATGACTGAACATCATCATCTTATCATATCATACCATATCAGAACATCATATTTGTGACGCCCCCAACTCCCATATACGGCCACGTGGAAATCGAGACGTCGGGATGATGACAACACGGTCACCCATCCCATCGCCAAGTGCCCAAAGTGTGTGTACATGCAATATGTGTACAAATAAAAACACGCAGCGGATAGATAAGCCATATAATTAAGTACCAGAATTTTTGTTTAACTACAAACCAGTTTAAAACAAGCGTAAATAAAACATTACATATTCAACATCATCTCTAATCCAAATACATACTAAATAAAACATCGACAAATATAATATATAAAAACCATCCAAGCTACTCCTCCAGCGGAGCCGCCTCCTCGGGTTCAGCCTCCTCCTCCTCTAGATCTGCATCAAAATCTAGGTACCAAAAATGGTGCCGCAGGTAAGTAAAATCCAAACAACACAAGACAAAAACATATTACAACCAAAACAATATCCATGAAGTATGCCCAATGCACATGTCCCAAAAACCATATTTTTCCACGCACGCCAAAAGTCCTATTTGGCCTAAAACCTTTCCTTTAAAACCAGTTCTCGCCATTATCCCAGATAATGGCCCAAATCAATAAACCACCATTTTCCCAGAAAATGGATCACAAAGTCTCAACACATCCTCGCCATTTTCCCAGAAAATGGCCCGTATTCGAAAACCATAAAACCAATCCGATTATGCATGCACCATGATCTCCCCTAGGGATCATCCGCACACTCTGGCTCTGTGCCACACCGTAGGTAACGACTACTCGTGTGACACCTACACGAGTGATGCCCAGACTCATGCCCAACGCGTACTTGGCCAGGCCATCCTCTAGTCCCCACCACTCTAGGGACCACGGAGTCGACACGACAGCGTTACCGTATCGTGCGATCTGGTCGTCGCCCAGCGACAACCCAGGGGATGTCACTCAGTTTTATCCGCTCCCGAGTGACCAGAGGAGCTTCACCGAGATAATAACATATCCCGGCTTGGGCTCGTGATACGCACGCACCCGAAAATCCATTTACACATGTAACACCATTTTCAATAAAAACACATGAATATACATGCACAATACCATGCAATTAAAATCACACAATTAACCAACACATCCCGAATATCAATAACAACCAACAAACAACTCCTTCATCAATTCCAACCGACCCCCGACTCCTCGGACTCAGTCCGGAATAACCAACCAGATCACAAATAAATATTGTAAAGGCAATAATACATTTAAATCTAAAACGAAGTTTGGAAAATACTTACAGCGCTATATATTATTTTTCGAAGGATCGGCGTGTAGCAAACGATGAAGGAAAAGCAACGTAACAGTGCAAATCCATTGTGGCCGTGGGTTGTAAAATACCCACTTTTGAACGGGGACAAACCAGGACAAACCAAAGCTCGGGATTGATAGGGAATGGCCTAGAGGTGTTTATGAAGCTAAGAGAAGTGAGCTTTGGCCGTGGGTGGCGGCACACGGCGGCGGATCGGTCACTTGAAGCTAATTTCGGCCTTGGAGAGTGAGGGCTATATACAACTCCGTTGGCCATGAAATTTCTTGGGAAAGGTCATGGTGATGAGAGGAACAAGATGGTGGTGGTAAAACACCATGGGTGGCCGTGTACGGCGGCGTACGGTGGTGAAACCGAAACTCTAGCTATGGAGACCCATCAGAGAAAAAGAGAGAGTTAGGGGAAAAGAAAGACATGGGGAGGAAGCTCTTGACGTGGTGAATCCATTGGTGGTGCTTGGTGGCTGATTTGGCCATGTATGGCGGCTCAAAGAGGAGAAAAAGGCTAGAAGACCCATTTGTTTGGAGGAGAAAAGAGAGAGATTGGGTGGCCGGCGTATCACACCACCTGTGCAGTAGAGCTCGCCGGTGAAGGAGGGACATGCCGGAGGTGGAGGTGGGTCATGGCGGTTAGAGGTGGCGCCGGTTGGGCGGGCTAAAGGAACGGACGGGGGAGAGGGGGGCTTGGGTCGCACGGGCTGGGGGCTCGGCGGAGAAAGAAAGAAGAAGGAAAAAGAAAGAAAAAGGAAAGAAAAAGAGAAGAAGGAAAAAGGAAAAAAGGAAAAGAAAAAGATGGGGAAAAGAAATGAGGTCAAATCCTCACCTCTGGGGTCCAACAACTGATCCAACGAAAATAAGTTTAATAGCAATAAAACCAAGAAAATATCTTAAACACAACATAAAGCTAAAATATAATAAATAACTAGTAAAAACTAACTATTTAATTTCAAATCCAAAGACAAGCTAAAATCAATTAAACAGCAATTTAAACTCAATAGCAATTAAAATCCAATTAAAATCCGATAATTTAAAATAAAAGAACTATTATATTAATTAAATTAAAATATTCCTTCAGTGAAAATACACGTAAAAACGGGGTGTCATAATATTAGTACAAAGACCATGTTAAACCCCCGTGGTAAGGTTGTGTATTCTGCAAGAAGTCAAATAGAATATAAATCTCCATGATACCAAAGCAATTGCACTCAAAATACATACCACTATTATATTCTATGGCAAGGCCAGAGGCCACTATTATATCCCGTGGCAGGATCAAATGTCACTATTATATCTCGTAACGGGATCAGATGTCATTATTATGTTCTGTAACAGGGCCAGAGGTCACTATCATCACCCGTGACAAAGCCAAAGGCCACTATTATCGCCCGTGGCAGGACCATATATTAGAGCAAAATAGAATCATAATTATCGGATCATGACCAGAAACAAAAAAAACAAAAAAAATCGTGCAAAATTTTTTTCAGATGTCACATCATATCAAAATAGAGTATTGAACAATTTTATATCAATTTCACATATTCAAAACATATTCAAAGCATCTTTATGAAACATGTACAAATTTTTAGATTTCATATTCACTCTTTTTGCACAGTTCATAAACAAAATGTCAAAAATTTACTCATGTCTACACTAGTCATGACAAAAATACTTTCCTATTTTACATAGATTTCATGAGTAATATAAAACAAATAACTGAGATTGTTTCAAATTTCTTTTCATAACAAAACATGCATATTTTTTTAAAACTACTCTTAATTCATTTCTTTTATGCAAAGTCTAGCCTAGGAACCCCGCTTACATAGACTTTTAACTTTTCTAAAATTTTTCACAACAGTGTTGAACGAATAGCAATTGTCACCTATAAAATTAGACACATAACTTACGTAAATCTCCAAGTAAACACGTATTTTGATATTTAAGCCTAAAATATCAAAATAACCTATTTTTCCTAAAACTTCTATGATTCTCGCAATCCTAAATATCATCACTCTCTAACTTTATCGATATCCACTTAATCTCTCCGATTAATACTTAAAACTCTAAATTATTTTCTGTAAAATAAAGTGTATGGCTAACATATTTACTCAATTAAACCTAAGTCCATGTAAAAGTTCCACTCTAGCTTAATATTCATTTAACATAATTATAACAAGATCTGTTAAAGTAAACAGTGAAATTTCATTTAATAAAATTGACTTAATTAGATTTAAAACGTTCAAAATAAAATTAAACACTCATTACTTACTATTGAAATTCAATTATAAAAATTTAATACTAAGTAATATAATTTAAATCGTTAGTTAGTTTATATAATAATACTTACCGGCCTTAAAACAAATCCCACACATAGTAAGTTAAAAAAAAAAAAATCCAACCCAACGTAGAACCAGCCAAATGACAAGGGTATTTTAGGGCTTGACCATAAACATGCATGGGCTCTTTGGGAAGGTTGGAATTAAAAGACTTATGAAATTATAGACACTACTAGACCAAACCGTATGTGCAATAGAAAGGTGAGTTCCATATTGAGAGAGAAGGGAACATGCGACGACGTAGGGAGCTAAGTTGAGGTCGACAGTGGTGAGTGCGGTGGCAGAGCAGGTGGTGTAATAGTGATTGACTTAGGGCAGTGTTTAACGGCTGGGCTATGGTGCAAGTATAGGCGACAATTGGTTGGGCAGCTTACGAAGGAGGAAGAGTTGTGCTTGGTTTTTGGGTGCTTGAAACAGGTGTTGGTTTTACGACACAAAGGTTTTCGTGTAGTGCAACCTTGGTGGCTAAGATGTGGAGGAGTGAGGGTGGCTTGGTGGCTCACGGTGGGAAAAATAAATACTCTGTTTCAGTGTAGGAAAATAGAGGATGCGGAGATCGATCACATGGCTGTAACAACACAGTGGTTACAAGGCTAGGCTACGATGGCTGAGCAGCTTTTGCCATCTTGGGTTGGTTATGGTTGGACTAGGTGCGGTGGGGTATTGTAGCTTGAAGCGTGTAAAGTTGTTTCTTGGTGACTGTGGCTGATTAGAGGTCGTGAGGGTGGTAGACTTGTTGTGTGGCATTGCTACGTGGAGAAACAGGGTGGCTCGTGTGGAGGAGCTTGGCTGTAAGGCTATCGTACAGTGGTGCAACGGCATCCCTATTTTGCTCGAAGTCTATTGTTTCCTGCTATAGGGGGCTGAGGGGAGACCGTGAGTGCAAAGTCGTGAGACGTGGGAGAAATAGTTGTGCATGTAGTGTGATCTCAGTGAATGGTTACCTATATATACACACTATTGGAACCCTAATAAAAGAGAAGGGAGATATCAATGTGCACAGAGTTATGCACGTGCCTAAGGCAGTGCCTTTGGGCTTAGCTTGTGGGCTATGGGTTTTAGGTCCATTTCGAAAAAATTTGGGCCTACATCATGGTGGTGTATGAACTTAACAAAATGGGTTTGGCCAATTAAAGCAGTTCGAATAATCTTTTTGACTTGTTCATATTTTCATGGATCGAGTATATAATAAATACTAATGGACCTCGATTCAAATTCTAAAATAGCCCAATTTGTTCCATAAAATTTTTCGGGCTAATTACCAAATAAATAGATTCTACTTGGTGAATAAACATTAATTAGATTTAACCTAATTATTAAGTTCAATAAAAAAAATCCATATTCCATCATAACAAATTTTGGGCCAATAGCTTATTTCAAAATTACTCATTAAATCTCAAGTAGACCTCCCATACACATTGACCTAAAAAACATTTATAGAACTCGTGATTGGCTTAGGCTTGGTACTGGGCCTGGGTGTTACATGGGCTGATGACGGTGTAACAACAATAAGAAGATGGCTAACGGGTAGAGAGAATGATATAGTGAGAGAGACATTGCAAAAGGAAAGAGCTCAAGGGAGCAAAGAAGAGGGGGTGGGGTCAGTTTTGGACCCCTAGCAGAAAACGATGTTATTCCACTTGAAATGAATGACATCGTTTCACGTTGAGGTTGAAATTCATTTTACATTTATTTTATTTTTAAAAAGTCATAGTTTGGAGTCTAAATTCTAACGTCTCCGACTTCATCAGAGTCTAAGCCGGTGGAGGATTTACCCACCCCTAGGTCTACCATCTGTGGGTGAAGGCAACTTACTAAGGGCCAAAAATGCTCGTCCCACATATCCCCACTACGCCCTCGAAGCTACTCTTTTCTCTTATATTTGGAGATGGGAAATCGAGGATTCTGGCCAATTAGTTTTTTTTATATATATTTAATAGTTAATAAAGTGTTTTTTTTAATAATTTTGTGAATTTTTTAAAATGTTTAAGGGGTTTAAAAAGTGTTTGGAAAAAAAAATAAAAAATAAAAAAATAAATTTGGCTATTCCATGATAATTCTCTATGGGCATCTCCCATTTGGAGATTTATGTAGAAAAAGGCAAATACATACCATTTATCTCTTCCAATGTATAAATTTTTAAGGGATTATTAGTTAAATTTTAGATTGTATAGGCATTTGGCTAAGTCAATGTAATTGCTCTTATTTGTTGTGAGTATTGGTTGTTTTTATTAATATAATTAGTCCAACTAGCAAGTGCGGTGTGCTAAATATAAAGTGGCTTCCTTATAGTACTATTGGGAGGGGAAAACAAAGAGAGAATGGGAAAAGGGAAGGAGGAAAAGAAATTAGAATTTGGGGTTTCTTGGATCCAAAACAACGTCATTTTGAGAGGGATGGTTTGGGTTTTTCCTAAGGCTTTAGGCCTTGTTGTGGGTTGGGCTTGAATTTCACATCCTTCCCCTTTATAAAAATTTCATCTTTGAAATTTGCTCATTGTAACTATAACTAATCCCCAAGGACTTAAAAGTCAACAATTTCTAGCTCTACTTCCATAGGTTCTTCCATTATGACCAAAACTAGTTCCTCCAATAGCACGTCATGTCTAAAATCCTAAGGCAGGGCATGTGATCCAAAATCTCCAATTCCATAAAGACGTATCCTACAACATCTATGGATCCTAATGATTATTACCTCATAATTTAGATTATGTTGTCCACTATTGACGCCTAAGCTTCAACTTCATAGACTCCATTATACTCCACACTTTGGTAACCTATGAGTCTCTTCTTAAGTTAACCATTAATGACCATAAATTTGCATTGCAACATGATTAACCCATAATGAACTATGTAGACTCAAATTTTAAATTTTTAAGTCATCTCAAGTCACAACTAATTCCTCATAATCATCATGAAAGTTCACTCCTAGCCATCATATCATAAGTACCACGGTGGTGTGACGCCTGACTTTAAGCAGTTTGGTTTCTCAAAAAATTGTTTACAAAAAGTGAAAGAACCACCTGATTTCTAACTTATTTAATGTGTAACGCCTCATTTCTGTAGGTTGGGAGTTTTACATACTTTGCCAATAAGGAAACTCAACAAAATAAAAATGACTAATTTATAGAAAATATTCCCATAGAGATAATTGAGAAAAAGAGAAAGAGAGATTTTTACCATTAAGTTGAGGGTTGGTGTAACCACTTACTTAGGGTGGCACAAATAGTGTGGCGTTGCAATACAAGGGGAGGCAACGTGGTTCATAGCCAACAAGGCAATTCATGCTTGCTCTAGTGTAGCGGTGTCTTAGCTTGAGCCTTTCGTCATTAGTCTTGTCAATTGCTTGGTCTTCAGAGTCTCACATGGGTGGCATCCAGGACAAAGTTTTGAATACCGTTCCGGTAACCGTTTCGATCAAGGCACTGGAATAAAATATTTGGGTACATGTACCATTTCAGAATAGTCTATAGATTGATAAATGAGTTTAATATATATATATATATATAAAGACTTTATTCCAAAATAACAACAATATAAATCATAAACTCAATAATACTTTTCAATACAAGTCTTAACAATACACATACTTGTAAAACTTAATAATACTTCTAAATTATCAATCCAACTATTAAAAAAAAATCACTCATCTTTATCAATAAGACAATAAGGATCTACATTCAAAACGTTAATCAAAATATTTTTGTCAACATCACCACCATCATCAAAATTAAGACCAATATTATCACCGTCTTCCACATTTAGTGAGTCTAATGGCTCATCAATACTTGCCCAATCCAATACTTCTCCATCAGTAATTCTTCACCAACCAATTTCTCCATGAAGTCAATATTTTCAAGGTTAATTGGATCCATAGTATCTCTTCCATTTTTTATGTTACTTTAACAATACATGTCAAATACAAATGAAAATGTTATATACTTTTCAATAGTAAAAAACATTATTATTGAAAAATTTTACTTCTCTTGCAGCTTCAAATTATAATGAACAAATACTAAATCATTCAAACGTTTATACTCTAATCTATCTTTTTCTTCGAATGAATAAACTCATATGTGCTCCAATTTCTTTTACAGCTAGTTGCATTACAATAGTGACTTAGTACTCGAACTGCAAACTTTTGAAGCGTTGGAACCTCGTGACCAAAATTCTACCATGCTACTCTAGCAATAGTACAATTATAAATTATAAATAAAAATAAAATAAAGAAAAAATTAAAATACAAATTCACACTATTTAACAAATGATATTGATAATATCTTGACTAATTTTTTCACGCTGGTGGATTGCTAAAGAATATCCAAAATCACCTTTTGCATTCTTATAAAATTCAAGTTCTTCAATGATCTTGTCTTGATTATTGGGATCAAGTTCCAAATTCATAACACAAGTTATAAACCCTTTTGAAACATCATTTTTATTTTTGAAATAAGGGTTATAGTAAATTTCAGGGTTAATGAACTGTGAAACTGCTTATCCTACCTAGCATCAATGATCTTGATGAATGACATAAATTCAATAACAAAGTTATTGCATCTTGCTTTTATATTCTCTTTGGCTCTTTCCATTGTATCATACAAGTATTTCACTCTAAGCTTCTCTTTCCCATCGACAAGTCATAGAACTTGAAGCAAAGGCTCACAAATTTTTACAATAAATTAACATTGACCCCAAAACTCTTTATCTTCTAGAACAATCTTGGCTATCTCCTTCCCTATGTTGCTTTTAGAATGACTAGATGCAATCCATTTATCACAAGTAAACATTTGTCTAAAATCTTTCTTAAACAAAAGAAAGCAATGGATACTTAAAAAACTTGCTACAAACTTTTTTATTTCAGGGCGAAATAAATCACGACTTTTGGTGAAGTCTTGATGAGCGCGCATAAGTGTACTTTAAATACCTTGTTACTGGATTAAAATGCTAAAATATGAATACAAATCATATAAATTAATGTGTATTCTTGAATTGAGTTTCTATTTACGTTGAGATACTCATAAGCAGTTTTTTATGTTTAATTTCAGAGTTTATAAAAGAGCAAGTCAAAACCCAGTCAAATTCAAAAGAGAAATTTCATGGGGTTTGAGAGCAATTTGGATCAAGAAAAAAAAGAAAAAAAAATCACAAAAGGAAACTGCAAGAAGCGCAAATCTAAAATTTGTTAGGAGACAGTTTGAACATACTTTAGTATTTTTACTGTAACTTTATACTCGCATATCGAATTAATGCGATTCTTGATGAATTAGAAAGATATCTTAAAGGGATATAAAATTGTCTCTAATAAGAATTTCTAAATTCGAACTCCTGAAGCAAGTACATGTCTACTAAGATTAGTTCTAAAATTTAGACGATTGTTTTATGCGAGAATTATGAAGACATTAGGATTTCTTTCCTACCCTATATAAGCATATCCTTAGTACAAAATAGAGAGGGAGGAGAGGCACAATTGACAGATTTGAATAGAGGAGAAAATCACTTCCATGGCCGTCTTTTGTTTTATCTTTCTTTGGAGATTTTTGTTATCTATTATATTTATGGGTAACTAAATTCTCAATATTTATGGGTAACTAAATTCTCAAGTAGGACTAGGGATGAACTTGCACATTAGATGGTATTTTTAATTTATATATTTGATTTTCAATTACTAAAATTCTTTTGTTTTATCATTCTCAATTCATTGTTGATGTTTTCTTTTCCGAATAATCATAGAATTTATTATGTTTATGGATTCAATTATGCTTTTTCTATTGAATGGATTGATTCTTTGGTTATGTTTAGATCAATTATTTATTTATATTAATTTTTTTCTTGGCTGTAATATTGCTTTCTGAGTATATTATCGTCGTTGGATTTTTTTAATAGGGATAAACGTGTTTTAAATGTAATGAATGATTTTCCAAAGGGTTACATTTAGTTTAATTTTAGTTTATGAATCTATACCTTTCTATTGAAAATTTTGAGAATTGAGTTATTTAATGATTTAATACTAATTAAAATACTGGATTTGTGCAAGGGATTCCCGATGCTCTATTATTCGTCAAATTTGATTAATTATTCGGTTAGTAACTTTGCTTCACTTTAATTTGCATTTAAAATTAATTTTTATTCTCCATTAATCATTTAATATTTTTATTTAGTTTTTTTGTTTCTTCTGCTATTCTTTTAATTTATCTCCATGTGAAATCAACACCTCAAAGCTGTGCTACAACTACCGTGTTATTTTTTGGGCGTAATCAAGTCTCTTCTCATCAAAGACAAAACCCAAGCATGGTTATAAATTAATTTCGTTATCTTCCTTCACTTTTTATAGTTTCATCAATAATAAGAAAATGCCTAGGATCAAAAAAATTCTCCAACATCAAATCTATACAACGAACTGCACAATGGGATTAAAAGAAAGAGCCATACTTCTACTATAACTTTTTTAGCAGCCTTATAATTTGCATCCTTGTCCGTTATAAACTGCACAATATTCTCAACCCCAACTTCTTGAACAACTTCATCAAACATGTTAAATAATGTTTCAGAATATTTTCCAAGGCCTGATGTATCAATAGATTTTAAGAACATTGTAACTTTTGGGGAATAAACTAGAAAATTGATTATAGGTTGTTGCCTCTGGTTTGTCCAACCATCTACCATTAGTGAACGATCACTCTCCTTCCAAAACCTTTTAATATTTAAGAGAAAATCTTGAACCTTATTCACATAATTCTTCAACAGAATTCCTCTCAACTCATATAGAGAATGACCCTTGAATCTTGCCCCGATGGCACCGATGACATCTATAGCTGGTTGATAAAACTTAGATTGAGCTGTATTGAAAGACAGATTAACATCGTATCGCCATTGTGCTACAACCATCTTTGCTTTGTTAATCATCTCCTTTAAACACATAGCATTCTTAATAGAAGGTTAAGACCCAAGAGTTATTCTTGGAGCAAAATATCTATTCAATGCTCCCACTGACTTTCCACATTTCTCCTTCCTAATCTCCTTCCCTTTTGAATACTGATAGTGTCCCTCAATATTATCATCAATATCTTCATATGTTAAATCTATAGGGCCTCCAATCTCTGAGTTTATTTTTCTTTTCTTCTCTTTTTTTTTATCAGTTCATTAACTAGCTCCTTCATTTGCCATTTTATATCATTAGTGATCTTTTTACATGCTTCTACATCACGTGAAATCCCAATTAGATGATACTTTAACCAAGTGATTCTGGCACCTCTAATTGTTTTGCTACAATAGACACATTGAGTATTATTTCTTTCCTGTGGCACGCCCATGCTGAATCCCCTGGTCTTGCAGGAGCAAATGTCGTAGATGTAGCACCAGTTGATTGACAACTAGACATTTTTTATACTCCTGCATAATGATAAAAAGTGGATCAACTCAAGAACCTACTCATCTTCGTGCTTGCACATGAGAATGGATAATCAATCTATACAATCCTTTATTAGATGCACATTACAACTAACAAACCAAAACTGTCAATCCTTTATTAATCCTAATTTAATCCATCAACTTCCGGCCATAATTCATGCCAATGCACTCTAAAATCATCAAGCCTAACTTTTTCTTATAACCCGTAACTATGCATGCATTTAATCGTTAAACATATGAGTTCATATGGCCATAACCTCCATGCATCAATTGACGTTCAAGACTCACAAATCATTATCAAGCTAAAGCTATTCCCCTGGCTTTCACATAGCTAGCCCATACTAGTATAACATGATAATTTACACCTATGCCATTTGCCAACCTGAAATCACATATTTTCCCAATTGGAACTCGAGCATTACTTTTCCAAGCTTATGATGTAGCATTAAATCAAATATTTGTAAACCTTTGATCAAGAATTTAAGCAGTACTTTTTCGAGCTTATGTTGTAGCATTATTCAATCAAATATGAGTACCTAACGTATTTATTTGTAGGTTTTTATGCTGTATGCAAGTGTTTTGATATATTATAAAAATACATGAACAATTGAATGGCATATGGTAGCAAATACATGAACAATTGATAACTAAACTTAACAAAAGATGCATATATGGGTTTCTCAATTTATATATAAGCTTGTCATATAATCTTTTCAAATAAACATGATTATGTAGACCTTGATCTAATTTAGTGGTCACTTATGTACATTGGTCTGTACTAATTCGAAAAGGATACGCAGTTTTGTACAAAGGACCTTGATCTAAACTTTACCCAGCTTTTATCTTAATGGGTCGACTTGCAATGATGAAGATTGATGATCTGCTTCGAGGAACAGAGTAAGAGATGCAATTGCGAGTTTACTGTCGCATGGAGAAGCACAAGGCTCAAACTTACCACAAGCTTGTCTGCGAAGGTGTGGAAGACCGGAGGTCGTGTCAGTGTGCCGCACTATTGGCGATGGCACTAGGGGTTTGGTTTTGCAGAAAATACAAAATGGGTTTGGCGAAATAGGAGAAACTCAAGTGAAGAGACACGAAAATATAAAATGGGTCTTCATTTTCAATTCTTCATGAGAGTGATGGAGCAAATTGACAAAAATGCCATGAGCTTCACTGTAATTACAAAAATTCCATGGCCCATGTCTGCTTTCAACATTTTGGACCAAAATCTTAATTTTGGCCGGTACATTGAAAACCAGTCGGAATTGACCAGAACACACTGAAACGGCCAAAATTTGACCCGGTACAAAACACCTACCTTTATCGTGCCGGTTACTATTATGGCATGGAAAATTCTGGCCATTTTGGCCGGTATGGAACAATATTCAAAAATTTGATCTCCCACGGTGGTGTTTTATAAGGGGATGACAACATATGTTTTGCAGTGTAAAAACCAGGGTGGTTTAAAATGCACTGGTGACTTGGGGCATTGCAATGGAGGTAGTAGAGAAGCAACGAAGAGGAAGGCGATTGTTGACTTCGTGCGATGCAAACCTGGGAGAATAGAAAAAGAGGGAGGGTGTGGACTTGTCGTATGTGGGACTTCAACGTGGTTCGGTTTCGGGGAGGTTTTGGGCAGTGCTAGGGTGGTTGCTTCTGGCAGTGGGTGGATGACCATGTGGTGCCTTTGATAGTGGCTTTGGGTTGCGACGTGGAGGCCTTGAATAAACAAATAAGTTGTGGTGCTAAAGAATTGTGGAGGCTATGGCTAAAACCCTAGACGAGAGAGAGAGAGAGAGAGAGAGAGAGAGAGAGAGAGAGAGAGAGAGAGAGAGA